>CM055062.1:49364936-49463165 GCA_029204045.2 Tillandsia leiboldiana | reverse complement strand
CACATTTTTTGTGGTCCGGAATGAAGCGGACTTGGCCCAAAGATTCGTGGCTCACTGTTTAACTTGCCAGCAAGTGAAAGCATAGCCCCGGGTTACCTGCTGCAATTTGCAAAGTCTTCCAATTCCCGAGTGTGAATGGGACCACATCACCATGGACTTTGGTACAGGCTGCCGAAAGCGCAAGTGACCGACGCGATTTGGTATTGTTGATAGACTCACCAAGTCTGCACATTTCGTGCCTGTTTCGATGACTGTGGGTGTGGGAGCGGCTGCACAGTTGAGGTGACGAATAGGAGGCTACACGGAAGACCCGCGTCGATTGGTTGATCGGAGCCGAGGTTTGTGTCACTATTTCGGGGGAGTTTCATCAGGCTTGGGGGCCCAGCTCAATTCACACTGCATGCCGCCCACAGACTGATGGCCATCTGAGCGCACATACCGACCCTGAGGATCTGCATGAGAGCGTGCGTTATGGATTTTGGAGGGGGGTGGTACCGACACTTATCTTTGGTTGAGTTTGCGTACAACAACAGCTATCAGGCGAGCATCCAGATGGCTCCGTTGAGGCGTTGTATGGACGCAAGTGTCGGTCACCCTTGTATTGGAGTTGACGTGGGTGAGAGGAAGACTTTGGGACCAGATCTTCTTTGGAGGCTGAGGAGAAGGTCAGAGTTGTTCGTCGACACCTTGAGGTAGCCCAGAGTCGTCAGAGGAGTTATGCAGATACTCGACGGCGAGACCTGGAGTTTCAGATTGGTGACCATGTATTCTTAAAGGTCTCGCCTTCGAAAGGGGTCCGGAGATTTGGAGTGCGTGGGAAGCTTAGTCCCCGTTTTGTTGGACCCTTTGAGGTACTTGAGAGGGTAGGCCCGTGGCTTATAGAGTTGCTCTTCCTCCACGTTTGGCCGGTGTACACGATGTTTTCATGTCTCAGCCCTGAGGAGATATGTCTTTGATCCGTCGCATGTGGTTGACTTCACTCCCTTGGAGATCGGTGAGGACCTGGTTTACGAGGAGCAGCCGTTGCGGATTCTTGCTCGTGAGGTGAGGGAATTGCGCAACCGGACCATTCCGTATGTGAAGATCTTATGGAGCAATCACGATGAGCGAGAGGCTACTTGGGAGCTAGAGACAGAGATGAGATCTGCATACCCTTTCCTGTTCGAGACTACTGGTTGAGGTACGCCTGTTCTACCTTACTTCGTTTCGGGGACGAAACTTCCTTTTAGTGGGGGAGGATGTAGTGGCCCAAATTTCCCATGCAGCGTTCTTCCGATGAATCCACTGTTAGAGCACCTAGCGTTGGTGTATCTGGCCCATGGTGCGTCAATGGGATGCCACAGATGGACCCTGTGTGTTATTATTAGCTGTGTAGGCCTTCGGCTGAGTTTGCCGAAATTTCGGAAAAGAATTAGGCCCAACAGAGGTCGGAAATGGATTCAGCACGGAAAAACGCTTGAAAACGGCTATTTGCTTGTTTATTTCTGAGTCCGGATGCCCAAAAACGGACTCCCGGAAGTTTTCAGTGGAAATTGGTGCATGGGAGGGGCCGTAGACCGCCGGGATGCCACGTGGCGGCCTGTCATTGGCCGGTTCATGATGCGCGGTCCACAGAGCTGCGCGGCGGGGTGCACAGACCCGGCGCATGGACACGTGGCACCGCCTGATTGGCGGGCGCAAGGCGCGCGGTCTACCGGGTGAGCGCGGCGGTGCATGGACCAATGCGGGGCCACGTGGCAGCCTCCGGTTGGTCGGTGCATGCGGCGCGGTCCACAGAATTCCAGTTGAATGCGTGGACCGGGTGTAGGGGACACGTGTCGCCCTCTGGTTCGCGGGCGCACCGTGCGCGGCGCACGGAGTCGGGGTCGGTGCCTCGGGGCGCGTGCCCACGTCGGGGCCATGCCGCGCGCCCGGCGCGGCCGCCGACCGGTCAGCGGGTCAACCGGGGAGGACACGTGTCGCCCGCTGATTGGCGGGCGCCAACCGCCTCACTGTGCGGGGGCGGGCCACGTGGCAGCCCGCGGGTGGGCCGAACAGCTGTTTGCTGTTCGGCGGGCCACGTGGCGGCACCTGGTGGATTCGGGCGTGAACAGTGTTGGGCCGGCCCAACACTGTAGCCGCCCGAAAGTGCCGGGCGCCCGAAAGTTGGGCCCGAAAGCCCATTGACTTGTCTTTTTGGGCTGATTTCGGGTGAGGCCTATAAATAGGCCCCTTGGGGCTCACTTTAGAGGCTTTTCCCGGGAGCTTTTGCCATTGAGCCCTTCACCAATTTTCTTCCTCTCCCTCTTGTGCATCTTTTGGCAAAGGTTCAGAATTTTTGGAGGCCGCGACGACGGCGACTTCTACATCGAGGTGCGGAGCGACGATCTACTGTTGGAGGCCCATTTTCGTCGCAGTTTAGTCTGGGAGGTCTACCGGGCTACCCCGACATTATTTTTGGACGATTCCTGCGGTGACGGTTTCATAAGAGGTAAATCTACATTTTTCGTGTTGGACACTTTTCTAGATCCGAGCTTTTCTTGGGGTTCTGGGTACATTTTTAACCCCCTTTGCGACTGTTGGTTGATTTGGACAGCACCTACTTGTCGGATTTTTATCTCCTCATCCGGACATCGGAATTCGACGTTTCAGGACTCTATCGACATCTACTCTTCGCGAGGATCGCCGTCATATTTTTATTGGAATTTTTGGAGGAAGTTTTTCAGGTGAAAATTTCGTGTGAATGGGACTGTTCACCACAGATTTTGGGATTTTGGAATTTGTGTGGTTTAAAGTGTAATTTTGGTGTATGTTTGTACCCAGGAGTTTGTGAGCACTTCTACCGTGATGTTGGCTTGGTGGGATTTGTGATTTGACAGTTGTGGGCTTTCTCAGCTGTGCGATTTCGGACAGTTAGCACTTTCAGGTGGGTGACCTTGCTTCCAAGAACTCTGGACTGTGTACTAATTCTATGTGTGTAGGATCATGCATGTTAGAAATTGGAGTATTAGCATGTGTAAAACTGTATGTTGTATCTTGTATATCAGTTGTTGAATCTTTTGATTCCTGCACTATGTTAAGTAATGAAATCTTGGAATTTGACCTAGCACCCCTGTCATATGTATCATGTTCAGCCAGTCTGTAGAAAAACTCCAACTTGGGCTAGGTTTTTATTGCTCTAGACATTCCACATCACGATACTTCATTTCACTTTGGACTTAGCTTTTCCTCGCCCGAGTTGTGGGCCGAGAGGTCGGGTGGTTGTGGGATGCTTTTGCACTCGTGTCTGGGGACCGAGTGGAGTTGATAGCAGTCTTTAGATTTGATTTCTTTGGGAGAGTGATAGTGATAGTAGATCTGGATTCTTGGAAACTGTCAGAGAGACAGTGAGTTTCAGCTGTGTAGATTCCAGCCAGTGGGTGAGTCAGTGATTTGTTTGGGGTCGATCTTATTGATCGAGGATTGGATCATAGCCTGCATGAGCCACATTAGAGCTTTACAGTGATACTTTACAGTGATACTTATGGGTTACCTTGACTCGAGCGGGTCGCTCCCCTCGAGGGCCACTCCGGAGTAGGCGAGACCGGGTTGTGTACCGGTGTGAGTTTGAGATGTTCTTTAGAGACTTGTTGTTGCAGTGGTCCCTCTGGCTGTGCTTTCGTTGGCAGCCACGGACGCCCTACGTAAGTCCGCTCCTCCGGGACGTAACGGCAGTAGGTTGGCGCAGGTTTGACTGGACCCGATGTGGCAGTCAGTTTTGATTGGGTGATCAGGGAGGAGAGTTAGTTGTGGCATTATGTTCTTTCTGTTCCACTGTTGAGCATCTAGATAGAGGCATAGTAGCTGTAGAGTTACCTTTCCCAGCTTTCCTTATAGCACTGCATATGTTACTTTTGCCTCTGGTAGACTTAGTGGGCAGACCGTCGGGCTTGTTGGCGGCACCCACTGAGAACTACTGTGGGATGTAGTTCTCACACCCGTCGTGGTGTTTTCTCCCCAGGGACTTCTGCTCCGGTTCCTGCAGCTCCTGTTGCTGATCCAGCTCCTTCTGACCGAGGTAAGGGCGTCGCGAGATAGATCCCCTCCTGTCGTCTTCAGTGTGTGAGTAGATGTACCCCAGTTCCATTTTGGTGTGTGTTATGTCGAGTGACTTTTGTAGTGAGATTTTGAGTTGTACCTTCCTTTCCTGCTTTTATGAGAGACTCCTGTATTCTGGTGAGGTTGGTCTGTATATTTGAGAGTTGTAGTTTTACTTTATGTATTTTATTCCAGCTTTTCTCTTTCAGCTCTGATCTCTGCTAGTGTAGATGTTTCTTTGCAGGTTAGTCGCTACGCCTATACGGGGCTTCCCGTACGGGCGGCGGATCTGTTGGCGAGCCGGGGCGCAGTATCGCCCCGGGGCGTGACAGAATGTTTAAATGGTTATGTTTAAGTTAGTAAACTCTAAATGCAAATGATGATTATTTGTACTTGCCTAGCCGAGCGCGTGTATAGCAAAAACTCTGTCCGTTTGGATCGGGAATCTCCTATGCGTGTGGCGGATCTAGTCGCATCCTGGGGTTATATTTCGAACTCTGATTATAAAAAAAAAAAAAAAATGGACCGCTTTTGAAAATCCGAGGTCTGACTGGGAACTGATAGAGCGAAGAGTAGTGATGCTTAGCTTTGGACTTAAGTGTAGCCTAAGGAAAGCCTAGAGAGCTCTAAAGTGCATTTGAGCTAAATAGCTATGAGCTGATGAGACGAGTCGGCGCCAACTCGCCGGAGAGTAGGTCAAATGTTTTCAATTCTCCGGGAAATGGGTGTACTAGCTAACTATGGGAGGGTAGTACGACCAGGTTTTAGCCCTCCAGGCAGAATTTGTGAGTATAACCCACCATAAAGTAGTACGAACACCCCTCTACTTTCCTGGCGTCGCGCATATTATGGATATAGCCCACTAAAGAGTAGCACAAGCAATCCTCGGCTCTCCTGGCGACATGCTATTTAACCAAGTTGTGTAGCGCGATCTCTTTCAACTCCACACTTGTAACTCTTAAACCAATCGGGTGGAGAATAGTCTAATCATCCTTTGACTCTCCAAGCAATGTATATACCGAACGGCCAATAAAAAAGTAGTATGATTATCCATCGACCTCCACTCGCTGTTCGTACGGGTCAACCGATCGGGGTAAGTGAGACCTTACTCTAGAGCTACTCAAGAGTAAGGTGAGCCTATGGTAATGTCACGGTCCGAGACCGCCTATTTGGTCGTTTCGGCGCACGCATAGACCTACCGAACGGACAGAATTTCTCCTATACATCCAATGTCACGCCCCGGCGTCGAAACTGCGACCCGGGCTCGCCAACAGATCCGCCGCCCATACGGGAAGCCTCGTATAGACGAAGCGACTAACCTGCAAAAGATCAACTACACTATACAGATATCAGAGCTGAAAGTAAACTGCTAAAATAAAAATATACAAATCCTCAAATAGTACATGCCAGGTCATCACAATACATAAGTCACTCCACAACTAAAACTCTCAAAAGTAAAATATACATGATACATCCCAAAATCACTGACAGTACTAGTACATCACCAGAAGGGTACATCTACTCTCACAGAAAGAAGACTGGTAGTGATCTAGCTCACGACTCCCTTCCCTCGATCAGCGGGATCAGCAACTGGAGCAGCAGGAACTGGAGTAGAGGTCCCTGGGAAAAAAAATCACCACGGCGGGTGTGAGAACTACATCCCATAGTAGTTCTTAGTGGGTACCGCCAACAAGCCCGACGGTCTGCCCACTAAGTCTACTAGAGGCATAAAGTAACAAATGCAGTACCGAAAGTAAAGGCTGGAAAAATAACTCTACAACTACAACGCCTCTATCTAAATGCTCAAGAAGTGGAACAGATGGAAACATGATGCATCTACTATCTCTCAAAATACAGTCACCCAATCTATACTGACTACCACATAGGGTCCAGTCAAACCTGCGCCTACCTACTGCCGTTACATCCAAGGAGGACCGGACTTACGTAGGGCGTCCGTGACTGCCAAAACTGGCCCAGCTAGAGGGACTGCGTCGACAAGTCGCGATAGCAAGTAACAAGCCCAGCTCCGAAGTGGCACTCGAGAGGCGCGACCCCACCGAGGAAAGTATCCGCGCATCTCTGTCGAGCTCAAATATGGCTCATGCAGGCTATAGTCCAAATCCACGATCAATAAGATCGACAGTAACCAACAATACCAACTCTCACTCACAGGCTGGATGTGATGACCTGGATCTCCGCATAGCTGTTGCTGTGCGTTGGGTGGCTTCTGGAGGCCTACGGGGTGCGTTGGAGGTGTTTGTGCACTAATTGGACACAAGTGGCGGACTTCGGGCTTAATGGATCACGTGGGTGATCGGTGGACTCCGTCGGATCTTTAGAAGTGGTTTCGCGCGAAGCGGATATTAAAAATGGACTCAGCGCGAAGTTTGGACCAAGGGACACCTTTCCGGATGCCTTCGGCAAATTTTGGAGTTGGAATTTGGCGAAATGGACATCAAATTCGGATTCAGCGCGCGAAAACGGTCAAAATGGACTACCCACTTGTTATTTTTGAGCACCGGTCACTGTTCATGCCGGAACAGTGTTTCCGGCCGCCGGCGGGCGGCGGCGACGGGCAGCGGCGGAGCACGGCGAACGGGCTCGGGCAGGCGGCGGAGCGGCCGCGGGCAGCGCGCGGGCAGGCGCGCGGGCGCGCGGGCAGGCGCGCGGTCCACGGGCCGTCGTGCACCATGGGCTGGACACGTGGCAGTGTCGGAGTGGTCGGTTTAGTGGACTTGGACTACGGAGCAGGCGGGTGCGGTGCATGGACCGGCGGGACACGTGGCGCCTTGCGGTTGGTGGGCTCATGATGGCTGGGTCCACGGGGTGCACCGGGGTGCCTCGGGATTCGCGCCTGGCAGGGGGCGCAGGCGGCGGGCGCAGGCGGCACGTGGGCGCGCTGACCGAGCTTTCCCGCGCTCGGGCCCGCCACGTGTCGTCGCTGCGTTGGTCCACGCGTCGCGCAGTGGATGGCCAGCGCGGCTGTCCGCTGTTGCGGGGGCGACGTGGAGGCCCGAGGGGCTTTCGGGCGCGCACAGTGTTGGGCCGGGCCCAACACTGTAGCCGCCCGAAATCCGGAGCGCCCGGAAATTAGGACTGAATGGGTATTTTTGGATTTGTTTCCTTCAGCCTATAAATAGGCCGAGTTCAACTGAAGAGAGCTTCTTCCCTGTTCATCCTTTCACTGTGCAACCCTCACAAGAAATCTTCATCTCCCAGAGCCGGATCCATCTGCAGATTCTAGGATTTTTCGGCAGCACGCATCCCAAGGTTTGCATTTTTACGGCGCGGCGGGACGCTCGTTCGTTTGTGGTCTTCTTCGTCGCATTTTGGTGCGAGGACTCCCCCGGCTTACCCCGAGCACCTTTTTCTGTGATTCTTGCGCCATCGTCTTCAAGACAGGTAGGGCTACGTTCCCCATGTTTACTGGTTTTTCCCATTCCGAGCTTTTCATGGGTTTTTCGGATCATCTTGTGACCTCATTTTCTGGGGCGGAGTTTTGGGACAGCGGTGCGGTATTTTGGCGATATCTTCGCGCACAGGCATCGTATTGGGGCGATTCAAAAGGCGTTTTGCATCTACACCTCACGAGGAATATCCCCAAATTTTCTTGGAATTTTCTGAATTTTGTCCCGTAGGTGAATATCCCTGTTTACAGAACCTTGTGGTTCAGTTTTTGAGAGCAGTTTATTTCGGGGTGGTTTCCTTGTCGGATTTGTTTCTCAGTGTAGGAAACTCGGATTTGAACGTGCAGATAGTCGTTTCGACGGGTTCGTCGCGAGGATCGTGACAGTATTTTTCTTGGAATTTTCCGGGCACTTCTCGCAGGTAAAAACAGGGAAACATTGGACTGTTGTGTTTGGGACAGATTTTGTGTGAGCATTGTATGTTAATTTTGTATGTTCTTTTGGGAATTTTGTACAGCGATCGCGGCGGCTTATCGGTTTGGGCGAGAGCACTATTTGGTCTTGGAATTAGTGATCGAGGTGGGTGGTTGTTGTTTACCTCTATTTTGACATGCTCACTAGGGATATTAGAGTGATCCCTTTATTTGGACATGCATGCTTAAGTGATATAAAATTATGAGTCTATCATATGGAAATTACTATTGTGGATATTTGATAGTGGTTGGGACTTATACATGTTGGTATGGATGGAATGTTAGCGTTTAACCTTGCATATGGATTGGTTTATTTATTTTGGACTTTATGATTATCTTGTTAGTGGTTGGTACTATTTGAGGACTTTATGACATGCATAGGTGGATAGTGATGCTTTATCATGGAACATGGATTATAGACATGTGTGGTTGGATAATGTTTTTGCATGATGGTTATATCTATGCGGAGTTATTAATTGTTACACATGTGGAACCACTATTGGACACCTTTTCCTTTATTTCCTTGAGAACACTTGCATGCTTGTTTGGACATCTAGATAGGCCATCTTTTATCGCTACACTTTCATGCTGGAACTTGACTTAGGAGAAACCTTGTTTGTTTCTTTTCTCCTTTCGTTAGTCAGGTGGTTCTTGTTGCTCGGGTTTGAGCAGGGGTTTGGGATAGTGTAGCCGGGGCCTGGATTGTGGATTATGGGTTTTGGCGGCGACCGCGGATATTGGGCGGTTGACCGGATGTCGGTTATAGGACATCGGTGATAGGGCATGATTATGGACTAGAGGGTTTTGTGGCAACCGCGGATAGTAGGCGGTTGACCAGATGTCGGATGTGGGACATGATTGTGATTGTGGGTTATTCCGGCGACCGCGGATATTGGGCGGTTGACTGGAGGTCGGTTGTGAGACTTGGCTGTTGATTGTGGGGTATTGCGGCAATCGCGGATATTGGGCGATTGACCGGTTGGTTACGTTTGCATCAGATTGGGGATCAGTTTTCTTTTAGTGGAGGGTTGTGTTCCACTAGGGCTTTATAGTTGTGATCCAGTCCTGCTTTGGTTACTTATCACACCGGCGCGGTTATTGCCCGGTGATGCTTTTATCACACCGGCGCGGTTATTGCCCGGTGATGCTTTACTCGTGTGGGTCGCTCCCCTCGAGATCCCCTCCGGAGGCCGGGGCCAGACAGTTATGGACAGTTTTGCTATCACATCGGCGCGGCTTATTTGCCCGATGATGAGGGCGGCAGCAGGAACTTTGCTATCACATCGGCGCGGCTTTCTTGCCCGATGATGAGGGCGGTACAGATTGGGTTCATCTGGGACGGTTGGTTATTGTTGCATACGGTTATTCCAGTCTAGGACTGTATTTTAGAGGCATAGTAGTGGTAGATTTCCCTTTTGCAGCGGTTTCATTTCTTACCACTCTTCTTTGCTTTTTGCCTCTGGTAGACCTAGTGGGTGTGTCTGAGTTGAGGTTTTACCCACTAGGGGAGGCTACTGGTTTACTAGTAGTTCTCACCCCCATTCTTCTTTCCTCTTTTTCTTCTTCCTTGTTTTGCAGTGTCTTCTGCGGGTGCTGCTGGGCTTTCAGCGGCGGGTCGAGGAGAGAGGACGGCTGAGTAGGTAGATCTCGAGGCAGGATGAGCGAGTTAGCTGGACTGTTGGTGTACCCAGGTTTTCTCAGACGGTTGTACTTTTACATTTGGGACTGGCTTTTGCCAGCAGGTTGTATTTATTTTGGTGAGCTGGGAGAGACAGATGTATCATTTATACAGATGTATTGTATTTTATTTCCAGCTTCAGTCTGAGATGTATTAGTTTTAGTTCAGCTCTGTTTTTTTTTTTTGCTTTATTATTATTATCTCTTATATCTGAGCAGGTTTGGCGCTTCGTGTACACGGGAAATACCGTGTGCACGACGGATCTGTAGACGGGCCCGGGTTCTGGTTTACACCCGGGGCGTGACACTGGAAAACCACACAGCCGGGACCCACCGTCGACTCAGACGGCTCCTAAAAATAAAACACTGATCTAACACTGCTACCAGACTCCACTCGGCCTCCAGGCGCGAGTGTAACATGCATCCCACAACAACCCGACCACTCGGCCCACTATCCGGGCGAGGAAACTCTAAGTCCAGGTAAAATAATAGATAACAGTGTGGGAATGTCTAAAGCATAAATAACCTAGCCCAAGTTGGAGTTTTCTACTAGTCTGGTTAAACATGTAGCATATGACGGGGTGCTAGGTCAAGTTCCAAAAATAGCATTTAATTTACAGATTTAGGAAGCAATAAATCAATATGATCATCATAGCAACACAAGTAACATCAATTCTCTCTTTCTAGCATGCTCCCTAATACACTCACAATCATGCATGATTCTTACAATATAGAATTACTAATCAGTCCGCCAGTTTTGAAGACGAAGCAACCCACCTGGAGGTACAAAGCTGTCCAAAGTCCAAAAAGCTGAAACTACACGGGAATAATCCTCCAATTCCCACAATTCCAACAAGTCCAAACGCACTCAAAAACTCCTCCTAGGTACAAAGATATAGTCCAAAGTTACAGTCAACACAAAAATTCCAAGTGTACAGTTTGCTGAAATTTCAGTTCCAGAGAAGCTTAATTATCACCTGTGAGAAAAACTCCAAAAATTTCAATAAAAATACGACAGCGATCCTCGCGATGCGTAGATGTCAATCGAGTCCTTAAACGTCAAATTCCGTTACTCGAGTGCAGAGATAAAAATCCAACAAGGTGCTGTTGTCCAGGAACAACCACCAGCAAAATAGGGCTCAATAATGTACCTGAAACCCCTAAAAAAACTCAAATCTAGGAGAAGTGAAATACGAAAATCGTAGATTTATTTCTCGTGAATCTAACGCCGCAAAAATCTTCCAAAAATTCCTCCGGGGTAGCTCTGTGGACCTCGTGGACCGAAACGCGACGGGAATGGGCCACCAATGAAAGAACGTCGCACTGCGCTAACTCGCCGAAGACGTTGATGCTGCGGCCTCCAAAAATTCCGAAACTCCTTCGTAAGATGCAAAACAAGATGAAGATCAAAGTCAGTACAGGGCTCAGAGGCAGAGGAGCTCGAGAAAAAGGGGTAACAGGCCAAAGAACACGGCCTATTTATAGGCCTCACCCAGAAGCCCACAAAATCCCCCTTTATTGGGCTTTTGGGCCCAATTTCCGGGCGCCCGAAACTTTCGGGAGCCTACAGTGCGCCCTACAGTACCCCCGGCCCGGCCAACGGTCAGCGCCCAAATCCTCCTGGCTCCGACACGTGTCCCGAACAGCGGACAACGCGTGCGGAGCCAGCAGGCTTGCGTCACGTGGCCCCGACCACCGAACGTAGGGCGATAGCGCCCGCCAATCGCAGGGCGCCACGTGGCGCCCCCATGTCGGTCGGTCACCTGCCCCACCTGCCCCGCCTGCTCCCCCTGGCGCGTGGACCGCGCGCGCGCGAGCCTGCCACTCCGAGGCCGCCACGTGGCCCGCCCTGGTCCATGCGCCAGCCGGTGCGTTTCCCTGGACCGTGTCGCGAGAGCCCGCCAATCGCAGGATGCCACGTGTCCCCCGCGCCCGGTCCATGCACCAGCGCCAACACTCTGTGGACCCCGCCGCGTGCGTCGGCCAATCCGAGGCTGCCACGTGCAACAAGGCTGGTCCACGGCTTCCCCCATGCACCAAAATGCGCAGAAAACTTCCGGGGGTCCGTTTTTGAGCATCCGGACTCCAAAAAGGCAAGTAAATAGCCGATTTTCGACGTTTTTCTGCGCTGAATCCAAATATGACCTCAGATTAGCCTAAAGCCCTTTCTAAATTCTGACAAAAACAGCCGAATGGCAGGCTCAATCCAGAGACCTCACAGAGTCCATCCAACGAGTCCATTTGATGCGTTGCGGGTCCGACACACCAATAATAGGTGTTCCACATCGTGGGTCATGGGAGAAGCAACACGGGAATCGGGGCTACTACATCCAAGGTGTCAACAAAATCAATATATTGAATTTCAATCAATGAAGCACAATACATCATAATTTTGCACAGAGATGGGATAATACAAAAGCGAGAAAAATAAAACTATCTACACAACTAAACATTCACATTTTACATCCATACAATTATAGATTTACATTTTCATCTCCCAAAAATAAACATTTACAATATTCTCTCTCAAAATGGAAAACTATATAACATCTACTACATGTAATAATAAAAAAGGGTGACCTATACTCGGAGGTCAAGCTATCTATGGCACAACGCCCTTGCCGCGATCCTGCATCGCTACGGTCGGAGATGGATCTGCAGACATGGGGGTGAGAGTTATAATAAAGTTTCCAATGGGTTCGGTGGCCGACCCAGGCGACTTTTCCACTAGGTCTAAACAAGGCATAAGTATAGTGAAATAATAGGAAAGCAGTACAGTATCTATAGGAAAGCAGTAAAGCATCTACACTATGCAATATGAAAGGAACGACTGCTACTATGCCTTGGTATAATGACTCAGACTCAACTCTACATGAATGACCCATTAATTTTTCAACCCATTCCACCTGCATGGCAATTGTCGAGCCTAACTCACAACTAAAGGCCAAGTGGAGAGATACACCTCATCCACTATCTGGTCGTCTGTTGGGGAGATACAACCTCAACCCGTGGGGAGATAAACCCTCGACCCATACGTAACACTCCGAAGTATTCTGCTTATAGGGTAGCAACCTCCACAAGCCGTACAGATTATGTGAGTATGATTCAACTCACTAATACAGGGAGCTCCACCAAATCACGACACACTATCAATGGATCTAATAATCCCAAACGCTCGACTCAACCGTGTGCTCTAACACGACACACCTCTATCGCTATCAATAATAGCTAAATGGGAACATATCTCAACTCTCTAGATGATCGTGAGATGCCACCCAATTTATATTCCTTCACTAGGTTCTTATATACGAACACCATGCCTCTCGAACTATAACACTAAGTTCTCGTTTATTATACAATATCATCAGTATTCTCTACGTTTTCCACATTCCTTTTCTAGTTCTTTTGCAAACTCTAGAGTTTTCGATGTCCGAAGAACCCAATCTTCATGCATCTTATGTTCTGAGTTTTTGACATAATTTATTTACTCCTAACTTAGGTAGCATGCAAGAAAATGTGATAATTACATTTAAACTAACTCTAGATTTCACATTTTCCACAATATACATAATGCTCAACAAAAAGGGAATTTAGACATAGAAGGGGATTCAGGTGTTTCGGATAGCACCACCCACCACTACTAGAAATTTGACATACAGCGGCACTATTCGTTGCAATATTTAAGTAAATGTTGCTAAATACAAAATATACTGGCATTTATTAAAAATTGTTGCTAAATATATCATTTATCGATATTTACAAATTATTGTTGGTGAATAAAAATATTTAGCAATATTTATTTTTAAATGCCGGTAAAAGATAGTTTAAATACCGGCAGTTACTTTTAATGCCACTAAGAAACTTTAATTACTAGCATTTAAAAGTAAATGTTGGTAAAAGATCTTAAATCCTTATTTAAGATATAAATAATTAATAAGTTGAGGGACCTAACTGAGATTATCCATCAATTTTCCATATCCCGCCTACTTCTTCCTTCCTCTTGTGCCGTACGACTCCTAGTCTTCCTCTCCTCATATGCAAAGCTTTTTTCTAGGATTTTTTTTTCTCTCTTTTTTATTTTTTTATTATCTTCTCTCCAAGTAAAAAAAAAAAAAAAAAAAAATTACTCTTTCTACCTTCGAATCGCAGGGTGTAAGAAAAGAATTTTCTTCATTGTCTTCTACCAAGAAGGAGCCCCACAAGCAGGACTCTACCAAGAAAAAGGTAAGTTAATTTAGATTTTTTTTTGTAAAATTATTTGCTTTCTTTTATTACCTTGGAATAGATGGGTTGATTTAATTTTTTTAAAAAAAAATTATTGTTTTTATTTTAAAATTATTATTTGATAATAGATTTAATTATTTTTAGGTTGTATGATTATGCAACAAAGTAAATAATATATAATAGAAGACTAAATAAAAAATATAGTTGAAACCCACATTTATTTATGTGTTTAAGTATAAAAGAGGATGAACATGACCTCCTCCCATTATAATTTTTTATTACTAAATATAATCAGAGAATGCGCAAAAGAGTCAATTAAAATAAAATCAATAAACTTTTTAAACAAGTTAATTTAAAAATTCATTGACATTTACCGTGAAAAAAAAAGAATGTATATATATATATATATATATATATATATATATATATATATATATATATATATAAAAGACCTATATTTTTTTCCTTTCGTCAATTTTATTATTTAATATATAAACTTTTGACTCGTTAAAACTAACTTTTAACGTGTTCTTTTTTTGACAGGTTCAACGCAAGTAATAATATCTTTGGAATTCAAAAAAATTTAAACAATTTTATGATGTTTTGTTATATTCGCAAACAACTTTATGTCGTGTGACCTATTTGGATGCGTTATTTATGTACGTATTAATATTTTTGTGTTTAGAAAATTTTGTGGTCGTTTGTTATTTTTTTGGATGTTGAATGGACTAAAAATTTTAACTTATTGTTTGTTTAATTGAAAATGAGCTTAGTAAATTATTTTTGTTATTTTGTTATGTACGATTTATGTCACTTGTCATATGAAAATATTGAAATATCATATTATCCATTGAAATTGTATTTTTTGAAATTGATAAGATTTAATTATTTTATGATAGTGCAAATTATAATTTATATTATTTTTATTTATTTAAAAATATAATTTAAAAATATTTAGAATTGGCAGCATTTATTAATACCGGAATTAACAATAGATTACCAACATTTGTATAATATTGCAAATAAACTAATAATTACCGGCATTTATTAGTGTTGTAGATAATTAAAAAATACTGGCATTTAATAATATCGCTAATAACCACATTTATAACGGCATTTATTTAATGTTACTAATTACTTAATTTTAACGGCAATTTAATTAAATGCCGGTAGAAGATTCACCAACACGAGTATAAACGACACTAATTGCTAAATGCCACTAATAGTTTTTACGGCACTTTTTGAACTTTAGGCGGCAATTACAGGATGCCGCTAAATCACAATTTTTTTGTAGTGCACCTCTGTTCGATGCCAACTGGTTGGGAATGAAAGCAATTGAACTTCCGACATCGTTTGGGCGCGTTACAACGCTATCGAATGCAAAAACACCAATTTTGGTCTGTTTCTTAAATCGGTCGTCATAGCTTCGTTGGATCACAAATCAAACTTGTTAGACGATCTTCTACAACCTTCAATTAGAGAGATTAATCATCATTTTAGATCAAAACATGTACAAATCCAAGAATATATGCTCTAAACCCTAGGTTTTCATTCCCTTAATATCATCATGATTTCATCGAATTTTTTCTCGATTCTTTCGTTTAGAATACTCCTAGGATCATGTAGAGCGTAAATTTAAAAAAAATTACAATAAAACCTAAATTATTTTTTGTAAAACCCACCTCAAAGCCCAAAGCTTCCAAGCTTTTCTTGCTCCCAAGGCTCAATCTCTTTCGTTCCAAACTCTCCGCGACTCGCTCCGCGATTCCGCGTGCGCCGGAGAGAGATCTCTAGAGAGAGAAAATGAGGTGAGGGAGAGTAAAAGAGAGAGTGGAAGTGTGTATTCGTGTGAGAGAAAAAAAGGTTGATGATTTTCTGTTAGGTATCGTTTGGTTCGGGAATAAGAGAGAATGAGTTATACCAGGGATAAGTATAAAGTTAGGTATAAGTTAGGTATAATGTGAAATTGTGTTTGGTTGGGAATTAGGCTTATACTAGGTATAAGAAAAAAAGTGTTTGGTAGTGATTGAAGAATAAGAGGAATAGAGAGTTGACTTTTGTTTTAAAAGATTAAAATATTTTTTTCTTTTTAATTTTTTTTTAAAAAAATTAATATTTTAAAATTTATTCAAATTTTAATATTTATTAATTTTAATTTTTATAAAAATTTTAAGTGGGAAAAAAAAGTAATTTTTAAATTTTAAGTGGGAGTAAAAATTTTAATTTTTAAATTTATATAAATTTTAAAAAAATTATAAAAAAATTGTATAAATTTTACAATTTTAAAATTAATATTATTTTTTAAAAAATAAAAATAAAAATTTATACTTATGATTTATTAAAATATAAAATATAAAAAATTAAAATTTATAAAATTATAAATTTATAATTTAAATATTTTTTAAAAATTTAAACATTCTAATTAAAAAAAAAAAATCAAAAAAAGCATAAAAGAAAGGAAAAAAAAAAAAAAAAAAAAAAAAAAAAAAAAGCAAATGCCCCTTCCCAAGGCTCTAAGGCAGAGCCTTGGGAAGGGGCCCAGAAAGTAGTTCGGGAGGGGGGGGGGGGGGGGGGCGGGATTGGGATATCCCCCTCACAAATCGGGTTAAGGTAGGGGGGGGGGGGGGCGGGGGGCGGGATTGGGATATCCCCCCCCAAACCGGGTTAACGGATTGGGATATCCCCCCCACAAACCGGGTTAAGGTGGGGTGGGGGTGGGGGGGGGGGGGGGGGCGGGATTGGGATATTCCCCCCCAAACCAGGTTAACCCGATTTGGGGGGGGGGGGATATCCCAATCCCGCTCCCCGCCCCCCCCCCCCCCCTGCACCCACCCCCTTAACCCGGTTTGGGGGGGAATATCCCAATCCCGCCCCCCACCCCCCGGTTTGTGGGGGTTAACCCGGTTTGGGGAGGGATATCCCAATCCCGCCCCCCGCCCCCCGCCCCCCCCCCCCCTGATTTGGGGGAGGATATCCCAATCCCCCCCTATCCCATTTTGGTTTGGGTACAAAGGGGGGATATCCCCCCTTTGTACCCAATCCAAACTGTACTTTAAAGCATAATGTAACAAGATGCTGGATAGCCCCTCAACTTTGCTGAATTCAAAACTGTTGTTTTTTTGTACTCGGGCATACTGGGTAATGATACCTTAGTAGGGGTGTCAACGAGCCGAACACGAGTGAGCTGGGGTCGGCTCTTGTTCGGCTCGTTTATTAAACGAGCCGAACACGAGCTGGCTCGTTTAAATATCGAGCTAAAAAATTCAGGTCGTGTTCGGCTCGTTTATTTAACGAGCCGAACACGAGCTGGCTTGCGAATAACAGGTTTGATTTTCATTCCTACTATTAGGTGTAAAGTTGAAAAAAAGTTAAAAAATTAAAATTTTAATCTAATAATTAAAATTCACAAAAATTAATAGCCTAAAATTTAAATAGTAAAGTTTATATGTATATATATATATATATATATATATATATATATATATATATATATATATATATATATATATATATATATATATATATATATATATATATATATATATATATATATATATACATATATATTCGAGCCGTTATCGAACCGAACACGAGCGAGTTGACCCCAGCTCGTGTTCGGCTCGTTTATTAAACGAGCTGGAAAATTCGGCTCGTTTACTAAACGAGCGATTCGATCTCGAGCTCATTTCGAACCGAACACGGGCTGGCTCGCGAACAGCGAGCTGGACTGCCACCCCTAACCTTAGGGATAACCTCCTAAATTATTTTCTACTATACTTTCCTAATTTGGTCAAAGTTCAGTCTAATGAACCGAGTTTCAGTACACTACAAGTAAGTGGGTAAGCGAGGCATCCGGATATTATAGCTTTTTACTGCTTTCATAAGTTTAATGTTATACCTATCTTATTTGTTTACTAATGCCTCATGTAGACAAGCAAGTCTACATGAGGGATATCCCCCCCACAAACCGGGTTAAGGTAGGGGGGGGGGGGGGGGGGCGGGGGGCGGGATTGGGATATCCCTCCCCAAACCGGGTTAACGGGATTGGGATATCCCCCCCACAAACCGGGTTAAGGTGGGGGGGGGGGGGGGGGTGGGGGGGGCGGGATTGGGATATTCCCCCCCAAACCAGGTTAACCCGATTTGGGGGGGGGATATCCCAATCCCGCTCCCCGCCCCCCCCCCCCCTTTAACCCGGTTTGGGGGGGAATATCCCAATCCCGCCCCCCACCCCCCGGTTTGTGGGGGTTAACCCGGTTTGGGGAGGGATATCCCAATCCCGCCCCCCGCCCCCCCCCCCCCCCCCCCCCCCCCCCGATTTGGGGGAGGATATCCCAATCCCCCCTATCCCATTTTGGTTTGGGTACAAAGGGGGGATATCCCCCCTTTGTACCCAATCCAAACGGTACCTTAAAGCATAATGTAACAAGATGCTGGATAGCCCCTCAACTTTGCTGAATTCAAAACTGTTGTTTTTTTGTACTCAGGCATACTGGGTAATGATACCTTAGTAGGGGTGTCAACGAGCCGAACACGAGTGAGCTGGGGTCGGCTCTTGTTCGGCTCGTTTATTAAACGAGCCGAACACGAGCTGGCTCGTTTAAATATCGAGCTAAAAAATTCAGCTCGTGTTCGGCTCGTTTATTTAACGAGCCGAACACGAGCTGGCTTGCGAATAACAGGTTTGATTTTCATTCCTACTATTAGGTGTAAAGTTGAAAAAAAGTTAAAAAATTAAAATTTTAATCTAATAATTAAAATTCACAAAAAATTAATAGCCTAAAATTTAAATAGTAAAGTTTATATGTATATATATATATATATATATATATATATATATATATATATATATATATATATATATATATATATATACATATATATATTCGAGCCGTTATCGAACCGAACACGAGCGAGTTGACCCCAGCTCGTGTTCGGCTCGTTTATTAAACGAGCTGGAAAATTCGGCTCGTTTACTAAACGAGCGATTCGATCTCGAGCTCATTTCGAACCGAACACGGGCTGGCTCGCGAACAGCGAGCTGGACTGCCACCCCTAACCTTAGGGATAACCTCCTAAATTATTTTCTACTATACTTTCCTAATTTGGTCAAAGTTCAGTCTAATGAACCGAGTTTCAGTACACTACAAGTAAGTGGGTAAGCGAGGCATCCGGATATTATAGCTTTTTACCGCTTTCATAAGTTTAATGTTATACCTATCTTATTTGTTTACTAATGCCTCATGTAGACAAGCAAGTCTAAAACATTCTTCCTCGGTGGTTGCACCTACGGAAATCTTTTAGTAATTCTTACTTTTTTTGGTTTACTCTTTTTTAGTGCCTATTGTCGGTGAGGCAGGGAACCGAGGCAAAGGCGCGGCCGAGTAGAAGTGCTAGACTTCTAGCAGTGTTGTCCTTAGCATTTTATTTTAAGTATAGAAAAGTGTTAGTTGTATTGGTGAGCCGAGTATGTTGATATAATATTTTGTATTGAACAGATAGTATTGAGTAAAAAGTTTTCTTTCATGTTCTTTATCTCATGGCGTACTCTGATATCATGTATACTCGATCGGCATCGTCGGATCGGAACAGGCCGCTGGACTCCATCTGGCCGAGGACGCGGAGGGCGTCAAGGGGGCGCCCGAGGGCGGTGAGGCCGTGGGCGAGGGCGCCGTAGGTGGCGGCGATGGGGGAGAGCCCGTCGACGGCGACCATGCGCCTGAGGAGGGGGGCGCTCCCACAGGGCCACCGCTCAATCGGGATCGTCGGATCGGAACAGGCCGCTAGACTCCATCTGGCCGAGGACGCGGAGGGCGTCGAGGGGGCGCCGGAGGGCGATGAGGCCGTGGGCGAGGGCGCCGTAGGTGGCGGCGCTGGGGGAGAGCCCTTTGACGGCGACCATGCGCCTGAGGACGGCCGCGGAGGAGGAGGCCGGGGGGGTGGGGGGGAACCGAGGAGTAGGGGGGGCGGAGAAACTGAAGCGACCGAGGAGTAGGGGGGGCGGAGAAACCGAAGCGCACCGGTTCGGGGGGGGGGCGGAGAAACCGAAGCGCACCGGTTCGGGGGGGGGGACCGAGGAGCACGCGAGGATGGGAGGTGGGGGGGAGGAGTAGGGGGAAACCGAAGCGGCCGAGGAGTAAGGGGGGGCGCGGGGGGGGCGCCGGGAGGGGGGAGGGGGGAGGAGTAGGGTGGAAAGCGAAGCGACCGAAGAGTAGGGGGGGGCGCGGGAGGGGGGGGGCGCGGGGAGGAGTAGGGTGGAAACCGAAGCGACCGAGGAGCAGGGGGCGGGGGGGAACCGAGGAGTATGCGAGGATGGCGGGGAGGAGTAGGGGGGAAACCGAAGCAACCGAAGAGTAAGGGGGTGGCGGGGGGGGGGGGGGGGGGGGGGGGGGGTACCGAAGCGGCCGAGGAGAAGTCCAATGCACAGCATTGCGACACATCAGCACAATGCTTGAAATCCTGACACGTCATGGTGGAAGAACCACTAAATTAAGCCCGTACTAAACAACGATATTTTTTTTGTATAAATAATAAATAATTTATAAAAATAATAATAAATAAATAAATTTAACAGAAATTTTAGTTTTATATATAAAAAAAAATTTGTCAAATGCAAAAAAAAAATGTTAGAAGAAAAGCACAATTATAAAATATATGATTTAGCGCAATATATTTTGTTATAAAATATATGATTTAGCACAATATAGTTTGTTCTAGCAAAAACTGAAATTTTAAAACTAATTTTTATCACAAAATACTGAGTGTTTAGTATATAATTTTTATTCAAAAATTCTTAACAAATTAGATTCCTTTTAAAATTTTAGAAAATTAGGTTCCTTATAATTACGGCATTTTTTTTATATTCTAAACAATAATTAAACCTATTTTAAAAAGGTCAATTTAAAAATTTATATGTAAATTTTTGAAAAAATGAATTTTGACATCAAATGTAAATTTGCCTATTTATATTTTCTATTATCTCCTTCCGCTCAGCAACATAACGATCCCTCTCAGCCAATAGATCGTTGTAGTAACCCCGCAGAAGGTTATAATCAGTTCTAAGATGCTTATACTTTTTCTCAAGCATGATGTGATCATTGGAAAGCCGCGCATACAAATTTTCGTAGAATTTTTTATCACCCAAATTGAAATCCGTAATTTCAAAAGTTAGTTCATCACTCAGCTTCCCAACATACTGACGGGCAGCATCTTCTTCGGCTCGATCAATATTCGCGCACGGCGAACTCCAACACCTTAGAGACTCTACAGTAGCATCCTCTCTAACAAACTCCAAATCAACACAAACACTAACCAACCCTTGGTCGTTTTCAACCGCGACACCATATCTCGGCATCTCAAGCGAAAAACGCTGGCACACATCACGTAGTAATTCACGGAAGCATATCATAACAGAAATCGTTGGCATAACTGCATTCAAAATCCTCTATTTATAAACTTTATGAATTGAGCCTGGCAAGGCACCCGACACTATCTCCTTAATCCTCTCTCCTTAACCCTTAAATATGAGAAATTATTGTGCGCACCATTTTGTATTTTGTATAAATAAATACATCACATAAATCATAAACCGTTCTAATTAAAGCCAGCAAAGTAGATATAGGCGTCCTAATTTTTTACCTCACAACACAATATGCCCTCGATCAGCTACAACACACAGTGAACCAACTTCAGGCATATTGTCGAAGCCATGCAGTAGTCCGGATTCCACCAAGAACCAAAATAGGAACCCTACATCAACAATAGAAAAAATTCAATTAGTACATCGTGCACACCGCATCACAACAGCCATAACATATCAAACAATACTAACCTGAATTTTATTCAGAAAACAACAAAAAAAGAACCGCGATCCAATGGGCATCGACCCAAACAACGCATGGCCGCACATAGCAAGAAGAAAAAAGGCAAGATCAAAGGGAAAAAATTAGAGCTACACTGCACCCCAATCCAAAAAAAAAAAAAAAAAAAAAAAAAAAAAAAAAAAAAAAAAAAAAAAAGCGAAAAAAAGGAAAAAAAAACACTGGTCGCACGGCATAATAATAAAACATACATGGCACAGATTAAGTATAAGAAGAGAGAACCAAATTCGCACAGCAAGCAAAAGGAAGACCAAACAATAACCAAGAGAGAACAAAGAGAAAAATAAAGAAGTAGAAACAGAGAAAAAATTTGAGCACATCCCACTATTTATAGCAAGCAAACCGCCGCTCTGAGGAAGAGAAGGAAGAGAAGGAAGCGAGAGAGGTGGGTATACGGCCGGCAGGAGAGGTCAAACGACCTGTCAGGTACCCGGATGGCCTCCGCGCCATCTATACCGGCAGCCGCAATCCACGGTACCACAGTGAGTTGCGGGGAGACACATCGAAGAGGAGCACATTGGGACTGACTTCCAACGCAAGGAAAGTTGCCGCAGAAAGACCACGGAAGAAGAAGAGGAGGTCACGTTGTACCAACTAACCCACCAGACCACAGAGCAAACAACGACATATACCCACACCGCGACCGTCCCGCTAAATACGACGGTAACGGCGAAGACGAACCAGGAGAGGGAGAAACCAGAAAATCGAAGCAAACGGAGATAGGAAGGACGAAACGACCCTACACATTAAATGCCACATTGATGAGCGAAAAAACCCTACACATTAAATTCCGCATTGATGAGCAAAAAGACCATACACATTAAAATGCCACATTTTCCATCCCACAGGCACATTTCCCACATATATTAAATTATAATATCAAATACACACTAGCGTATGAATTCTAATTTTACACCCAAATTTAATTTTAGTTTTGATTTTTTTTTAATTTTAAAATTTAAAATTTAAAATGTAAATATTAGATTTTAAATCTCAAATTATAAAATTTTAAAATTTCAAATTTAAGATCAAATTTAAATTTTTAAAATTTTAAATTTAAGATTATAAATTTTAATTTTCAAATTATTTTTTTTTACAATTTAAAATTGAAATTTAAAATTTAAGATCAAATTTAAATTTCTAAAATTTCAAATTTAAGATTATAAATTTTAATTTTCAAATTAATTTTTTTTTACAATTCAAAATTTATATTATTAAATCTAAATTTAAATTTTCAATTTCAAATTTGATTTTTTTTAAAAAATTTAAATTTAAGATTATAAATTTTAATTTGCAAATTAATTTTTTTTACAATTCAAAATTTAAATTATTAAATCTAAATTTAAATTTTCAATTTAAAATTTGAAATCCAAATTTAAAATACATTTCTACTTTTTAGTATAAATTATTGAAAAAAAAATAAAATTTTAAATTTAAGATCAAATTTAAATGTTTCAAAATTTCATATTTAAGATCAAATTTAAATTTTTAAAATTTCAAATTTAAGATTATAAATTCTAATTTTCAAATTAAAAATTTTTACAATTCAAAATTTAATTTTTAAATCTAAACTTAAATTTTCAAATTTCAAATCTAAATTTAAAATATATTTATGTTTTTTAGTATAAATTATTAAAAATATATATATGGTTTATAAATTCAAGCATATAGATTTAAGATTATAAATTTTAATTTTCAAATTAAAAATTTTTACAATTTAAAATTTAAAATTTTAATTTTAATTTTAATTTTTAATTTCAAATTTGAAATCTAAATTTAAAATATATTTCTATTTTTTAATATAAATTATTAAAAGAAATTGTTGTTCATAAATTCAAACATACACTCGGTGGAGACTTTCTTTTCTTCAAATGGAGAGAGCTCAAGAGCATGCCACGTAGCCCCAAATTCTCTTAAATGTGGAGAGGTCTCCTTTTGGTTGCCTATTCATAAAGTTTATAAATCCTTTCGCATCAATTGTGGCAGGCAGAAGTGACTGACCGTTTCGTTCGAGTTAAGGAGGGTTTGCTCGCTCAGCGATTCATATAATAAGTAATTAAATTATTATCAACACTCTATGAACTTATCTAGCATCGTGAATTCAAACTTTGAGTTTTCGAGTTCTTAAGTTAATCCTCATGACTCGAACTCTTCAACGCTCCGACTCGAACATTGACGAAATATGTCAATATTAAAATTCGTAACACATCTCAGCGGTAATATTGTGACACCCCACATCTAGAGATGTGGCTGTGTTTAGATTTATAAGAGATATGGACACTAATAATAATAACTGTACTTAAGCATTTCGAGTTGTGATTTAGACCCAACGAGTTATTATTGCTAGTGGGCCGGGTCGTTACATTTGGTATCAGAGACAATAACCAGCCGGAAGTATGTAGCGAGTCTCGGCTGAGCCTGGGTCTAGATGACAGGGCTAGCGAGATAAGTCTCATATCGCCTGATAATCTTGGGCTGCTCTGTGTGTGTTTGAGTAGACGATCTTGGACTTTTGTGTGTGTGTTTGGGCTGACGAGGACGTCAGGCCTAAACGGAGGAGTCTATGACACCCCACATCTGGAGATGTGGTAGTCTATGACACCCCACATCTGGAGATGTGGTTGTGTTTGGATTTATAAGATATATGGACACTAGTAATAATAACTGGGCTTAAGTATTTTGGGTTGTAGTTTAGGTCCAACAAGTTATTATTGCTAGTGGGTCGGAACGTTACAAATATTTTTTTTTCATTTTTAACAAGATTCCAACTCTCTAAAAAAATCTACTTTTAGCCGAATAGAAATGAAATTCTCAATATTTAATAAGCAAAGTCATAATATTAAAATCTAATCTAATAAATAAAATTTACAGCATATCAAAAAGAGAAGTGTTGGAAAAATTCGGTACTCGCCTCGGTACCAGATTCTCTGAATCCGCAACCCGCTTCGATACCGCAATCCGCTCTGGTACCGCCTAGAGTTGGGATTCCGCAGCGGAAACGTCAAATCGGATTTTTACTAAAACCCGTCATCTCAATATAACTGGAATTAGCATAACCACCAAGGAGAAGAAAAATCAAAACAGAAAATATGCGGGTGAAATAAGATTCATTAACCAAGAGAAGAATTACACCGATTACACCGACTCCTCTTCTGCAATAGAGTAGCTTCAACCCGAGCCCTCCTCCTGAATCTCTTTCACCCTTCTCTCGTCTTCAATAAACCTAGAAGACTCCCTTCTCTCGTCTTCTATAAACCTAGAAGACTATGGGTGTGGCTAAATCTTAACCCCCACCACCTCCATGGGTGTTACCACCACCGTGGGTGTAGATACCACTATATGGGTGTGGCTAAATCCTAGCCCCCACCACCTCCATGGGTATTACCACCACCGTCTCCATGGGTGTGACCACGTTAACACCATCTTGATGTGGATACCACTATATGGGTGTGGCTAAATCCTAGCCCCCACCACCTCCATGGGTATTACCACCATCTTGGGTGTGACTATCTTAACACCACCGTGCTGTGGATACCACTATATGGGTGTGGCTAAATCCTAGTCCCCACCACCTCCATGGGTATTACGACCATTTTGGGTGTAACTATCTTAACACCACCGCCTTCAAATAATAACACATATGCTATATTTATAGCTTACATCAAAAGCTATCCAAATCCTAGTCTAAATAGATTTTTATTCTAATTAATATTTAAATCTTAACAAACTTATCTCTTTAAGATTTAAATATTATCTTAATCCAACTAGGATTCAATTACAAATCTAATCAAATCCTAACAATCTCCACCTTGATTTGATTTGTAATCTTCAATCGCTACATCAAGCTCTTCTCCGCTCCACCTTGAGCGACTGCATCTCCGATCTCGCTTTTGGACTCTCTAGCTCCACCCGAAGCCGAAAAATTACATACCTTCGAGTCCAACACGCCTAGCGAGATCAAATTGTGATCGTCTCCCGTGATGATCGGTAATCCAGTACTCTGATGTCGATATCTCCTGAGGATCGCCAACCTTTAGCTCCGATACCAATTGTTGGAAAAATCCGGTACTCGCCTCGGTACCAGATTCTCTGAATCCGCAACCCGCTTCGATACCGCAATCCGCTCTGGTACAGCCTAGAGTTGGGATTCCGCAGCGGAAACGTCAAATCGGATTTTTACTAAAACCCGTCCTCTCAATATAACTGGAATTAGCATAACCACCAAGGAGAAGAAAAACTAAAACAGAAAATATGCGGGTGAAATAAGATTCATTAACCAAGAGAAGAATTACACCGATTACACCGACTCCTCTTCTGCAATAGAGTAGCTTCAACCCGAGCCCTCCTCCTGAATCTCTCTCACCATTCTCTCGTCTTCAATAAACCTAGAAGACTCCCTTTTCTCGTCTTCTATAAACCTAGAAGACTATGGGTGTGGCTAAACCTTAACCCCCACCACCTCCATGGGTGTTACCACCACCGTGGGTGTAGATACCACTATATGGGTGTGGCTAAATCCTAGCCCCCACCACCTCCATGGGTATTACCACCACCGTCTCCATGGGTGTGACCACGTTAACACCATCTTGATGTGGATACCACTATATGGGTGTGGCTAAATCCTAGCCCCCACCACCTCCATGGGTATTACCACCATCTTGGGTGTGACTATCTTAACACCACCGTGCTGTGGATACCACTATATGGGTGTGGCTAAATCCTAGCCCCCACCACCTCCATGGGTATTACCACCATCTTGGGTGTAACTATCTTAACACCACCGCCTTCAAATAATAACACATATGCTATATTTATAGCTTACATCAAAAGCTATCCAAATCCTAGTCTAAATAGATTTTTATTCTAATTAATATTTAAATCTTAACAAACTTATCTCTTTAAGATTTAAATATTAATCTTAATCCAACTAGGATTCAATTACAAATCTAATCAAATCCTAACAAAAAGTGTTAATTTATATTGTACCAAGCCTTAGTCACATAATAATCTCTAAAGTGTCTATATCAAAATTTGGTGGTTGATATTTTTGATCCGAGTTCGAAGCCTAGTTGATTCACATTTCCAGCTAAATTTATTTTCAAAAATAAATGAAGGTAACATACTACCTTTCTCTCAAAAAAAAAAAAAAAAAAAATTATTTTTTAAATTTAGAAAAACTATCATAAACATCCATATTAATAATAATTCATCTAAAACCTACATATAATTGTCATACCCATCATTTACTGGCTATACCTTTTTAATAAACTTAAAAGATCATTTGCTTGAAAATATTATAATACAGTTAAATGTATACTAAATTAAAATTAATTAACTAAAATAAATTAAACTACACAAATATTTTTTAAAAAAACCATACTCATTTAGACAAAATAAAAATAAATTCACAAAAAAGTATAATATATCTTTAGTTTTTATTATTTTTGGATTAAGATCAACATAAGATCTATAAAATAGTAGCTTAAAAAAACAATAAACTTAAGTAGACAAAAAAAAAGGCATTTATAAACTACATCATAAACAAAAACAAATTCTTTTTTTTTTGTCAAAGTAAATTTATTAGCCCCACATAATACTACGCAATTATTTATAATTAGGTATAACGAGAGGTAATTAAATTAGTCTAAAATTCTTAATCAACATGATGAAGAACATTTTTTATATAATTCATTAATTTATGGTCGCAATAATAATATTGACAATTTTTAATAAATTGATGAGAAGCATTTTTTGAGAATTTTTTGAGAAGCATTTTTATTAAAAATTCTAAAATATTATATATATATATATTCCTTTTCATCCTAAAATTCACCAATCTACTTAAATTTTTAATATTTTTAAGAAAATAAATATTGACTCTTAAATGAAAGAACGTGAAATTTATATTTTTGGGTGTCTAAATAGCAATACTCTATATTTTAAGCTTTATTAACGCTGCACTTTATTATTGTTAATTATTTATTGATTTCAAAAAAATAAAAATTTACCAATAATTTATTTTACACTTTATAAATATTAATTATTTATTATTTTTTAAAAAAAAAATTAAAAAATAAAAATTACCAACAATATGCATAACATATAACAGGGCAGACACGGTCGTATATACGACCAATAAAGGCACTAAAATCCTTTGCCCTCTTTCTCATTCTGGTCCCCAACCTTTAAATTTTTACAATCACGTACCTAATTGTTATTTAAAATTATCATATACTCTGACAGAAAAAGTCAGGGAACATTCTGTTACAATATAGCAGATACATTTCACATTAGAGAAGAGTAGGAAGTAGAGTAGAGGAGAAAGGGGAAGAAGAGAGATGGAACAAGACTGGTTCCAGAGGAGGTAGGTGAGAGACGCGTGCTGTGGAAGTAAAGGAGGGATCCAGAAGGGTCAGGAATGCTCCAGAGGTGGTAGGTGAGGCGCCGAACCCTAGGCGTGGGTTCGTCTTTGAAGAGCTCGGTAAGGTGAACGTTAAGGAGGCCCAGCCCAGAGCCCTCGACCACATGACAGCTGCAAGGTTGTTACAAGGAAGCCCAGCCCGAGCCCACGACCACATGTTAGTTACAAGGTTGTTACAAGGAAGCCAGCCAGAGCCCACGATCACATGGCAGTTGCAACAGTGCGGCCCACCTGGCCCAACTGAATTACACTTTTGTAAAAAGGACCCTGTTACTTTCCATATCACTTTTCAGTACATAAGCAGATTAGTATAAATAGCCAGGATGTAAACTGTATCGAGATATATGAAAGAACATTCAATTTTCCCTCTTACAAACACTCCTTCCCTGCATCCCTTTCTTTCTCTCTCTACAAGCAACCCCTCTTCTTCCCAAATTCCTCTCTCAATCTCTTCCTCAACCCTAAATCACCATTACTGGAAACAAGTTCCTTCTCAATCCACAACCATCATCCTTTCCGCCATCTAAGCCTCAGAGAATTCTCATCCTAGGCTGGTTGCGGATCGTCCGGGTGCAACAAATTGGTATCAGAGCTGTTCCGATCCCAGGGATCTGAGGAACAAGCATCAAGAGATCGAGGCAACAAATTGGTATCGAGGCAACAAAAGAACAAGCGAAGCTACTGAGCGTATACCCACCATTACAGGAGCAGCAAGGATCTGAGATCCTGAGAAACAAATTGCGCATTTGCACTGAATTCCTATTGTACCAACCGATCCAAGAAGAGGGGCAGAATTGTAGTGAGGTAATTGATAACCCTACCTCATTACTATCTTACTGCAAATTAGGAAGCATAATCTCTTGGTAACTGCGTATTGGGCATTGAGATCTGAGCAAGTACAAGGGTTAGAATAAGATACCACAAGATAGGAAAGAAGAAGAACAATAGATTTAAGCATATTAGTGAGTATATATTCAGTGAGGATATGGCCGAGGGTACACGGCTTAAAGATTTGAGTGAGCACCTTAGAATCCTGGAAGAAATGATGCAAAACCTAGCTACTGATTGTAATCAGGAGTTGCATACTAAGCTTCAACAGTTTGAGTTGGAATATCATAAGAAACTGGGTGTGGTGGTGCTTCAATTAGAAGAAATGCAGAAGGAAGGGCAACAGAGACATGAGGCTCAGCTTACTGAGGCAACCATAAGGCATGAGCAGCTGATGAAACTATTCAGCACACACACACCTTCACTCTCGCCCCCACCTTTGAAGGAGAGTAAATTCACTTATGATCAGTGGCCTAGCCATAGCTCCAGAGTTGGTTACAGAGAAGATAAGGGAAAGGGAATCCTGCCAAATCCACAGTTAGGGCAGGATAGTTGTCAAGGAAGTCAAATGCAAAAAAATGCCTATTATGTACCTCATCCCAAACTGGATTACCCCACATTTGAAGGGGATGAACCAAGAGAATGGATTAGTAAAAGTGAACAGTATTTTAAGCTGTACCAAGTTCCAGAGGAGCAGTGGGTGGAAGTAGCTACACTGCATTTCTTAGGAAGAGCCCACAGGTGGAAGGAAGGGTACTTATTGGATAAACCTGGCATTAGTTGGGATGAATTTGCTGAAGCTCTGTGCAGGAGATTTGAGGGAGCTACAATGAAGAAGTTAGTAAGAGAATTCAATAAGTTGATTCAATCTACCACTGTAGAGAAATACCAAGAAAAGTTTGAAGAACTAAGAGCAAGAATGTTGTACCTTAATCACACATTGAGTGAGGAGCATTTCATCCAAAGCTACATCAGTGGACTCAAGGAGGAGTTTGTCCCTTTCATAGATTTATCTAATACCAAAACTCTAGAAGAAGTTTATGAACAAGCAAAGTTGCATGAACAAGCTCTAGCTATGATGTGGAGGAAACAGAAGTTGGTCAGTAAATCAGGGAGTACTCCAGGACAAGGATTCTCTTATTCTAAACCATATACTGTAAGGATGAACCCTGGTCAGCTAGAAGGCAGCAAGGGGTTCAGCCGCAGGGTAAGTGAGGGCCCAAATGGTATCAGCAAACAAGTGTTTGAACAGAGAAGGTCTGCAGGGTTTGCTACAAATGTGGTGACAAGTATCAACCGGGACATCAGTGTCAGGATAAAACTTTAAATCAAGTATGTGGAGAAATAGAAGTAGAAAAAGTATTTGATGAATCTCTACTGCAAGCTATGGAAGAGGAAGAGGAAGAGGAACTAGTTAAAATGGAAAATTCTGAAGAAGTGGGGATCTCAGTCCATGCACTGAGTGGGGAACTAGTGCAGGAAACAATTAAAGTGCAAGGTGAAGTGGGTAACAAATCAGCGGTAATATTAATTGACACAGGCAGCACCCACAGCTTTATTGATTTTCAGATTGCTAAGGAAGTAAAAGCAGATATTACTGTTGCCACTCCTCTCATAGTTACTGTCTCCAATGGACACAAGGTATTGAGTAAATTGAAATGTTCAAACTTCAAATGGGTTATGCATGGAGAGACATATCAGGCAGACCTAAGGATAATTAGATTGGAAGGGTCCAGTGTAATATTGGGAATTGATTGGCTTAAGAAGTGTGGGAGGGTTACCTTTGATTATTCTAATCATTCAGTCACTTTTAACAAGGGGGAAAATCTTTCACTGTTAAAGCCATCACTGAGAATGCGAAATTAAAAACTATTGGAGCTAAACAATGGTATAAGGCAGGCATTCAAGGGCAGTGTTGTGCCATAGCACATCTTAGTACTTCAACCATTAAGAAGGAACTTGACATTCCTTCAGAGATATAACTGGTCTTGGAAAGGTATGCTATGGTGTTCCAGGAGCCAAAGAAACTGCCTCCCCACAGAAGCCATGATCACAGAATTCCATTACAACCTGATGCCAAGCCAGTCAATATTAGACCATACAGGCTCAGCCATGAACAGAAAGAGGAAGTGGAAAAACAAGTTGCTGAAATGTTGGAAACCAACCTTATACAGAGAAGCCACAGCCCATATGCTTCTCCCATTTTACTTGTAAAGAAGAAGGATCATACGTGGAGAATATGTGTTGACTATAGACAGTTAAACAAAGACACTATCAAGGATAAGTATCCAATCCTAATTATTGATGACTTATTGGATGATCTAGGAGGATCCAAATTGTTCTCCAAAATTGATCTTCGATCGGGATATCATCAAATCAGGATGAATGAAAGAGATGTCTACAAAACTGCCTTTAGGACTTATGCCGGCCACTATGAGTTCCTTGTGATGCCTTTTGGTTTAACCAATGCACCAGCCACATTTCAATCTTTAATGAATGATGTTTTCCAACCATACTTAAGGAAGTTTGTATTGGTTTTTTTCGATGATATATTAATCTATAGCCACAGTTTGGAAAAGCATGTGGAGCATCTGGGCACAGTTTTGGAAGTGCTTAAAGACAACCAACTCTTAGCCAAAAGGACTAAGTGTTTCTTTGGACAACCATATGTGGAATACCTAGGCCACATCATTACTCAAGAAGGGGTGGCCGCTGACCCAGACTAGATCACAGCTATGGTTCAATGGCCCAGACCTACTGGAATCAAGGGCTTGAGAGGATTCCTTGGCCTCACAGGGTATTATAGGAAGTTCATTAAAGACTATGGAGGAATAAGTAAGCCACTCACTGAGCTATTAAAGAAGAGTAAATTTCAATGGACTACAGAAGCTCAAATAGCATTTGATGAGCTAAAGAAAGTTATGACAACTGCCCCTGTACTTGCCATGCTTGACTTCAATAAGGTATTCACTGTTGAAGTGGATGCAAGTGGGCTTGGAATGGGGGCTGTGTTGAGTCAAGAAGGTAGACCAATAGCCTACATCAGTAAGGCTATATGTCACGCCCCGGGTGGAAACCAGAACCCGGGCTCGCCAACAGATCCGCCGTGCACACGGAATTTTCTATGTACACGAAGCGTCGGTAACCTGCTCAGATATAAGATGTACAATAAAATAGCATAATACAGAGCTGAACTAAAAAGAACTACATAATATCTCAGACTAAAAATAAAATAAAGCTGTAATAAATACAATAAACTCCCAGCTCACCAAAATAATACACCCCGCTGGCCAAAGCCAGACCCAAAATAAAAGTAAACCACTACAGTCTGAGTGGAGGGTACAATATCTGTCTAACAGCAACTCACAGCCTCACAGGAGATCTATCTACTCAGCGATCCCCTTACCTCGATGTCCAGCAGCTCCCGCAGAAGACTCTGCAAAACAAAGGGAAGAAAAAAAAGAAAACAACAATGGGGGTGAGAACCACTAGTAAACCAGTAGCCTCCCCCTGTGGGTAAAGCCTCAAACTCCGACGTACCCACTAAGTCTACCAGAGGCAAAGGAAAAAGGTAAAGTGGTAAGGTAAATAAGCTGTTGACACAGGAAAACTACCACTAATATGCCTCTAAATGTAACCCCAAAAATGGAATAACCGTATGCATCAACAACCGAAGGACCCAAATAAACCCATTCTGTGTCGCCCTCATCATCGGGCAAATAAGCCGCGCCGATGTGATAGCAAAGACTCCTGCTGCCGCCCTCATCATCGGGCAAGTAAGCCGCGCCGATGTGATAGCAAAACTAAATGCCTGTCTGACCCCGACACTCCGGAGGGGAACTCGAGGGGAGCGACCCACACGAGGAAAGCATCACCGGGCAATAACCGCGCCGGTGTGATAAGTATCAAAAGCAGGACTGGATCACAACTATGCTCAAGTGGAACAAATCCCTCCACTATGAACCCCGAACCCCCAATCTGATGCAAAATAAATATCCGGTCGACCACCCAAGGTCCGCGGTCGCCGCAATACCCCGTAAGTCCAAATCTGATAAAATAACCAACATCTGGTCAACCGCCTAATATCCGCGGTTAACACAATGCCCCACAATCCACAATCGGGTAAAATAGTCAATATCCGGTCAACCGCCTACTATCCGCGGTTGCCGCAATAACCCACAAATCCAACATCAAGTACACCCTGTCTCCGACCCTAAGGTCCCGGCTACACTATCTCAAACCCCTGCTCGAACCCGAGCAAAATGAATCAAAAGTCTAAATGAAAAGGAGAAAAGGAACAATCATGGTTTCTCCTAAGTCAAATCCCAATATGATAGTGTAGCAATAAATAGTGGCCTATCTAGATGTCCATACAAGCATGCAAAAGTCCTCAGACAAGATGAAAGAAAGTGAATCAAATAACAGTTCCACATGTGTATCGAGTAATCAATCCGCATAGATATAACCATCATGCTAAAAACATCAGCTAACTACACATGCATATAATCCCCGATCCGTCATAATTTACCAAAGTAGTACCCGCACATAGATATGTCATCATGTCCCAATAATTAATCCGTTTAACCCACTTTCATAAAATCTATGTGCTACATGGCATGTTAATTATCACTAATAAAATATCCCAATAATATTCCCAGCATGCTAAGTCCCCAATATTAGTCTCAATGATAGGCTCACGTTTATCTCATTTAATCATGCACGGTAATCAATCTATATGTTCAATAGAGGGCTTCTCTAATAAACTTAGTGAGCAAGTCAAAAGTAGAGGTATGCAACAACCACCCACCTGGCACGCAAATCCACACCCAAAAAAGCCTCCTTGCTGTCCACAGCCCTCTAATCCCGCAACTCACTGAAAACAGTGCACAACTGTACAGAACAATGCACCCGGTATAAATACAAGTCCCAAAAATACAGTATTTGCTGTTTTCCAAATAGCACGGAAAAAGAGGAGTTTTTCACCTCTGTACAGTGCTCCGAAAAATCCAGAAAAATTACGGTTACGTTCCTTGCGACGAGTAGATCGAAATCAACTACTTAAACGCCTTGATCCGATGCTCCTAGCTCAAGATAGAAAATCAACAAGCCCATGCTGTCTAGGAATTCCATCACAGAAAATAGGGTCAAATGATGCCTCGGGAACCGTGCCAAAAACCCAAAATGAAGCAAGACTATCAACACGAAAATCGAAGCCTTACCTCTTAGGAATACATTGTCGAAGAAATCGCTGAAAAATTCCTTCTGGTTAGCACACAGAGATTTTTCGACTGAACTGCGACGGAAAATGGGCTGAAAAAGAAAATCATCGCAGTGCGCCGTGTCGCAGATAACTCACTATGGGTAACTCCAAAAATTCTGAAATTTCTAGGGTAGATAGAGGACAGAGAAAGGAAAAACTTTCATTAAGGTCTCACTCTCATTTTCTCTCTCTAAAACTCGGAAATGGCAGAGAGAGAGAAGGGTATATATAATGGGCCAAGTTACTATTCGGGCTCCACAAAAGATCCGGGCCCGAACATGAAACACCGTTTCCAGCCAACCAGATTGCGCCACGCCTCAGAAAACAGGAAACATCCGTACGGGCCAATGAAAACGCGCCACGTGTCCCAGCCGCCCACGTGTTCTGCGTGCCACGCGCACGTGGGCGGCGTGCGCCCGCCAATAGGGGCACGCCACGTGTCCCCACGCGGTTCACGTGGTCCACGCCCCCGGTCTACGCGCCGGGTCTTCCGGAATCTGTCGGCCAATCAGAGCGTGCCATGTGTCACAGACCAGCCGCCCCTCTTGACGCCGCCGGACCAATCAGGAGCTGCCACGTGGCAAACTCAACCTTCCGTGCACCCGGTGCACGCCTGCCGGTGGACCAGCCCGCCTGCGCGCCTGCCCGCGCCTGCCCGCGCTGCCCGCGCCGCGCTCTGCCGCGCTCCGTCGCTGCGCCGCCGCCGCTCGCCGCCTGCCGCCGCTCGCCGGAACAGTATTTCCGGCGGCCGGAGTTACTGTTCCGGCGTGAACAGTAATTTTGCGCCAAAAATAAAGTGAATACACCATTTTGATCGTTTTCGCGCGCTGAGTCCAAATCCGCTGTCCATTTTGCAAAATTCTCATCCGAAATTTTGCCGAAAGTCCCCGGAAAAGCCCACTTGATCCGATTTTCGCACCGGGTCCATTTCTGAGGTCCAATTTCGTTACTACAAGCTCCATTACACTGTGTAAGCTTCCTGTAGTCACTACTAAGGCTGCAAAAGCTTCTACAAAAGTCCGGATCATCACACTATAAGCCCTAGAAATCTGGGGCTATCCACTTATGAGAAAGAATTCTTAGCCATACTGTTAGCAGTTGCTAAGTGGAAGCATTACCTCAGCTCAAAACCCTTTGTAATCAAAACTGATCATGAGAGTTTGAAGCATCTTCTAGAGCAAATGATCACTACTGCAATTCAGCAAAAGGGTATGCTGAAACTCATGGGACTAGAATACACCATCAAATATAAGAAGGGAAAAAAGAATTTGGCAGCTCATGCCTTATCAAGAAGGGGATATAAAGAGGGAAGTGTTAAGGCTATATCCACTGCTGTACCCACTTGGGCCACTGAAGTATCTGCAAGTTATGAAGGAGATCATAAGATACAGCAACTTCTTACAACCTTAACACTACAACCAACACTCCAGTCCCACTATTCCTATCAACAGGGCATACTCAGGTATAACGGTCGACTGTATATAGGCAATCAGAGGCAACTGAGGCAAAAGTTAATGCAACAAATGCATGATTCTTCTTTAGGAGGGCATTCTGGCATTGATAATTCTTATAAAAGAATAAAACAACTGTTCTTTTGGCCTGGTATGAGGACTGATGTTGAGAATTTGGTAAAAGAGTGTGAAGTCTGTATTAAGAACAAGGTGAATGGGACTCCTTATGCAGGCCTATTACAGCCCTTGCCCATTCCTAAACAGGCGTGGCAAATGATAAGTATGGATTTCATAGAAGCATTGCCAAGATCAGAGGGCAAGGATACCATACTGGTGGTGGTGGATAAATTTACCAAATATGCCCATTTTTTATCTCTAGCCCATCCATATACTACCTCAGATGTAGCTAAACTTTTCTTCGATTCAATCTACAAATTACATGGGCTACCTGAGGGAATTATTTCAGACAGAGACAAGATCTTTACCAGTCAATTTTGGCAAGACTTGTTTAGGTTAATGGGAGTGCAATTACAGATGAGCACTGCATACCACCCCCAATCGGATGGACAAACAGAGAGGGTGAATAGATGTCTTGAAACTTATCTCAGATGTATGTGTTTTCACCGACCTCGTGGATGGCACAAATAGCTCTCCCAGAGGTGGTATAATACTTTCCACCACTCCTCCATGGGGATGTCACCATTTCAGGCTCTGTATGGGTACGTACCCCCAACCAACCTGGTAGTCCATCTTAATAAAGCCTTACATGCATCTGTGGAAGACTGGAAAACTGAGAGGGAGCAGATGATGCAACTCTTGAGAGAGAGGTCGCAAGAAGCTCAGAATAGGATGAAGCAGTATGCAGACAAGAAAAGAGTAGATAAGGAATATAGTGTGGGAGAGAAGGTGTATCTCAAGCTGCAACCTTACCGACAAAACAGTGTGGTAATGAGGAAAAATTTGAAACTCACCTCGTGCTATTTTGGCCCATATGAAATACTGGGAAGAGTGGGACCAGTTGCTTATAGGCTACTCTTACCAGAAAGATCGAAGATACATCCAGTCTTTCATGTTTCCCAACTCAAGAGAGGTGTACGGAAGCAAGAACAGTTATCCTCGGTGGAGCCGGTTGTTGGACCTATGGGTGAGTTGTTGGCGCAGCCAGAGCAGATCTTGAATCGAAGGCTGGTACAGAAGAGTGGTCGAGCCATTAGCCAAGTACTTGTTACCTGGAGTAACCTGAGCCCGGCATAAGCAACTTGGGAAGATTACTGGAAGCTAAAGAGGCGCTACCCTGCTTTTGATCCTTGAGGACAAGGATCGGGTGAAGGGGAGGGGAGTGTTACAATATAGCAGATATATTACACATTAGAGAAGAGTAGGAAGTAGAGTAGAGGAGAAAGGGGAAGAAGAGAGATGGAACAAGACTGGTTCCAGAGGAGGTAGGTGAGGGAGGCGTGCTGTGGAAGTAAAGGAGGGATCCAGAAGGGTCAGGAATGCTCCAGAGGTGGTAGGTGAGGCGCGGAACCCTAGGCGAGGGTTCGTCTTTGAAGAGCTCGATAAGGTGAACGTTAAGGAGGCCCAGCCCAGAGCCCTCGACCACATAACAGCTGCAAGGTTGTTACAAGGAAGCCCAGCCCGAGCCCACGACCACATGTTAGTTACAAGGTGTTACAAGGAAGCCCAGCCAGAGCCCACGATCACATGGCGGTTGCAACAGTGCGGCCCACCTGGCCCAACTGAATTACACTTTTGTAAAAAGGACCCTGTTACTTTCCATATCACTTTTCAGTACATAAGCATATTAGTATAAATAGCCGGGATGTAAACTATATCGGGATATATGAAAGAACATTCAATTTTCCCTCTTACAAACACTCCTTCCCTGCATCCCTTTCTTTCTCTCTCTACAAGCAACCCATCTTCTTCCCAAATTCCCCTCTCAATCTCTTCCTCAACCCTAAATCACCATTACTGGAAACAAGTTCCTTCTCAATCCACAACCATCATCCTTTCGGCCATCCAAGCCTCAGAGAATTCTCATCCTAGGCTGATTGCGGATCGTCCGGGTGCAATACATTCTCCAAAAATTCAGTACCTAATTCATTTGAAATAATAAAATATTTTTTATACACTCAAAATAGATATATTTTACATCTCACCTATTTTAAAATAGGCTGAATTTTATTTGATTACTTCGAAATGATGGGTTTCAAAAATGAAATGTGCATCATACACTCCAAAACACACTCATTTTGAAGTGTATAAGTAGCATTGCTCATTCATTTGCACCAAATAATCCTTAAAAATCAATGGTATACAAAAGAACAACATAAAATTCATAAGAACCAGTAAGCAAACACTCAGATTGAAAATAATAATTCTACAAACAAACTCCAGAAAAAAAGAGCTCAATAACCACTCTCAGAAGAGCAGAACAATAGAAAAGCATCAGAACTGTATTTAATAGATGTACCACCAATCCATACATTGACTACAAAACAGCTAACAAACTAATGAAAACAACAAACAAATTCAGAGTTAAAAAGGAAACAAAAAAAAAAGAAAAAAAGAAGATGAAGAAGAAGAAGAAAATCTTTGTCCTATGATGCCCGATCGAAAAACAACAAAATACCATCGGAAAGGAACTAATTAAACATGATAAAAGCCCGCCCTAGAATAAGCGGCTGAGTATATAATTTAACCAGTCCAAAGATCTACAGATGAAAACATGATAAAGCCTTTCTTTACTTATTTAGGTGCTGTTACTATCTGATTTTCCTTCAACCCTTTGGCTGAGAGAAGAGGAGGACGAGGAGGACGACGAGCCCTTCATTCGAGGGTTGGCGAGCGGATCTTGGAGATGGGGATGCTGAGGAGGGTGCTGAAGAGGCGGCGGCTGTTGGTGTTGAGAGTGGATCTGCAGTTGCTGAAGTTGGCGGGCAGTGAGGATCGACTGCATCGCTTGGTTGTGCGCTTGGTTGTGGTGGTAGAATTGTTGGGATGTGCCGAACGAGTGCGGCGGCGCAAAGTTCATCATCGCTGCTGCTGCTGCTCCTCCATTCGGCATCTGGCCCGTTGCAAGCTTCAGCCGCTGGACCTCATCTCTCAAGGCGTCGTTCAGAGCTTCATGTTAACAACAAAAATTAGGTTCTTAAAAAATTAATTTTGTTAGAAATTGCAGAAATGGCAACTGTCAGGGATTCAACTCTCGCGCATGCAGGGCTGTTGTGGGGGAGAAAGATGCAAAATAAGAGAGGGGATAATACAAATTTGGTCCTGAAGTTCGAACAGGATTTTAAATACATCCTTACAGTATCAGCGATAAAAATTTGATCCCTGAAGTTTCATCTGCATAATAAGTAGTGCATACTGTCCACCGCGAGAAAAGGTGCCATGCGAGTGACTTTGTTAGACGGTAAAATTTGGACTCTGGAGGACAAAATTGAAGCCAAGTCAAATTTTGAGGGTGAAATTGAAATCATGGTCAATCTTCAGGCTAAAAATTGGAAACTGCGGATGAAATTTTTAGTTGGGTCAAATTTGGGGGACTAAATTGTTATGATTGAAATAACATGGATGAAATTAAAATCTGGGTCAGACTTCAAGCAGTAGATTTCCAATGAACCCCACATTTTTGGGTCTATTGCCTCATAAGTTTGACTGGACAATCTGTTAGGCAAACATGATCGATCATTCACGGTGATAAGCATAAGCATAAGAGACACGTACAAAGGATAAAGAAGTAACAACAGATTCTAAATGAAAATCGCAATGAGCAATATTTGGCAAGAGAAAAATCAGAATTTTACCAGCACAAGAATATTAGAAAGAATTTGAACTGATATCCTCTCAACTTTCAGTTGATCACAAGTAAACTGCTCAAACTCCAATTCACGGAAATGTAAAATGTAAACAATCTGGAGCATGAAATGCGCCATCTATCCCTTATTTCCCTATATTTTCAAAAACGACATTCCTACCGATTGGCGATTCCTTAAACGTTCCTCAATATCATTCAAAAGAAGGAGAATAAATTATGGGTCGCCCTTGACTTCTAATACTTACACGACAAATGACCATCTCTTATAACAGAAAGAAATAAAGGATAGGTGCCATATTAAACACATCAAATTGCCCGTGCATTGTGTTTTCAGATCAAAACATAATAAGACAGATTGGGCTATGTATTTTCACTTGTAAAAACATGTAGTCTGTGAAAAATAGTAAACCAGCGTTAACACTAATGGGGTAAAAAAAATAAAATTTAACTAGATTAGTATAGAATATCAAATTTGGAAGAAGAATCTTACCGTCCTGCAAGTGAACCTGTTGTTCCATGGTTTGCAGACGCAACTTCAGCTCGTTATTTTCAGCAGTCAACCCGGTGGTGTCTCTCTGTACGCATAGCAAGACAAACGGACACAAGGAAATTCCCATCAATAAAAATCCTAAACCAATAATTTGTCCCTTGAAGAAAACAATTTTCATTCGGTCGGCACAAAAGAGGAGTAAAAAAAAAAAAACAGAACAAGAGAAAAGACAAGACGATCTACAAGATTGACTTGCACAAATGTAGAATATGTTGCACATGTTCCTTTGCATCTGTTAGGAAGTATAACAAGGAGTATCCTACATGTGGGAAAACGAACCAATAAAATGGTTACAGAACTCATAATTGTTGAGAAAATTATATCTCTTCGATTTGACAATACGATTTCTTATAGCATAGCTTCTCAAATGACATTTCTTGTTATCCAATTAATTTTGCCCGCTATTAAAATGTATACGTAATTGCCTGTTTGAAGAAAAGCACTGAAGTTGGCTCAATAGGAATCATAGTCAATTTGATCATAAAAAGTTGCTTCTTTAAACAATAGCATCTATCGTAACATAAGAGAGCTGATCAAAGCATTCCAGCTTTATCCTACTGTTCCTACAAGCACATAAGTGTTCTTTCCCTACATCAAGTTACTTTATAAATGTCAATATATACCTGTAACAATGTCAACTGAGCTGACAATGTAGTTGCTTCTGTTTGCAAAGCTTGCACTTTTCGTTCGAGTTCAGCAATATATCGCAGTTTCCTCTCCTTCGATCGTGCGGCTGATTGCCTATTGGCCCAAATCCTATCAGATCAAACGAAAATATATATATATATCGATAAGTAACTCATGTCTTTCAAAAGCAATTAAGAACAACCTTCTTTTTAAAATCAAAGTGAGAAGCTCAGTATACATAATTTGAAGAGCCTTAACTCGCACTAGAAGATCATTTGCGGAGGGCTTGAGAGTCAATTTATATAACAAAGACAAATATAACATCCTAGTCTTAAAAGTTGGGCCAAAGAACAAATTGAAATATTACTAAAAAGGAGAAGGAATACGTCGCAAATTCGAACTTTCATAATGTTGGGCTGTTTACTATGAATGTAATCAGAAGATGTTTTGATTGGTAGGTATCCTTCACTACTGCATGACAAAATTATATTACAAGCAGATTCGACAAGAGAAGGAATTGAATCTATAACTTCAGATAGCAGAAGGCATGTAATAAAAACAGAAAGGCAATTCAATCAAAATTAGTGAGTAATGCTGTATAGAGAAGAGAATATGCATGTCAAACCTTTTTGCCCTCTTTGGGTCGACGAGGGCGAGGTCGGCGAGCTTTGCGGCAGACATGGCCTTCTTCGCGTCCACGAGCGATGGCCCTTCCCCGCTCGACCCCAACAACTCGGGCTTAATCGAAGTGGACCCATCCATGGACTGGCTGTGCTGGTGCCTCGGCCGCGGTCTTTCTCTAAAACCCGCAGCCGAGCTCTCAGCTTCCCAAGGCCGAGCAGCGACAGCGGTACTAGCAGCGGCAGCGGCAGCGGCAGTGGCAGTATGAGCAAGGGGAGCAACCACATTTCCCGACGACTCGCCCTCGGAGGCGGCGAAATTCAACTTCTCCACATCGATGAACATGGAGAAGAGCTCGTCGTCGTTCTCATCCGACAGCGAGGGCCCGTCGTGGGAGCCGACGAACCCGAGGTCGCTGTCGAAAGTGATGTCGTCGGGGAGGCTGAGGATCTCCGACTGCGCCCGGCGATGCCCGCGGTTCCGCGGGGGGAAATCGGGCATTCGGCTGATGTCGTGGCTATACCGCCCGGCATCCTCGTCATGACACGGGTGGGACGACGACGAAGACGACGGCGACGGGTCCGCCATTGGCGCGAAACCGCCGGACAGCGAGCCGTAGGCGGCGTAGTGGCTCCCAACTCCGCCGCCTTGCACAGGGGACTTGTCCTTGTTCATCACTACAACAAACCCTAACCCTAGAGGCCTAATTCCCTTCAAAGCACCAAATTCAAGCAGGATCTCAAATATGAAACTAAGAAACAGAGATCCAAACCCTACGTGCAACAAGAAAAAGATACCCTTTTTCTTCTTTTTTTTTTCCAGGAAACACACAAATCCTAGCAAATGAGGAGGGGGAGGAGATCAAAACCCAAGCTTTTTTATACAAAAAAAAAAATAATAAAAAATACCCCAAAAAATGGGGGAAATTGAAAGGACTTTAGGGATTGAGGGATTGAGACGGAGAAGAATCGAACCAAAGGGAGCTCCTTCTCCTCCGATTCGTAAACAACACACAATTGGGTTCAGCGGCGGAGGAGCGAAACCCTAGAAATGCAGCGATCTGCGTTCCCGAGAAGCTACCCAAAAGCCGCGGTTTTGTACGGCGCAAAGAAGAAGAAGAAGAAGAAGAAGAAGAAGAAGGGCATGAACGATTCTTCTCGATCTCCTCTGACGAGAGAGAGAGAGAGAGAGAGAGAGAGAGAGAGGAAGTGAGCGACAATGGGGAACATGGCTTTCGTATGCATAGTGTCGGAGAATTTTTCTTTTTTCTTTACATTTAACCCCCTAAAAAATCATTATTTTATAAACAACACTATCAAAATTTTCTGCATTTATATTTATTTATACGATGAATTTAAAATACAGTGACAATAATACATTCATGTGCCATCTACGTGTATAATATATAATTATTTTTACATTTATACTTTTGATAAAATTATTTAAAAAATAAATTATTTTGAGGGGGCAAAATGCAAAAAAAAATAAACTTTATTTTGGAAAAATAATCTTTACTTTATTTTGATCTCAAACTTTTATTTCTTTATATATATATATATATATATATATATATATATATATATATATATATATATATATTTTGCATCTAAACCATTTATTCAGTTGATATTTTTAAATTAACCGTGTGCTTGCTAAATAGAAAAAAGATTATTACTTAATGGATATTAAGATTGGTTCAAATATTTAATTGCACTAAGCAATTATTTACTCTTATAGTTGCAAAAACAAATCTGATCAAAACTAATTTAGATCGAGTTTCGTAATCAAGGTCCCGCATATCCTCTAAAGATGGATCAATCGAACGATTCAGTTAAAAAGAGATCAGCTCAACCGAATCCTGATCAGATTATAATAATCTCATATCAACCTGTGTTTATTAGTCACTTTATGTAGTAGAGAAGTGCTGTAGCTGCGATCGCGTGGATCATGTCTCTATAATCATGACCGCGTGAGTTACGCTCGACGTTTCAACCGTCCCCATCTAAAATTTCTTTATTTTCAGGTGCTCTGCTCCCGACTCACGGTGTATCACGTATTCTTATTTTTTTTTGTCTCATTCGTGGGTCGGATTGTCTATCTTATGACACACTAATTCGTATACCGACATTTATACATATAAAAATAAAATATTATTAAAAATTTTAATGTTCTAACGAATAAATTAAAAGTTCCAAGTCCAAAATATAAACAATTGAAACTTGGGTACTAGTCACATCGTATAGGTCCCCTTGGATTTAGATACGTATAGTTTTAATTACTAAATATAATTTTTATAATTTTAAAATATTTAAATTTTTTCTAGATTATTAAATTTTTACCATTTAGATAATTATGCCCTCGCACAGAATAATTTTTTTAAATTTTTTTGGACGCTTAGGCTGCGTTTGGTTCGGGTATAAATGAAAATTGATTATTTTGGGGATAGGTATAAATTCAGGTACTAACAAGAATTATAGTAATTTTGTATTTGATTGAGTATAATGGTTGCACCGGGATAAAAAAAATTATGTTTGGTAAATTAAAGAGGAATAAAAATAATAGAGGGGATTAAAATGTATGAAATAAAATAAAAAAATTTAAAATTTTATAAATTTAAATATCTTATAATTTAAAAAAAATTAATTAAAAAATAATAATAATAAGCAACAGGCGGAACAGCTGTTCCACCTGTGGGGTGGAACAGCTGTTCTACTCTTATACCGAAATAACCTGATATGAGAAGAACAACTGTTCCCCTCACACTTAAATACTATTTGGGTATAAAAAGAGGATAACCCCCTTATGCCTTATCCCCTTTTATATCGGTTGTTAAAAACGAGATCTTATAAGAACTTTATAAATACGAAATGACATTAAATATAAAAGAGTAAAATGTACAGAAACCTCCTCAACTTTAGTTCTTTTGCATATAGACCTCTAAATTTTTAATTTTTAAATTTTATCAAAAATGCAATCATTTTTTTTCTTAAGTAAACTTATTATTTACACATATATTTTTATGGAACCTCGTGCGCATAGTCTTAAAAAGCTTCAAAATAATAAAATAATATATATATTTTTAAATTTTAATAATTAAATATGACGAGTGGAAAAATAGCTTAAACCAAATTTTAAATTTTGTCACTTCATTTTTACATGTTAAAATATGAAAAATAAATTTGTATGTAATTTAAAGCTTTATAGAACTATATGCAATATATACCACCAAAATGATTATGTAATTAGTAACTTTAACTAAATATTGCCAAAATTAAAAATTTAGATATTAATTTATAAAAAAGCTAAAGTTCAGGGGCCTCTATATATTTTACCCTAAATATAAAAGAAGTGCTAGGTCTAAATATAATTACTTCAAAAAATATTTACTTAGGGATAAAAATTGACCATTTTATTGATAGGTAAGTCACCTACACTGTATCTACAAACTGAATATATTTACAAATTATATAATTTAATACACTTTTGCTTAGCATTTTTATTATTTAAAGGCAAGAGAAAGAGAATGCAAAATATATAAATAATTTTTTTTTTTTTTTTTTTACAATTAGCCTCCTAATAATTTTTTTTTTATATAAATAATTTGTTAAAATTTATATTAACAGCATTGGTTTTATTTCTACTACGTGAGCGCCACACAAGCGTGAGATGCAAAAATCTTTAAGTTAAACACAATGAATCATTTATCGTATTTAAATTCAGTAAATAATTTACGCAATTATTTTACTAATTTATAGAGGGGCATTGGTGTATAAGTCACTGACCCGACGGAATAAAAAAAAAAATTAATTACATACATGTCCTTAATAACATATCGAATAGTAAATATATTTCTACAAAATTTAACTTTTCATATTTATCCTATTAAAAATCTAATGTTATATATATATATATATATATATATATATATATATATATATATATATATATATATATATATATATATATATATATATATATACCGTTTATTTCTCTTAGAAAAATCTAGTTATCGTTAAATGTTTAACCTTGATTAGGTAAAAAAATAAATTTACTTTTTTATCATTTTTATATTATAACCATAGTTTTTAGAGGAATATATTTGCAAGGACAAAATAGATATTTAATTTATATTTTATTAAAATATAAACAGTAATTAACTAGAGGAATATATATATAAATAACGTAGAATTTTTTAAGGCATAAATATAAAAAGTTGAATTTTGTAGGAATATATATTTGCTATTCGATATATTTTTCAGGACCGTATATAATTAATCCTAAAAAAAAATTAGTAATGAATAATTAAAAAAAAGTACAACTCAATATATAGAGATGGTAACCCTCTCATAATTTCGTTCCTAAGGATTTAGGATCAAGCAACTTTTAAAAAAATATACTATTTTTTTTTAGAATTTAAATAAACTTAATTTAATTTGATTCAAATTAGTTTAGTTTTTTTTTTTAAAAAAATTAACTTTATTTTTTATTTATTGTAAAATTATTAAGCATGTCACATGAAGTTACTAAAAATGCATAGCAATCAAACATATTTAACTAATATATTATATATAAAATTAAATATGTTTAAAATATTTAATTACATTAGATATATATTAAAGACACATTCTATATTTATAAATAAGTTAAAAATTATATAATAATATATATATTATATTATTTCACGAGGATTGGATATTTCGCATGACAGAGAGCAAAAACGAAGCCAGAATTTATTTATTATTATATTTTTTTATTAAATTATATATGTAAAAATGCTAGAAGTAAAATGATTAAAATAGTTTAAATAAATTAATAAAAAATTAAAAAAATAAAGATAATAGTGGAGAAGGTGGTTAAAGAACTTATAGTGTTGAGGTTTTATATTATTCTTTAATATAACATAACACATAGATAATTGACTTGAGAATTTGAGCTGAGCTAGAAAGTATTACTATATACATATTTGTAACTTTTTTTATTTTTTGGATTTACTATTATTCCACCTATCTTACTAAATTTTAGGAATTTAAGTGTTGACTTAAAAAGACCAAGAGCGAAATGCCAAGTTTAATCAAATTACGTTCAAAATACGTGTGAGGTTAGATTAGGCCGAATTATGTTCGAAATAGTTCGAAATTGGTGAGATCAAATCATAATTGAGATCCATGTGCACTATATTTGTACGCTAGAAGTGAATTAATTATATATTTCTAACCGTTCAAATTTTTTAGATTAATAATTAATGCTAATAATCCGACAAATAGTATCAAAGTCAGGGAACATGAATTCGATTTTCGAATGATATGCTTTTATAACTTGGCTAGTTTTTGTCATCCTCTACGGTGCCCTTGGTATGCATGACTAATACTACTTTAATTATCATCAATTATTTTTAATGCAAGTGACAAATGATTTGATGGTTGATATCTGAGACCCGAGTTTGAAGTCTAGTTGTTTTATATTTTCAGCTAAAATTTATTTAAAAAATAAACGAAGCGGATAGCATGCTAGCTTTCTCACAAAAAAAAAAAAAAAAAAAAAAAAAAAAAAAAAAACTACTTTAATTATCTGCCCTTATTATAAATCTATGAGTATGCATGTGCTTTTCATATTTTCTTTCTTTCCCAATTTTTTGGTTTTCAATTCTTAAATGGACTAAAAAAATAACTATGTTTATATGATCTACTTTTAATATTGGTGTACAATCAAAGTTGTGAAATTCTTTGAAACTAGTAAAGGTATCCATAGTACGCAAATTTTTTTTATATAAATAATAAATAATATATAAAAAATAATAAATAAATTTAGAATTTTAATTTTAATTTAAAAATTTATATTATCAATTAAAACTCAATCTCTAAAAAGTAAATGCCTAATGGTATATACTATAAAATATTTTAGATTAGATATATAAATTTTAGATTTTTAAATTTTACTATCTAATTTAAAATTTAGAAAGTAAAAAAAAAATTGTTGTAGAAATCAAATATTTTTTTTTAAAAAAATTGGCAGTTGAGTAATTCTTCAGTCAGGACAGAAATGGAAAAAAAAAAAAAAAAAGTCGAAAACAAATAACAAATTCAATATTTTTGAAGTTCAAATATTTATATGCTAGATTGAAAAATATCCACTATTCTGTATCTATTCATGTGCAAGGTATATCTTATTATTGTATTACCCTGATAAAAAAAAAAAAGAAGACATCCTTTAAAAGTTTTTATGAATTTTGTTTTTTGTTCTATTCGCCACAATTTTATTTTGTATGTAGAATTAATTATATATAAAATAATATTCATTTTTTATTTAATTCGTCATATTTATTTTAGAAAGTGCTATTATATAATTATAGGATCACGTCAGTCAAACATCATCAAAATTATATGAACAAATAAGGACTATAAATTATTTATCACTCCAGTTAAGGGAAAAATTGTCGTAACAAAATATACGAATTGAAATTCAGAGCTTGGCTTGACGGCGCAAGTATTGAGGATGATGTAACAACAACAGACTGAATTGAAGAGGAAGCAGCAACGTCAGCCATCCAACTTGCTAAAGTTTTTGCGCTCGCAGCTGCTGCTGGAACTGGGAATGGCTTATGGATTGAAAACATAAAGCATAGGAAATAGAGCATTTATATATGAAACCTTCAATTTTAATGCAGAGTGGCAACTGGGTAGCAACTTACTCCATGAGCTCCAAGTTGTGTATATGTAGCAGCAGTCTTTAGAACATGCGCAAGTGGAACAAAAACTGATGAAGCGCGAGCTCCATTAGGAGGGGTGCAAGTATGGTTTGCAAACAATGTCTTGATGTCAAGGTTTGGCCGTGAATTTTTGCATAGTTGATGTTGCCAGTTCAAACTGCAGGTTATCAGATTTCATCAAATCAACAACTGATAAAAAGCATTAACCAAAGTTCTTACCAATCTACTATATACTTATAAAAGCACATAAATAAATAATGAGGATAAAAAGTAGTAGGTAGTATAATTTTGGAATGTAGAACTTAGCACCTTTGGTTAATTAGAGTTCACAACTATAAAGCCTTGAGAGTGGGAAAGACTCAGCTTCTGTCTAAAGAGGATTCGCTTCTATCAACTTTTTTAGTTTTATAAGCATATTGCTACGAACAGATTTGGTGTCCCCATATTTGGACAGTTATTCGTTTTCTCTTCAAATCAATAATACCGGTCGAACTCCGATCCCCTCGTTCTCAGAAACTTCCACTGCAAAGCACCAACAAACTCGCGCCAAATCGTTGCAATTCAACACCAGAATTTCTGCATTAAAGCGCCAACACATTGACATTCACATCATATCATTAAGATTCCCCTCATTCTCAGAAACTTCCACTGCAAAACACCAACACACTCGCGTCAAATCGTTGCAATTCAACACCAGAATTTCTGCATTAAAGCGCCAACACATTGACATTCACATCATATCATTAAGATTCAACAATAGGGATCCCAAAAAAACCCTAAAAACATCATAGAGAAACTTGATTCCTGCGATTGCTCTCTCTCATACCTAGGATCTCGAGATCGATGAACTAGGAGCACATCTCGGGGCATGATTGAGCCTGGGAGTAGTGATCGATCGAGGCGCGGAGAGGTTGTTGAGGGTGCCACACGAGGTGCAGATCCACGACCACTGGTCGAGCTCGCAGTAGGTGTTGAAGTAGTTGTAGCAGTTTTCGCAGCGGGGGAGGAGGTGTCCCTCTGCACCGCTGCGGTGCGGCGCTTGGCCGATCTCGTCGGCGACAGCGAGCGGCGTCACGACAACGTCACAACAAATAATGCACACAGGGTATACAGCAGGTCCCACCAACAAATGGTGGTTGGAGTTGCTGCAGGAGCAAAAATCTCCAAAGTCAACAAATAATGCACACAGGGTATACAACAGGTCCCACCAACAAATAGTGCACACATGGTCTCATAAAAAAATACTGCACAACAGGTCCCACCAAAAAAAAAAAGAAAAAACCTCCAAAGTCAACAAATAGTGCACAGGTATACAGAATAGTGCACACATGGTACACAGCAGGTCCCACCAATAAATAATACACACAGTATCCTACAAAAAAATATTGCACATCATGTCCCACCAAAAAAAAAGAGAGAAAAAAACTCTAAAGTCAACAAATAGTGCACAGGTACACAGAATAGTGCATACATGGTACAAAGCAGCTCCCACCAACAAATAGTGCACACAGAGTTCCATAAAAAAGTACTGCATAACAGATCCCACCAACAAATAATGCACACTGAGTCCCACAAAAAAATGCTGTACAGCAGGTCTCACAACATCCGGAAATGCAGAGAAGCCTCCAAAGCTTCTAAGGATTGCCGATTCATACATTTATATATATATATATATATATTTCATGTTTTAAATTAGGTTTAATTATTAGCATGGCTTATAGAACAATTTTTCGAGTCCAGAAAGTATAAGAATGGTTGATAATCAGAAATTTTTATCATGGTGAGCAGTTAACATGAGATTTTGGACTGCAAAAGTATAAACTCTAATTAAAGCTTTTGTTTTGGTTGCAACAACAAAGCTTTAGAGGAGATTTTAACTGAAACCCAATATTTATTTAAACAACAATTTTACACAAATTCTTGCTGGGTCTAGCAGGCCTTTATATTTTAGTTTTTACTAATTAAGGAACCCAACGAATTTTTTTTATAAATAATAGATAATTAGTAAAAAATAAAAAAACTTAACAAATACAAAGAATATTTTAAAATAAAGCTTATTAGTCTCCTATAATAATTTTTTAAAAAAAATAAAAAAAAATGCAAACAGGAAAGTACTATTATAAAGTAATTATTTTAGTATAACATAATTGATTTTATTAAATACGAAAGTTTTAAATCTAATTTTTGCCACTCAATACATAGAGCAACCAGAGTGAAAAAAAAATAAAAAAACTGCAATGGACAGAATTCTTATATTGCTTGAAAAATTAAATGGTTGAATTAGAGCTAGACTAAGAAAGAGGATGCCAGAAAAAATATAAAAGGAACATACGAACAAAAAAAAAAAAACAAGAAAAATTAAAGAATAGAGATAGCAAACAAATCCAATAAAAAAGGTACGAAAGAAAACAACAACAACAGCAGAAAAAAAGGGAACACCAAAAAATCTAAAACAAAGAGCTGAACAACATAAGGCAAATGCAGGACGCAAAAAAAAAAAGATAAAATACTAAACCGAAAAATAATGGGAAAAAAAATTATAGCTTAGACTTGCTTATATGCTCAGGGGCCACCACATCCTCTAAACCATCCATAGCTCGATCAATATTCACGCACGAAGCACTACAACATCTTACATGTCACGCCCCGGAGTCAAAACTACGATCCGGACTTGCTAACAGATCTGCCACCCATACGGAAAGCCCCAAATAGGCGAAATATCAAATCTGCAAAAAATAAAGTCTAACAACTAACAAATATCAGAGCTAAAATAAAAGCTGCTAAATAAACCTCAAATCTATTGTACCACTTAAACATCCAAAAATACCTCAAATATATCATTTATCAACTCACAAAAGAGAAAACTAAAACAATAATACAATCAGTGTACAAGATAAACCCACAATCCGGATAGGTACATCTATCTCACCAAAAAAACAGCACGGGTAGGGATCTAGCTCGCGACCCCTTACCTCGATCTTACGGACCAGTCGGTTCAGGGACTGAAGAAGTAGTCTCTGCAAAAAGAACACCAACAGCGGGTGTGAGAACTACAACAACAAATAGTTCTCAGTGGGTACCGTCTCCAAGACCAACGATCTACCCACTAAGTCTATTAGAAGCAAGATAACACTAACAAGTGAGAAAACATATATGAAAGCTGGTAAGAAATCTACCGTTACCATGCCTCTATCTACTATGCTCAATGAATAATGAAATACAAATAATGCAACCACTCGCTCATGAGGTGCTAATAAAAACCCAATCACAACGACTGCCTTATAGAGTCCAGTCGAACCTGCGCCCACCTACTGCCCCACATCCACCGAGAGCAGGATTTATGTAGGGCGTCCCACACGGACTGCATTGACGTCGCGAGAACACAAGTAACAGGCCCAACTCTAGAGCGGCACTCGAGGGGAGCGACCCCACCGAGGAAATCAGCGTATCAGTGTCGAACTCAAAAAGGCTCCTGCAGGCTATGGTCCAATCCTACGATCAACCAGATCGACAAACTCACACTCACAACAAACTAACCACATAGGCCAGAGATACTCAATAGCCGGGACCACCGTCAACCCAACGACTCCCAAAATAAGAACACCCAGACCATCTCTACCAGCCTCTAAACATGCATCCTATACTAACCCCATCCACTTAGCCCACTCCCCGGGACGAGGATAAAACCACACAACAAGAGGGATGCAACAATACTAATGAGTCTAGAATATGTACAACCATTGCTAACAGTTTTTTAGGGTCCAGGATTTCGACATGCAACATATGACAGGGGTGCTAGTCAAAGTTCCAAAATTTACTAAATACTATCAGATAATAAAAACCATTACACCTAACATGCAATAAGCTTCAGATAGACGTAGAGGGTAGTCCACTGCATTTGGAAGAAATCCAACCCCCATCTAGGAACTCCAATAAGAGAAAGAACTCAAGCTCCCGGCACGGCACAACCCTCTGCCAGGGGATCCTCGCGCTACCGAAGGTCCAAAAGCCTCAACCCTCTGTCCACGACAGCACAGCACCGAGAACAACACACTCTGTCAAGCTCAAACCAACCAAAACCAAGCTCACAGCAACTAGGCCCACAACACCACCCTCACCTCTCCCTCAACCCTCAGCCTCTGTGAACACACTCACGCACAAGTCACTACCACAGATCACAACTCCACAACCACACTCTGCACAATCTCCTCCAAAATGACCAAGAACACACCCACACATCCAAACATGAAAGGAAAATGCCCAGCATCAGGAACATTATCAACCTCAACTCTTAGTTCAAAGAAAACAAGCCGAAATCTACGAAAAGTCCGAAAATTCTGAGAAATTGGTGCCTACCTCAAATTCGACAAGAAAGGGTTCAAAGCGCAAGTCCTCCACTTCTGGAGCAAGCTTCTCGAAGTTCTCGGCCTATCCGCGAAGCCTCGGCGCAAAGAACTAGAAGATGGGGTGAGGTGTCGAAGCTATTCCTGCTGCGCTCTGCTCCCGCTCCCAGAGACGAAGGAAGAAGGAGAAGAAAAAGGAAGATAGAGAGGGAGGAGAGTGTTGTGGGGGTGTTCTCTAGCACATAGTAGGTGTGCCCATAGATGGGGAGGCATAAAAAGTCCAACCAGGGTGTACTAAGCCGCGGGAGAAGCCAATGCGCTAACCTGTCCATCCGCGTAAAAACATGATTCGGGCGCCCGATTATTCATCAGGGCGCTCGATTTTACGCGGCTACAGGATTAACGGGCTGTCCCAAGGGCGACCTCTGCTATAGTGTCGCGCCTGAAAATACGTAACATTGTGCTCCAACAACCCGAGCGCCCGAAAAGTGCACCCGCTGTTATAGTGTTGCGCCCGGAAGTCTACCCACTCTCAACTACTGCACGGATGGTATGAATCCCGAGAAGATCTCATCCATTCAGTCCCCGGATTGCTACAGTAACTTCGGTCTTCCAACCAGGAGGGTCAGTGAGGGTGCAAAAGTTTCGAGCATCCGAAATATGTTTAGGGAGCCCGAATCTTCTGGAACTTCAATTACAACCCTTTTTGCGTTTTAAGTCCGTTTTCGCGTCTATTTTGTGCTAAACGACACCCGCTCGACTCGATCAACTCCAAATGAGTCAGTCAGCATAGTAATGACGCGCCCAAACAGTTACTTAAGCTTCCGGTACTCTACATTATAGACCCTGTAAGAGAATCTGCCATACCGACTCCCACTTTAGTATGACACTGACCAAGCCTTGCTCGTTTTCAACTACGACACCGTACACCAGCATCGGCAGAGAAAATTGGTGGCACACATCATGAAGCAATTCACGAAAGCAAACAGCAGCAGAAACCGTCAACATAAGTATTGCACCCAAAATCAAAGGGTAAATACTGAAAACATGTAAACAACACAAAGATCAACCCAACAGAAAATCAAACAAAAAAGCAACCAGAGTTCAGATTACACAATACACCACATACAAATACCAAAGCAATAAAAATACAAACCTATATTTATATCGGAAAGAGAAAGCTGCAGGATAGTTAATGCCTTATTAGCGGCATCCACCAAACAAATGGCAGCAACCCAATGAGCATCAATCCAAATAGTAGACGACCAAGAGCAGCAAAAACTAAGAGCAAAGAGGAAAAAATTAGAAAAATTCCAACATCCGCCCTAAAAAGAATGGGGGAGCATGAAAAAAAATAAAAAAAAAAACCTACTAAAACTATGAAGGACAAAAAAAAGGAAAAAGAAATAAAAAAAAAAAGAGCAAAACAGTAGGAACATAGAACAAAGCAAACATAGTCTGATATTTATAATCACAAGGCATCTCTTTGAGCAAAAGCTGAAACAGTTATAGGAGAACGAAGTAAGCAGAAGGACATACAGCAGAACAGGGAGTCCATGTCACACCCCGGGGTCGAAACTGCGACCCGGGCTCGCCAACAGATCCGCCACCTATGCCAAACCCCGCATAGGCGAAGCGTCCTACCTGCAAGAAAAGTACTACAGCTAACAGATATCAGAGCTATAAATGAAAATCTGCTGTATAACTAAAATCAACCACTGTACAACTGGAAATAATACAACAATGTCCATCTCCCAAAAATAATAATGATACAATATCCTCATACACAACTCAAAACTCAACCGGGAGATATCTCCAATAAATACAACAGTGTACAGTCTCTCTATACATAATATATCCTCACTACATCAGTCTCTCAAAAGAGAAAAACAAAACGGCTAAACTACTGAAGATCTCCTCTGAAGGGGTACCGCTACTCTCCAACAACGGGTAGGGATCTAGCTCGCGACTCCCTCGCCTCGATCATCAACCGCGGAATCAGCAACACCCGCTAAGACTCTGCAAATAAAGGAGAGGAAGGAAAAAGGAGGGGGAAAACCCCCAAAGGGTGTGAGAACTACGCCAAAAGGGAGTTCTCAGTGGGTACCACCGCCGGACCCGACGGTCTGCCCACTAAGTCCCCCAAAAGACAATAACTAACCAAAGCCGTAAAGACTGAAATAAGAAAGCTGGAGCCTCTCAACAGCTATCATGCCTCTAAGCCTGCTATGCCTGCCATGCCTGCCTAAGCCTGCCGTACAACGGTCAACAACTCACAATGACCTAGGAACAACCGTCGATCCCCGAACGGTTCCCAACAACACTAGCACTGGTCTAAACACGGCTACTAGACTCCGCTCGGTCCCCCCCTGACACGAGTGTAACAGTAAAGTAAACATCTGTAATAAACCCAGTCTAGTGACGCAAGAAATACTGGTACTGCCTGCTTTGCCTGACGAATCGGGTATGCTGGCCAACGCATAACACCGATAAGGGATAGGAGTCTCAAGGACTCTCAGGTAACAGATCGGCAACTATTACCGTCCGATCGCAACCAAAAGCAAGTAACAGATCGGCAACTATTACCGTCCGATCGCAACCAAAAGCAAGTAACAGATCGGCAACTCTAACCGTCCGATCGCACACTCTGGAGTGGCACTCGAGATGAGCGACCCACGCGAGTAAAGTATCAGGGATAGGAGTCTCAAGGACTCATAGGTAACAGATCGGCAACTATTACCGTCCGATCGCAACCAAAAGCAAGTAACAGATCGGCAACTCTAACCGTCCGATCGCACACTCTGGAATGGCACTCGAGGGGAGCGATCCACGCGAGTAAAGTATCACCGGGCAATATCCGCGTCGGTGTGATAAGTAACAAAAGTAGGACCGGATCATGACTCTGATCAAAGTGGGAAAGCCCAACCACTAAAGAAAGCATCGGTCCTCAATCAAATGCAAAAGTACTCAAATCGCGGGAAACTCTGTCCACTAGAGAATTCAGATGCCCAATCTGGTTCATAAATAAATATCCGGTCAACCGCCCAACATCCGCGGTTGCGGCAAAGCCCCACAACTAATTCAACCTGTCCCAGACACCAAGTCCCGACTACACTACCCAGACCCCTACTCGAACCCGAGCAACACTGACCACTTGACTAACAAAGAAGGAGAAAGGAAACGCATGGTTTCTCCTAAGTCAAGTTCCAATAAGTAGTTTAGCAGTAAAAGATGGCCTAACTAGATGACCATACAAGCATGCAAATGTCCTTCACATAGGGTAAGTCCCTTAGGTAAGCATTTACAATTCATCATCATGAATATATGAATGCTGCAAGTTCTCGATAATATTTAATATAAATATTAGTCTTGCAATTCCCTTTATACAATCATCCTTCCTAACTTACCTCCCAATGACATACCATTATTGTACCTTAAACATGCGTGCATTCTAATATAAGAATTAAAGAACCGTCTATCGGTTCTGGGAACAGAACACCCACCTGAAGTGCTCAAACCCAGGCAAACCTGGGGTCGGCGAAGAGCGTGACCACTTGCTTGCACAATCCGCTGAACCCTCCTGGGTACAACAAAAGGTCCTAAGTTACACATTATGCTAAAATATCCAAGTATACATCAACTGCTGAAACTAGCCCCGAAGATGTGCAATTTTTACCTGCAGAACGGTCTCTGAAAAATCCACCGAAAATACTGTCGCGATCGTCGCGTCGAGACCTTCGAAACTAGTACCTGCACACCAAAATCCGAGCACCGTAGGCCAAGTTACAAATTCCACAGTACCGGTGCGCAAAATCTCACAACCACACAACTGTAAACTCTTGTACAGGTAAAGGTAGAAAAAGTATACCTTCGGGCGAATCTCAGAAAATTCCCCGAAGAACACGACGGTAATCCTTGCGACGCGTAGATCCAAAGAGTGTAAAGGCACACCTCAATCCGAGTCTCGTACACCAAGTTGCACGCAAAACGGTGCACACACACGAGTCCTCGCGCATAACGATGCGCGGCCACCAAACCTGCACCCAAAATGAGGTACGCCATTAAACCCCACACGCAAAACGGTGCGCGCCAACATGACCTGCACGCGAAACGGTGCACGTACCACGAATCTGCACGCAAACGAGGCGCGTCCAAAACGCCAGCAACAGTTCGCGCAGTAAAACAGCACAGTAAAACACGGTCCCTAACACGCAAGAGGGCGTGGGGTCAAATCCAAAATCCGAAAGGAAAACTCAAAACTGTGCCATAAATACTGCAAAACAACAAACGGGCCTACCTCGACAACGCCGTGACGTCCATCGCGTTCAATAGCCTCTTTGGAGCACCTTGCGCGCTCCACGGAGTCCACGGCGCGCTCGTGCGCCCTCAAAAACCCCGCCACGAATCGCCCTCTCCCTCTCCTGGTGTGCTCGGGCGAAGCCAGAAAGGGAAAGAAGGAGAAAAATGGGGCAATTCGGGCCTAAATAGGCCAAACCCGAACTTTCGGGCGCACCCTTTCGGGCGCCCGAAAGTTTTCGGGCGGCTACAGTAACTGCCCCAGCCGCGGTCCACGGTCCACGCATTGCCAGCTAGGCGCCACGTCAGCACTGCTCGATCAACCAGAGGGCGACACGTGTCCCTGGACCCGTGCACCGCGACCACCGAACAGCGGCGGCCAATCGTTGGCCGCCACGTGGACCGCACCCACGCTCCCGCTGACACCGGCCGCAGCGTCCCGTCGCGTCGCGCTGACCGACCAATGGGAGGCCGACACGTGGCCTCCCCGCTGCCACCGTGCCAGGGAGCCGCTGCGCCTTCCCCACGCGCCCACGCTCCCTCGATCAGGGCGACCAATGAGGAAGGGCCACGTGGCGCTCCTCACCTACCACACGCGCCTCGGGCCGCGCGCCACAGCGCGCAGCGCGTGAAAAGCTTGCCTCGAGATTCACGCCAGCGCCTCGGGATCCGTTCCACCTGCCTCGGGATCCGTGCCACCTGCCTCGGGATCCGTGCCACCTCGAGATTCGGGCGTGCTACAGTAACATTCGGGCGCACCTTCAAGACCGGGTTGCTACAGTAACCGGTTTGCTACAGTGCAACGACCCGGTTCGCTGCAGCCCGAAAAACCCACAAGCTACAGTACTTTCCGGGCGCCCGGAACTCACTTTCGGGCGCCCGAAACTTGGGCCCAAGCCCAGTTTCGCCCGTTTTCGTCCGTTCTCATCCGTTTCTCGCCCGAATTGCTCAAATTCCAACTCTAAAAATTGCCGAAGGCATCCGGAAAGATACTCTCGTGATTCACTAATCACACTGAGTCCAACACTAGTGTCCAATTGGTGCACAAACGCCACCGACATGCCACATAGGCCTCCAGGAGCTGCTGATCAACTAGTAATCTCGACGTGGGGATCCAGGTCCTCACAGCCCATACATATAATATGTCAATATTAGGCACACCCACCTAGGCATCTACACCGGCGGCCGGCTTCTATGGTACCTCAACGAGTTGCTGGAGGGCACGTCACTCTGGAGCACAGCGGGGCCACATCCGACACAGGAAAAAATGCCACAATCGTACCAACCACCCTGCTAAACCATGGCAGAGACAACGACAGAGTCACTCCGAAAGCAAAAGCCGTGAGCAAGAGGAAGAGATGGAACGGGGAAGCAAGTAAGAACGACGAAGGTCAAACACCGTCAACCCGTCTAATGAGAAAAAGGACAACCTCATTTAATGAGAAAGAAAGTTCATAGAGGCGAGGCATTGTAATTAAAATAGTGAAAAAAGATGGAAGCGGAGCAAGCATGAGGCGAAAACAAAGTTTGGCAACAGATAGATGAAGGTCATCGCATAGTATAAGAGAATTTAATGAAAAAAGATGGGCAGGGAGCCTATTCATTTAATGGGAAAAGATGGGTAGAGGGCCCACTTATAAAATACAGTCATTGCAAGTGGGTCTATCCGCCGTGAAATACGAAAAGCTCTTCAAACTGGCTTTGAGTTTCCAATTCATATGTTGATAAATATCTGTATCCTTTTGATTACTATATGCATGTAATGGTGGAGCTCTAGACTAGGGTATTCACTACTAGCTCATAAAAATGCACTTGAGGAATTAAAAAGCTCTAGCTCAACAGCTAAATTTGCATACAACAAAAATTTGCATACAGCAAGAAAAGTTCAGGTACCTTCAATAGCTGAGTATTGTCTCTGTAAATAATTTCAAATAATCTTAGGATGTGTTCGGTAACAGAATAATATTTGAAGGAATAAAAAATTTTATTCTTAAAATAATCTACTATTCTAGAATACAGAAAAATAAAAACAAAATTGTGTTTGTTTTGATATTTTCTTATTCTCTAGGATAACAAAAATTTTGTTTAGTAATTTTATTAAAAATAATGAAGAATAGTATTGTAGCAACTCGGACGATCCGCAGTCATTGATTATGAGCATGCTCTGAAATTGGCTTGGCGATGAGGATGATGGTCTCGCTGATCGATCGCCTCTTTGGGGCTTCGTTGATGAATTGGGTTCCAGATCTGGGAGGAGTTAGAGAGAATTAGGGAAGAACAAGAGAGAGAGAGAGAGAGAGAGAGAGAGAGAGAGAGAGAGAAAGAGAATATGGGAAGAGATCGAAGAAGCTAGAAGAGGGAAATGGGATTCTATTCAAAAGTCCCTCCATACAATGTAGCAACTGCTATTTATACTCTACTACCCCTCGGGGCCATTCTGTAATATTGTATACTATAGGTACTTATTAGCATATTGTTTATTTGTATTGTTGGGCTCGGCTGGGCCTAAACTGTATGGGCTATTGCACCTGGATCGGACCCCGTCCCAGCTACAGTGCCTCTACTCCTCCTCTACTGCTAGTGGATCTCGATTCGTTCCTCAGCATCCGCCCCGCTTGGAAGGCTCTCGACCCTGGGGAACCGTCGCTTCTCACCTACCACATGTACTTTACCTTTACTTTATCTCCTCTCCTCTCTTTGCCCTTATTCTTCTTCTCCACTATGCCTCTCTTCATCTCCAGAGCCTCCCTTCTCTTCTACTGGCGCTGTTACACTCCCCTCTCCTTCGGAGCATCCTTGTCCTCAAGGATCAAGGTGTGGGTACTTAGCCTTCAACTCCCAATAGTCCTCCCAAGTTGCCTTTTTTGGGCCAAGGTTGCTCCATTTTACTAGTACTTGGGTGTGGGGCCAGTTCCCTTTCTTCATCAGTCTTCTGTCCAGAATCCGCTCGGGCTGTGTTAGCAACCTTCCGTCTTCTTCTGTTTGAAGCCCTACCTCTGGGGTTTGCTCCAGCGCGGGTGACCCTCTCATTAACTGTGATACGTGAAAGACAGGGTGAATCTTGGCATCCTCTGGTAACTGCAACCGGTAAGCTACCGGCCCTACTCTCTGTAAAATCTCAAAGGGCCCGAAGTACTTGGAGGTAAGTTTGAGACTGTGGCGCACTGCTACACTGCTTTGACGGTAAGGTTGGAGCTTGAGGTATACCTTCTCCCCCACCCTATACTCCTTGTATACCATTCTTTTATCGGCGTTCTGTTTCATGCGGTTCTGGGCCTCTAGTAGTCTCTCCCTCAAAATTTGTAGCATTTGATCTCTGTCTTTCTTCCATTCTTTCACTGTGGGACTGGCCTCGGTTTCCAAGTGGGTTATTGTGGGTGCTGGAGGCTTGTACTCGTAGAGGGCCTCAAATGGTGTTACCCCTAAGGAGGAGTGGTGGCTAGAATTGTACCACCACTCTGCCAGGGGAAGCCATTTGGACCATTTACTGGGTTGATGAGAACACATGCACCTTATATATGTTTCCAAGCACCCCATTTACTGGGTTGATGAGAACACATGCACCTTAGATATGTTTCCAAGCATCTATTCACCCTCTCTGTTTGACCATCAGTTTGTGGATGGTATGCCGTGCTCATGTGCAACTTCACCCCGGAGAGTTTGAACAGATCCTGCCAGACCTGGCTCGTGAACACCTTGTCTCTATCAGAGATAATTCCCCTGGGCATCCCATGCAGATTGTATACTGTGTTTAGGAAAGCCTTTGCAACCACTAAAGCTGTATAGGGATGTGTTAGGGGAATGAAGTGTGCATACTTGGTTAGCTTGTCTACTACTACCAAGATAGTGTCTCTGTTCTCAGATTTTGGCAGGGCTTCAATGAAGTTTATACTCACCATTTGCCAAGCCTGTGTGGGAATTGGGAGTGGTTGTAGTAATCCTGCGTAGGGAGTACCATCCACCTTATTTTTAATGCACACTTCACATGCTTTCACTCTCTTCTCAACTTCCCCTTTTAGTCCTGGCCAGTAGAAGTGTTGCTTGACCCTGCGGTAGGTGTTGTCAATCCCAGAATGTCCCCCCAAAGCAGAGGAATGTAGTTGGTCCACCAGGGTAGCTCTCAGTTTCCCATTACACCCTACATAAAGCCTTCCCTTATATCTTAGTATTCACTGTTGCTGTGTATAGTTACCCTGGGAATTCTGTTGTAGCAATGTCTCCACCAATAACTGTTGTGCCTTAGAATCCCCATGATAACTCTCCTCAATCTCTTCCACCCAAGCAGGAATAGAAGCAGTTATTGCTTGACAGTTTTCCTTGTCTGGTACCACCCTAGATAGGGCATCTGCAGCTAAATTCTCCTTCCCCTTCCTGTATTTGATGGTGTACTCCAATCCCATTAGCTTGAGCATTTTCCTCTGCTGAATAGCTGTAGTAATTCTTTGCTCTAGTAAATGCTTCAAGCTTCCATAATCAGTTTTGATTATGAATGGTCGAGGACTCAAGTAGTGTTTCCATTTGTTGACAGCCAACAGTATTGCTAAGAACTCTTTTTCATAAGTTGAGAGAGCCAAGTTCCTGGGACTGATGGCCTTGCTAATGTAGGCTAATGGTTAACCATCTTGTGAGAGCACTGTCCCCATACCCAAATCACTAGCATCTACTTCCACTGTAAATGTTTTGTCGAAATCAGGCATGGCTAGCGCAGGGGCAGTTGTCATTCCTTCCTTCAGTCTTTCGAATGCACCTTGGGTTTCTTCAGTCCATCTGAAATGATCCTTCTTTAGAAGCTCAGTGAGGGGTTTACTTATTCCCTCGTACCCCTTAATGAACTTACGGTAGTAGCCCGTGAGCCTTAGGAACCCCCTCAACTCCTTAAAAGTGGTTGGCCTGGGCCACTTAACCATCGCCTCAATTTTACTTGGATCAGTAGCTACCCCTTTGGATGAGATGATGTGGCCTAAGTATTCCACATGATCCTATCCAAAGGAGCACTTGCTCCTCTTTGCTAGTAGTTGATTCTTCCCCAACAGCTTTAGCACTGTTCCTAAATGATTGACATGCTCCTCTAGGCTCTTGCTGTAGATCAGGATATCATCAAAGAGTACAAGCACAAATTTCCGTAAGTGGGATTGGAAAATTTCATTCATTAAGGCTTGAAAAGTGGCCGGAGCATTGGTTAGTCCAAAGGGCATAACCAAGAACTCATAATGCCCCGCATGAGTTCTAAAAGCTGTCTTTTCCACATCATTATCATGCATCCTGATTTGATGATATCCCGACCTCAAATCAATCTTAGAGAACCATTTAGAACCTTCCAGTTCATCCAATAAATCATCAATGATGGGTATAGGATACTTATCTTTAATGGTAGCTCTGTGTAATTGCATGTAGTCCATGCACATCCTCCAGCTTTGATCTTTCTTCTTCACTAATAGCACAGGGGATGCATAGGGTGTCACGCCCCGGCGTCGAAACTGCGACCCGGGCTCGTCAACAGATCCGCCGCCCATACGGGAAGCCCCGTATAGACGAAGCGACTAACCTGCAAAAGATCAACTACACTATACAGATATCAGAGCTGAAAAGTAAACTACTGAAATAAATATATACAACTCCTCAAATAGTACATGCCAGGTCCTCACAATACATAAGTCTCTCCAAAATAATAAAACTCTCAAAATGTAAAAAGTACATGATACAACCCAAAATCACTGACAGTACTAATACATCACCAAAAGGGGGTACAACTACTCTATCAGAAAGAAGACTGGTAGGGATCTAGCTCGCGACTCCCTTACCTCGGTCAGCAGGATCAGCAACAGGAGTAGCAGGAACTGGAGTAGAGGTCCCTGGGGAAAAATCACCATAGCGGGTGTGAGAACTACATCCCACAGTAGTTCTCAGTGGGTACCGCCAACAAGTCCGACGGTCTGCCCACTAAGTCTACTAGAGGCATAAAATAACAAATGCAATACTGAAAGGAAAAGAGCTAGAAAATAACTCTACAGCTACTATGCCTCTATCTAAATGCTCAAGAAGTGATACAGATGGAAACATGATGCATCTACTATCTCTCAAAATACAGTCACCCAATCTATACTGACTGCCACATAGGGTCCAATCAAACCTGCGTCTACCTACTGCCGTTACATCCAAGGAAGACCGGACTTGCGTAGGGCGTCCGTGACTGCCAAAACTGGCCCAGCCAGAGGGACTGCGTCGACAAGTCGCGATAGCAAAGTAATAGGCCCAGCTCCGGAGCGGCAATCGAGGGGCGCGACCCCACCGAGAAAAGTATCCATGTATCTCTGTCGAGCTCAATGCGGCTCATGCAGGCTATAGTCCAAATCCACGATCAACAAGATCGACGGTAACCAACAATACCAACTCTCACTCACAGGCTGGAAAACCACACAGCCGGGACCCACCGCGACTCAGACGTCTCCCAGAATAAAATACTGATCTAAACACTACTACCAGACTCCACTCGGCCCCCAGGCGCGAGTGTAGCATGCATCCCACAACAACCCAACTACTCAGCCCACTACCCGGGCGAGGAAACTCTAAGTCCAGGTGAAAGAATAAATATAAGTGTGGGAGTGTCTAAAGCATAAATAAACTAGCCCAAGTTGGAGTTTTCTACTAGTCTGGTTAAGCATGTAACATATGACGGGGTGCTAGGTCAAGTTCTAATGATAACAATAATTTAACATATTTAGGGAGCAATAAAACAACACTGATCAACATAGCAACACAAGGAGTATCAATTTTCTCTTTCTAGCATGTTTCCTAATACAACTCAAAATCATGCATGTTCCGTACTCAATAGAGTTAATGAATTGCCCATCAGTTTTGAAGACGAAGCAACCCACCTGGATGTGCAAATCGATCCAAAGTCCAAAAAGGCTGAAACTGAACGGGGACAATCTTCAGATTCCCACGATTCCAACAGGCCCAAAAACACCCAAAAACTTCTCCTGGGTACAAAGATATGGTCCAAACATTACAATCAACACAAAATTTCCAAGTTACAACTGCTGAAAAATCAGTACTGAAGATGCGCAAATACCACTTGTGAGATAAACTCTAAAAATTCCAATAAAAATACGACGGCAATCCTCGCTAAGCGTAGATGTCAATCGAGTCCTCACACGCCGAAATCCAATACCGAGTGCAGAGATAAAAATCCAACAATGCGCTGCTGTCCAGGAAAACCACCAGCAAAACATGGGCTTAAAGATGTACCAGAAACCCCTAAAAAAACTCAAATCTGAGAGGAGTGGAAAATATGAAAATCGTAGATTTACCTCTCGTGAATCCGACACCATAAAAATCATCCAAAAATTCAGTTGGAGTAGCTCTATGGACCTCGTGGACCGAAATGCGCCGGAAACGGGCCACCGAAGAAAGAACGTCGCACTGTGCTAACTCGCCGAAGACGTCGATGCCGCGGGCCCGCAACCTCCAAAAAATCCGAGCCTCCTTCACAAGATGCAGAACAAGAAGATCAACAAAGTTGCTAGAGGACTCCAGAGGATTTGGGTTTGGGAAAAAGCCCAAAACTGAAGAGGAAGAGGCCTATTTATAGGCTTTTCCCAAAAAAAAAAGCCAATTGGGCTTTTGGGCCCAATCTTCCGAGCGCCCGGGGGGTTTCGGGCTGCTACAGTGCCCGAACCCGCCCCGGCCCGGCCCACAAAACCGCGCCCGGAACGCCCTAAGGCCGCCACGTGTCCCCTCCGCGCCCCGCGCGCCCGCCAATCATGGCGCGCCGCGTGGCTGCGCGGTCCACGGCGGGAACCGTGGGTCGCGGTTCACGGCGGGCCGCCCGGGTCACTGCGCCCGCCAATGAGCGGGCAACACGTGGCCGGCGCGGTCAACCGTGCGCCGCGCCCGGCGCGGTTCGTGCGCTGTCGCGCGGGCGTTGACCCGCCAATCGGCGCGCGCCACGTGGCACTCCGGCGTCTTCGCTGGTCCCGGTGCACGCCAAGTGGGTCGTGGACCGGCCCACCCGAAAAATCAGCCCGTTAGGCCCGTTTCACCCAAAAATAGCCAATTTTCAACGTTTTCGCGCGCTGAGTCCGTTTTTGGCACCCGTTTGACGCACAACGGGCTCGATACACCAATAATAGGTATTTTCTCACCGCCGACTACCCAGACAGGTCGTATGAAAAACCGGGACACCACATAGGGGCTTGTACTCTTTCGAATGAAATTGGACTTAAGCAGTTCAGCTACCTGTTTCTCCACTTCACTATTCTGTTCATGGCTGTGCCTATATGGCCTGACATTGATTGGCTGAGTTCCTGGCTTCAATGGTATCTTATGATTCTGCTCCCTCTTTGGGGGTAGGCCTCTAGGATTCTGGAAGATGTCAGAATGCTGCTCCAGCACCTTTTGTATCTCCTCTGGAATGTGTTCCTCACCATTCTTGGTATTCCCCCTGAGTTGAGCTATGGCACAGCAATAGCCTTGCATTCCTGCTTTCAACCACTGCTTAGCTCCAATGGCCTTAAGCTTAGCCCCTTCAGTGATGCCTTCCACAGTGACTGATTTCCCTTCTTTACTAAATGTAACTGAATTATTGGAGTAATCAAAGGTTACTCTTTCATATTTCTTGAGCCAATCTATGCCCAAGATTATACTTGAGCCATCCAATCTGATGACTCTAAGGTCAGCTTGGTATGATTCCCCATGCATCATCCATTGAAACCCTGAGCATTTCAGTTTGCTCAACACCTTGTGCCCATTTGCCACAGTGACTATGAATGGTGTGGCTACTGCCATGTTGGCTTTTAGTTCCTTAGCCACTTGGAAATCTATGAAACTGTGGGTACTTCCTGTATCTATGAGTATAACCAGTGGCTTGCCCCCTATCTCTCCCTGCACCTTGATGGTTTCCTAGGGGGCTTCTCCACTGAGAGCATGGATAGAGATACCCATCTCATCAGGCTCAGATTGTTGTTGTTCTTCTTCTTCTTCATGCAGCATCATTTCATCAAATATCTCTTCTACTTCTACTTCCCCACCTATCTGATTCAGGGTTTTACCTTGACACTGGTGCCCCTGATAATATTTGTCCCCACACTTGAAGCACAGTCCAGCAGCTCTTCTCTGCTCTATCACCTGCCTGCTAATTCCAGGTTGCCATGCTGGGTTTTTAGTAGTGACTGCTTTACTGCCCTCAGCATATCTTGGGTTACCCTTCTGATTAATAGTTTTGGAATTCTAGAATCCCTGTGACTACCCACTGCCTGCCCTACTAATAAGCTTGCGCTTCTTCCACATAGTGGAAAGGGCCTGTTCATGCAACTTGGCATGCTCATATACCTCCTCCAATGTGGTTGGATTAGAAAGATCTATAAAGGGAATCAATTCTTCTTTGAGTCCACTGATGTAACTCTGAATAAAGTGCTCTTCGCTTAAGGTGGGATTCAGGTATAGCATTCTAGCTCTCATTTCTTCAAACCTTTCCTGGTAAGCTTCTGCACTTGTGGTTTGCTCTAACTTATTAAACTCTCTAACCAACTTCTTCATGGAAGCTCCATCAAACCTCCTGCAGATGGCTTCTGCTAGTTCTGCCCACTCTATCTCTGGCTTGTCCATCATATATCCCTCCTTCCACCTATGTGCCTTACCAGTGAAGTGCATTGTAGCCACTTCTACCCACTGTTTGTGAGGTCCCGGAATCCCCCGCGTAGGGTTGCTGGTTGTTGGGCAGCTTTCGGTCGCCGTTGGGGGTGTTGGTGCGCGTGTTGGGGGCCCAGAAATGGATTTGTGATGCAATTTGGGAATTTCTTGCATCACTGGAGGCCTGCATGGGTTGCGCGCAATTTGGACACAAGTGGTGGACTTCGGGCTTAAATTGAGACCCCGTGGGAAGTTGGAGGACCCGTCGGGTGTTCAGAAGTGATTTCGCGCGATTCAGATGTCAAAATTAGACTCCGGGTGAAGTCCGGATAAAAGTTTACCTCTCCGGTCGCCTTCGGGAATTTTTAGAGTTGGAATTTGGCAAATCGGACTTTAAAAATGGACCCGGCGCGAAAATCGGATCGAGTGGGCATTCGGCAAATTTTCGGGTGAGAATTTGGAGAAATGGACATCGTTTTTGGATTCAGCGCGCGAAATCGCTAAGGATGGACTATTTACTTGTTGGTTTTGGAGCCCGGATGAAGTGCGCGTTTTTCGAGGCATCACGGCACGAATCTCGAGGCGAGGCGAGGCAAATCCCGAGGAGTGCGGCTCGCGGATCGAGGCGGGCGCGCGGCTCGAGGAGCGTACGGCGCGGCAGGGGGGCGCACTGGCGCTTCGGCGGGAATCGCGCAGGGGCCGCCACGTGGCGGCCCCCCATTCGCGCCCGCGCGGACGCGGGGTGCGGGCGTCCGTGCGGCGCGCTCGGTGTCCCGCGCCTGCGCGGTGCTGGGTGTCACGCGCCCGTGTGGCGCGTGACTGCACGCACCGCGTGGCGCGCGGTGACTCGGCCACGTGGCGGGCGGGGGCGCCCGCTGCGCCTGGTGCGCGCCCCTGTGTGTGTGGACCGGGCGGTTGGAGGCCCCCCATTGGACGGTCCACCGTGGACCGGGCTCCATGGACCACCCCTTCCTTTTTTCTTCTTCTTCTTCTTTCTTCTCCCCCGCAAGCCTTTCTCCTCCATTTTCTTTTCTTCCTTCTTCACCCGAGCGAGAGAGGGAGTGAGGAGGAGATTTTGGGTGGTGCGGTGGCGCGTCGTGAACCTCGTGGAGCGTGCGCGGGGTTCCGTGGGGAGCGTTGCGGCGACGGCGGCGCAGTCGGGTAGGTCCCGTGTGTTGGTTTTACTGTATTTTTGTACAGTTTTGGGGCGATCTTTTAGACTGTAACTGACCCTCTTGCTCCTTTCTGTGTTTGGCACCGTGCACCGTTTTGCGTGCGGACTCCGGCACCGTGCACCGTTTTGCGTGCGGATTCCGTTTTGCGTGCGGATCCTGGCACCGTGCACCGTTTTGCGTGCGGACTCCGGCACCGTGCACCGTTTTGCGTGCGGACTCCGTTTTGCGTGCGGATCCTGGCACCGTGCACCGTTTTGCGTGCGGATTCCGTTTTGCGTGCGGATCCTGGCACCATGCACCGTTTTGCGTGCGGACTCCGGCACCGTGCACCGTTTTGCGTGCGGACTCCGTTTTGCGTGCGGATCCTGGCACCGTGCACCGTTTTGCGTGTGGACTCTGGCACCGTGCATCGTTTTGCGTGCGGACTCCGTTTGGCGTGCGGATTCCGGCACCGTGCTTCGTTTTGCGTGCAGACTCCGGCAGCGGACATCGTTTTGCGTGCGGACTCCGGCACCGTGCATCGTTTTGCGTGCGGATCGCGTGGAGGCCAATTGCAAGTGTCTACGAGCAATTGGTGGCAAATCGAGGTGGGTGGCCTTATCTCCAAGTTTTTATGGAATGTACATTAATTCTATTGATGTAGGACTATGCATGATAGTTTATTTCCTTGTGTGGCATGCTAGATTATTGAAATGGCTATCCCTTTATTATCTGTTAAAGTAGTTATCTTGGAACTTGACCTAGCACCCCCGTCATATGATGTATGTGTAACCAGACTAGTAGAAAACCCTCACTTGGGCTAGGGTTATTTATGCTTAGACATCCACACAGTTCCTTCATCCCTGGACATAGTGTTTTCTCGCCCGGGTAGTGGGCAGAGAGGTCGGGACTTGCTTTTAGTGTGGGATGCTTTTACACTCTTGCCTGGGAGCAGAGTGGAGTCTGGTAGTTGTACTGGGTTGCTTATCTGTGCCGGGAGCCGTTTGGGTAAACGGTAGTCCCGGGAGGTCTTGTTTCCCTGTTGTGCCGTCGGGGTGGGAGCCGTTGCGCAGACGGCAGTCCCGGGCCGTCGAGTATCTTCCGGTCCGTCTTGTTGGGAACCGTTGGGGTCGACGGTGGTCCCAGGTCGTTGAGTGTTGTCCGACCTGTTTTGTTACCCTGAGTTGTGGGTCGTTCCTGGCTGTGGAGTATCTCCAGCCAGTGAGCCTTGTGCTGCGAGCCGTTGGAGAGGCTAGTGTCTCGTGTTTCGTGTTAGCCGAGCAGCTGAGTCGTTGAGAGTGCTCCGACTGTTGTGCGAGGTATTTGGGGATCTTGAGTCCTACCGTTCTGAGAGTGAGCGTGGATTTTGACTAGCCTGCATATGCCAATGTTTGATACTCTATGCCGCGCCGTTCTACTCAGTTGGAGTCGCGTCCTGAGATGCCGCTGTGGATACGATGGTTGGCCTGTTGAGGCAGTTTTCCGCAGTTGAGGCAACGATGGGCCTGTTGAGGCAGTTTTGCGCGAGGGATGAGTTAGTAGGACAGGACGCCCCACGTAAATCCCGTCCTCATGTGGATGTGTGGTAGTGGGCAGGAGCGTTCCTAGTCGACAGGCGCAGGCTTGACTGGACCCTATGAGGCAGTCAGTTCGATTGGGTCTATTGAGCACCTTGGGTGCGAGTGGTCTCTTTTACTTTCATCTGTTCCACTTTTTGGAGTATCTAGATAGAGGCATGGTAGCTGTAGAGTAGCTCCAGCTTTTCTTGTTCAGATTCCATTGCATTGTTATCCTTGGCCTCTAGTAGACTTGGTGGGCAGACCGTTGGGCTTGTTGACGGCACCCACTGAGAACTACTGTGGGAAGTAGTTCTCACACCCGTCGTGGTGTCTTTTTCCCCAGGAACTTCTTCTCCTGTTCCTGTTGCTCCAGTTGCTGATCCTTCTGACCGAGGCGAGGGAGTCGCGAGCTAGTTCCCTACCCGTCGTGGAGTGTAGCGGTACCCCTTCAGAGGAGAGCTTCAGTAGATTAGTTTACTTCTTTTTCCTCTGTTGAGAGACCTTTGTTGTGAGGTATAGAGTTGTACTTTATTTTACAGTTTGAGAGACTGTTGTAGTGAGGATATTCTTGTATCGAGAGTCTGTACACTGATGTATTCATTGGAGATACCTCCCTTTTGAGTTTTGTATCAGAGGACTTTGTATATGATAGTATTTGGGGAGATGGATATTGTATTATTTTCAGTTGTACAGTGTTTGGACTTCAGTTTTAGTAGTCTACTTTCAGCTCTCTGATATCTGTATACTGTAGTTGATTCTTCCTGCAGGTTAGACGCTTCGTCTGTACGGCAGTTTTCGTACAGATGGCGGATCTGTTAGTGAGCCCGGGTCGCAGTTTCGACCCCGGGGTGTGACACTGTTCCTCTGGGATCTGGTATAGCTTAAAAAACTGCTCACTCCTGCTTAGCCACTCCCTTGGCTCTTCTCCTCCAAAGATGGAGTAATCTAACTTGGGATAGGGGTTGTAGTGGTGGTGCCTTTGAGCTGGTTGTGTGGTAAAGTTTTCTGTACTCAAATGTGGATTTGTCAATACTCCTTTACCCTTATCATCCCTGTATTGAACCTTGGTGCTGCTGCCTGGGAATTCTGTACCCCCTGCTATTCCTTCTCTAATCTGAATAGGTGGAATGGGGTCAGCTCTGTGGGTATTGGCCTGGGACCCAAATAACTTCATTAGTTGGTCGTGCCTTCTTGCAGCCTCAATTTGTTGTGCCTCATGCCTCTGCTAACCCCCCAGTTGGATTTCATCTAACTGGTGCACCAGGGCCCCCAACTTCTGATTATAATCGATTCCGAATTGTTGTAATTTTTCTTCTACAATGTTATGGCACTCAGTGGTAATGGTTTGCATCTTTTCCTCTATGGTTTTGATTTGCTCACTCAACTCTTTGAGTCTGGTACCCTCAGTCATCTCAAACAGGTATGGTTCTTTAGTATTATAATAGAATCTATTGTTTTTAGATTTCCCTATCTTGGAATGGGGTGTTACTGATGCTACTTCTTCTCTTGTTATCCAGATTCAACTGCTGCAACAATATGATGGGTATATGAATCGAAGCAATTTGGGAAACTCAATACCTCCAATGCAGAGATTTCCTGGTTGCCAATTGATCGGTTTGTGGGAATTGGTTGGTAATTTGCTCGATTCTGATTGCATGGTGATTGTTGCTTGTAATTCCCATGGTTGATGATGTTTGGTTGCCTTGTTGCCTCGATTTCTTGATATCGGTTGCTTCGATGCCTCGATCTGATGTTGTTTGTTGCATGTTGCCTCGATCTTTGATTGCTTGTTGCTTGTTGCCTCGATCTACTGCTGCTTGTTACCAGTTCCTCCAGATCCCTGGGATCGGAACTGCTCTGATACCAATTTGTAGCAACCCGGACGATATATATATATATATATATATATATATATATATATATATATATATATATATATAGACACACACACACACACACACACACAATAATGCATATAAAAATAATATATTTTATAAAATATAAAATAATTAAATATTATATATAATATTATTATAATCATATTATTATATAAAATACTTCAATATTATTATATAATGTACTTCAATAATAATATATAAAAATACTTCACAAATAGTAAATATAAATAATTAAAGACAATTAATTTTAAAATATTATATATTTAATATATTTATTATCTTATATAATATTTTATTTTATGTTATATGGTATATTTTAGGATAACATATAATATAAATTTATAAAAGTAATATAGATAATATAATATCATATAATATAATAATTATTGTATAATAATAATAATAATAATAATAATAATAATAATAATAATAATAATAATAATTATTATTATTATTATTATTATTATTATTATTATTATTATTATTATAAAATATTTTAGTATATTATAAAATAATATATATAATAAAGCTATATTTTTATATTACTTTAATTATATTTAATAAGCTAATTATAGTACGACAATAGTCCTATTCTACTAAAATGGTGGAATAATTATCCTTAGATTATTCTAAAATTAATTAGAATAATTCGGTTTGACCGGAACAACTATTCTTGTCATTTTTTTATACTGTTTGGCGAAATAGCGGGGATAACTTTCGTTTTTCGCGGTTTATTCCAAAACCAAATGGAGTCTTAAATTATACAATTTAAGTCAGCAGTGCAATTTAAATTTCAAACGGTAAAATTTTTATTTTATGTAATGCAATTTAGTTCAAGTAGTTTCAAATAGTGCAATTTAGATTTACATTTTTTTCTTCATTCTTTTTTACTTCTTGGCCTTTCTTATTCTTTTTCTGCTATCGTGTTCACTCCCTCGCCCTTTGTCGCATGTGCTCTTTCTTTCTGTCGCCCTTAAATCTCGGGGCATCTCGTTGATAGCCACGACCACGCTCCTCACCGCACCCTCACCTTCGCGATCTCTGCCATGTACGAGCTGGCGTCGACGGAAGGTGGGCGGGATAAGACAGAGTAGCACGATATCGACATGAGAGCGGTAAGAGAAAAAGAAAAAGAAACAACGAGAAGAGAAAGATGAAAAAATAGAAAGAAGAAAAAAAATAAAGATAATTTAATTGGTTTACTAAAAATTCAAACCGGATATACAAAATCTTAGAAAATAGCTCATCTTTGCAAAAAAAAAAAAAAAAAAAGGAAAGTAAAAAGGGTGGGTTTTTTATACAAATTGGTCTTTAAAAATTTAAAACTTTTGAAATTTAATATTAGATTTTTTTTTTTTTTTTTTGGGTATGTTTTTGTTTTTGTATATGAATGTTTTTTATAATGGAGGATTTGTGTTTTTAATTTGCACAATAAAAATTGATTTTTCAGTCTGCCCTGTCCCTTCACTCTTCGCTCTGTGTTCTCTGCCGCCCGCACCCGCCTCTGCCCCCGACCCAAGTACCCATTTCGTCGCAGTAGTGAGAAAAAAAAGTGAGGAAAGATGCGACAACTTCATCCTAATCCAAACGCTAATTCTTCTTTCCTTTTGTTTCTTTCTTTCTATCTTTGTTCGCAGACTGCTAATTCCATCTCTCTGTCATGGACGCCGCCGCCGCCGCGGCTGCTGCCGGCGCTGCATCTTCGAGAGGGTTGCGACCATCTCTATCCATTCTGCCGCCCTCCTCCGCTGCTTCGGCGCATTCGAGAACGAGGCCAGCCCATTTCTCGCTCAGGGCAAATCCCGCCGGCCCTCTTTCGCCCAGAAATTTAGTTTGCAGATCATCTGCCGTGGGAAGTGTTAAGGAGGTAACCAATTCCATTAACCCAAATATCTTGCATGGTATTCCTATGCCTAGTTTTTAATGATTTCGAGAATATCAGACAACAATTTTTTTTTTTTTTTTTTTTTTTTTTTTTTTGTTATCTCTCTTGGATGGATGACGTTCTCTTCTTGGAGTGGAAGGTGGGAGATTGATTTTTGCTCTTTAAAAGGTTTTGACATTCGCGTTTTGGTAGGATAGTATATTTTGTTGGTTTAAAAGTGGTGGGAGGCCAGGTTGGATCGAGTTACATTCGAAATGATGCATTTTCGAAGCAGCGTTGGGCTGGTTGGTCTGAATCACAATCGAGATTTGTGGGTGCCTTGTTATGTTCGAAGCAGCGTTGGGCTGGTGCACAATCGAGATTTGTGGGTGCTGTGTTATGTTCGAAGCAGCGTTGGGCTGGTTGGTCCGAATCACAATCGAAATTTGTGGATGCTGTGTTACGTGGGCTGGTTGATCCGAATCACAATCGAGATTTGTGGGTGCTGTGTTATGTTCGAAGCAGCATTGGGCTGGTTGGTCTGAATCACAATCGAGATTTGTGGGTGCTTTGTTTGTATGCTTTAAGTGAATTGGTTGTGTTTTTAGAATTAATGGTTATTTCACCTACGAGGTGATGTATCTTATTTTGCGAAAATGACTTTTAGCAGAATATGATATCCATTTCAGACATTCGACCGCACTCCTTATTTTTGCGAAATACTGCATGCTTTTTGAGTAACTACAAGGGTTGTGCTGAATAACATGTTTGTGTGTGTGTGTATTCACCGTAAGACAATTGTATTATAATATTATATATTCAACATTTTTTTCTCACTTCTTGCTTGAAACTATTTTGATGGGTCTAAGACGTAGACTGAAATAAAATTTTAATACCTCCTATTTAGCTGTCATGTGGATTTTCGTTGTTCTCTAAATGCTTAAGCTGTGAGAAAGTAGTATTTATTATTATTATTATTAATTTTTAATACAACGCAGAGTATGGAATTGGTTATGTTTGGCAATGTAATCTCCTCTAGGCATTGCTTACTTAAATGCAAGGATTTAAGTGTCGTGGTACGGGATCGTACTGAAAATTTGCTGGCACGATACGTGCCGAGCCGCGCCGATGAGTGCCGATCACAAAAAATACATGTGTGCCGACACATATTGGCATGAAATATTTTTTTTCTTTAGCAATAAAATTTTCTAATTGCTTATTATGTATTTTTATCAAATATTTTGAATTTTATAGAGAAATTTCTTAGTAATTAAAAAAAAAAGGTTTTGAAATGTGTCATCGGCACGGGAACTGTATCGTGCCGGTATCTTGTTGGCACGATGCAGCACGGTGGATACGGCCTGTGCTGATGGATACTTAAATCCTTGCTTCAATGTTTATGCGCTTGGAAATGCCGGCGCATGGCGCATGGTGAATTGTTTGCGACCTATACATTAATAAAGGAGCATGAATTTGATTATTTTCTTTATATGACTTGATTTTTCTTCATCTAAAAAGATGAGGTCTTAGAACTAACCCATAATTCATTTGTTGGCACTTCAATTGTATAGAATTTGAACTTCAAAAAGCAGAATAAACAATAAGTTGCACCAAACAAGCCATTAGAGTTATTATTATAAGATTACTAATGGGAGATTTGGTGTTTCCTTAGGTGGATAAAGTCCGAATGGAGGAGGTTGCAGACTTGGAATCCTTCGCCTTGATGGCTTTGTCACCATTAGATGGTCGGTATATTCAGAAGGTTAAGGATTTGTCCCCGTTCTTCAGCGAGTATGGTCTAATTCGTTACAGAGTTTTGGTCGAGGTGGGCGGTTATAGTAAATTTTCGTTCTTATTTTCTATTATTGTTTCTTAATTCAATTATAATGGAGCCAAAACCTGTGGCACTAGATCTGGTTGGGTTTATAATTATAAAAAATGTTCTCTCATTGAGGAAAGTGCTCTAATTCCTCGTGTCTTTTTTGTTGCTTTTGCAAATGTTTGTGGCCTCAGGATTACCTTTTACTCATAAATCCGACTTTTTGATATATGTACTTTAGAAATAGGTTAAGCTGCAAACGGTTTTCACTGTTAGTTGATTAGTAAGCTATAATGGTTATTATTATTGGATAATATCGAAAGTATAATTATTGTGGTTGTTGTTAAGTTTTATGGTGGGGTTCTGCTCGAGAGTACTTAACACAGTTGTTAGGAAAGTTGCTCTATGTGGGCGCGAGTATAATGGATGTCAGTTATACTAATTATACGGATCATACAATTCAAAATATGCATTTTACTATATTCTCATGTGCAAAAATATAAAATGATGACAGATACTGTAAAAACTAGTTGCGATCTCGTGATATCCGAAAAATATTTCCTTTTTCAGCATGTTGTTGGATTGATAATTCGATGATGAACTTCATCTTCCGGTATGGCTTTTCTTGAGTCCGCTTTTTGCCTAAGTTGCTGTTTCTGAAACTTCAAAGTTTAGGTTATGAACTCTAAGACTATTATGCATGCAGAAGAAATAATAATAGTGGATAAGAGTAATATTGGTTTGGTGCTAAACTTTTCATTAGGAAAGTAGCCTATTACAAAAAGATAAAGTGATTTATCCTCTAAAGAAAATACTATATTATGGTCACTAGAAATTTAATTTTAGAAGCCTATGTTACATATACGTTATTTTATTCCTGTTAGGATAGAAAGTGAAGAAGAATATATAGGATTTCTAGGAACAGGTGATGTAATGCTTCGTCTTAATGGTTATGGCACTTGAGTTTTTTAATGTTGATGTTAAATTTCCTTGCAGGTGAAATGGTTGTTGAAACTTTCTCAAGTCTCTGAAATCAAGGAGGTCCCGATTTTTAGTAAGGATGCAGAGTCTTTCTTGGAGAGAATTATTCATGATTTTGGTTTAAAGGATGCATTAGAAGTGAAAAAAATTGAGAAAGTTACTAATCATGATGTAAAAGCAGTTGAGTACTACTTGAAACAGAAATGCAAATCCTGTCCAGAGATTGCAAAGGTTAATTCCTGACCTTCCTTATGATAAATTATCTAAATTTGGAATGAAGTTGTCGTTTTCTGATGATGCTCTTCTCCTTTTTTTTAGGTGCTTGAATATTTTCATTTTGCTTGTACTTCGGAGGATATTAACAATTTGGCCCATGCATTGATGCTAAGAGAAGGACTCAACAATGTTGTCTTCCCTGTTATGGTTGAACTGTGCAAAGCAGTATGCACTATGGCAAAGGGATATGCTCATATTCCTATGTTGTCTCGAACTCACGGGCAGGTAATTCCATTTCATATAGATAAATGAGCTTATTTCACATATATATTGCTTTTTGTTCCTAAACCATGTTTACGAGTGTTATATTTTGTGTAGAACTTTTGGAGACCTGTCAAATTAACTTGCCTTTAATTTTGCAAGTCAAATTTGTTTTCCTAGAGGGACAAAAACATCCAAGCAGCAGCGGATTGAAGATCGGAATATGTAACTATGTTAACTACTTGCCCTAATTCATTTCTTTTTTCTTTTTTCCTTGCTTCACTATAGCCAGCTTCACCTACTACTTTGGGAAAGGAAATGGCAAACTTTGCTTTCAGATTCAATGATCAAGGGAAGAATTTTAGTGAGGTAAAGATATATGGGAAGTTTTCAGGTGCTGTTGGAAACTACAATGCTCATAAGACGGCATATTCTGACATCAACTGGCCGAATATCGCAGCAGAGTTTGTCAAATCTTTAGGACTAGAATTCAACCCTTATGTGACACAGGTACTCTTCTAGCCCAAGTCTCTTTATATTATGTTTTTTTCTTGATTATTATTTCTAAATTTGAAAGAATTTAACTTAACTACTATATGTCTAATTGTTGTTCAACCAAAAAACTTAGAAGGAATAATTAGCGATTAAAGTTGCAAACAGAATTGCAATTATTCTATGTTCTATATCTACACTTTAATAAGCAAGCTGAGGGGTTTCTCTGTCCCATATAGTGTCCAACTAATCCCTTATGCCCTGCTTCTCCCGGCTCCTCCCGTTCCCCATGGCCTCAAAAAAAAAAAAAAACCCAAAATCTCTTTAATTACCCCCTTACTTCTTCTCTTCCGAGCATGAATCACTCCCCATCAATTACATCTGATAATTATAACTTAGCGGCTGCCTCACATTTCTGTTCATTACCAAGCTTCCTAATTTTATTTCCATCTCTTGGTGATAGAAATTTTTTGTGTGTTTTCTCATGTAGTTGATTTTTGTTGGTATTTTAAATTTTCATATCAAATTTGTAATATTATCTTTAAGATAATTTGTTTTATTTATTTTGCACTGTACTTGCATGTATCCATTTTCTAGTAATATATTAGTTCTCAATACTGTTCATACTTTTAAGTTTGCAAACTGCGTGATATTGTAACATGCTTTTGCCCTGTCCTTTTAATACTGTTTTTTTTAGAGATTGAGCTTAACTATCAGTAAAGTTGTTCAAATATTGCGGTTACCATTCTTAGCTGGTTATTTTGATCTGCAGATTGAGCCTCATGACTATATATCAAAACTTTTTAATGCCATCGTCCAGTTTAACAACATCTTGATCGATTTTGACAGAGACATTTGGAGTTACATATCGTTGGGTTATTTTAAGCAGGTATTGAGTTGCCTTTGTCAAATGTTGGATGTTAAGCTTTACTCCTGTCTAATCGATTAAGCTGGTTAGTTTTTCTCATCATATATTAGAATTCATTCTATGTTTAAATAGAAAATTTCCTATTTTCTTTCTGCAGGTAACGAAGGCTGGCGAGATAGGATCCTCTACAATGCCTCACAAAGTCAATCCTATCGATTTTGAAAATAGTGAGGGTAATTTATGCATGGCTAATGCTAATTTATCTGCCCTCAGCATGAAGCTGCCGATATCACGCATGCAGGTGCTTTTCATATTTATTCTCTTTCCCAACTCTTTAGTTTTCGATTCTTACCAGACTCTTGCAAATTTAATAGTGGCTTACAATTGGAGTCGCGAAATTCTTTTAGATAAGTGTATATCATTTCCATGTATGTAATTAGGTTCAACTATATATATACCATACCTAATTGGTGCATTTAGCGTGGCGTCTAGAACAGCTTCCCAACTCTAGAAAGTGGAAGCTTCTAGAAGGCTATGTATTCGGCTAAAAAATAGTTTGAAACTTTTGCGATGGCGAGAAATCAATGTGAGATTTTGGAATGCAAAAGCAAAAGCTCTAATTTGAAGCTTCTGCTTCTCCTGCAACAAGAAAGCTGGAGAGGAGATTTTAATTGAAAGCTATTAGTGCTTATTCGAACAACAATTTAAGCAAGCATCGGTTGGGCCTAGCAGGCCTTTATATTATAGTTTTTATCTGTTTATCCTTTTTATTGTTATATGCACATAACGAAGGAACTCTACATGTCATTATTTACAGCGTGATCTTACTGACTCAACTGTTTTGCGGAATTTGGGTATTGGACTAGGATATTCACTAGTAGCTTATAAAAGTGCGCTTCAAGGAATTAAGAAACTACAGGTAAATAGCTAAATTTACGACTTGGAAAGTTTAGTTACCTTTGATGGTTGAGTAGCCTCTTTGTAATGTTTTTCAAATACATCAATCTTACGATGCTCTTTTCTTATTATTGCAATTCCGTAGCACTTGATGCTTTTACATACTTTGTTTATCAGCCTTTGCTAATTATTTCTGATTTTTTTTAAACTTTGATTAGTTTTTTACATTTAAAATGTCCCTATTTTTATATATAGTGATATGTCATTTCTCTGTTTTCCTGAGAGTTTTTTTTTTTTTTTTTTTTTTTTTTTTGGAGCTTATATGGCCTAAAATCACTACTAAAAAGCAAGATTACCGCTGATAATAAAAAATCATGCAGATTTATGTAGTTACATGCCATGCTCTCGCAAATTAAAATTCTAGAAGCTATGCTTGAAGTAGACTCGAGTAACAGAGCGGGTTGGTAGTTTTACAAACGATAGAAAATAGGCACAATTTTATGATATATATATATATATATATATATATATATTTCTGATCTATATAATGTTGGGCAGACATATTATAATCATCTTCCAAATAACCAGGTGCTATATTTATAATGAATGCACTGTGTTTTTATTTCTTTTGTCTACTACTAGGATGTTCAGCTTCTTTTGGAGCACTTGTACAGGTATCAGTTTAGCTTTGTTGACTCGGCAAGAAATATTGCAGGTTAATGAAGGTCGTCTATTTGAAGACTTAGATGAGACATGGGAAGTCCTTGCCGAACCAATTCAAACGGTGAGACTTCATATCATTTCCATTGCATGAAGGATTTGATTTAGATCTTTATGAGTATTCTTTCTTCGTCTTTCCACTCATCGATAGAGCATTATAATGAGCACAACTCCTGTTATTGGCTTTGTCATATAGACAGTGCTGTAAACCAACTGCTAGTGTCGTTTAGAGCAGTATGTTTGTTGGTCGCAATGTAGAGATTGACGAGAAAATGATAGCTCAATATTATTATTTTTTTTAAAAAAAGAAACAAGAATAGTACTCCGCGACAAATGAAAATAACCATCAAGTACAGCGTGGAGATCGGTGTTTCTTTGTGAGATAGATGTCACACGAGGCTTGCTGCAAAACGGGAAATTTCTTATGCTACCCTCGAACGGAAAAAAACTCATCTGCTCATGATTTTGGATAGCTAATTTGGGGTAACGAAAAGCTGTTTGTTTCTGACAATAAATGCCAGCGAATGACTGTTTCATTGTTCCCGTTCGCGGTCTCTTCTATGGTTACTTACTCGCGCCTTTTCTTTTTCTCGTTCTAGGTGATGCGAAGATATAATGTTCCTGAGCCCTATGAAAAGCTGAAGGAGCTGACTCGGGGGCGAACCGTCACTAAGGAGAGCATAAGACGGTTCATCGAAGATTTGGATTTGCCCGAAGAACCGAGGTCAATTCTTTTGAATCTGGCCCCCCATTCCTACATCGGGGAAGCCGAAAATTTGGCTAAATCCATCGATAGTGTTGTCGATTTCGCTTCTGGGTTTAAGATCTAACAATAATTTTTTGTGATTGGTTTTCATCTCACCACCAGTTACAGACAGGCCCAGTTAGGGTACTGAGGCTCATATATGAGATGTTTGTGGGCAAATTTTTGACATTTTGTGCCTTGTCCCCCCATCAATTTTTGCTGTAACTAGAGGTGTATCAAAATTTAAACTTTAATTTTTTTGGGCCTGTTGTATCTCTTATATAGAAATTTCTACATGATTTTGTTCTTTTGATTTGGTTTTCGCTCCTGGACCTCGTTTGGTATTTTTATGTTGTTTTTTTTTTGTTTTTGTTAGATAAATATTTTGGATGAAAGGCTACATATTTTGATGTACAAAATTTTTATTTAAAAAATGTAAAAAGTAAATACTTACTTTTATTTTATTAAACTACTCTCATTGATAATTGCCTTTTTTTTAAATTTGATTATCCTTTCTGTATGAACTTCAAATCCTGCAAACTTATATTTTAGGGGCAATTTCATTGGTACCCCCTGAAAAGTTCAAAATTATCCTGGATGCCCCTCTAAATATTTACTTGGTAATGTAGATTAAGAATGGAATTGTCTATTTTGCCCCTAAAAATTAAACACTATCTATTATTACAAGATTGTAAAACTGTTTGTAGGCCCTCTCAACTTTGGGAATCTTTAAATAAGACCTGTATTTTTTTTCTTTAGTTGTGTAACTTGTGTTATCCATTCAGATTTCATTCATTTTGATTTCAAATATTTTAATCAGTTAAATTAAGGATTTCACTAATTGATTAATTAGCTGTTAGTAATGATTTTATTACTTTATGAAATTCTCATTAATTAAAAATTTTAGTTTTTCAATTTATTGCTTGAAACCATTATTGATTCATGGAATCCCTATTAATTAATTATTACAAAAATTTAGTGGGTCTTTTCATAATACAACTAATTTTTATTCGCGGGTATAGTCAAATTAAAATAGTAAACCCATTAGCAATAATAACTCGTTCGGCCCATTAGCCTGTCATCTTGTCCTTCAAATTTTGGCTCAGTCAAATGTAACGATCCGACCCACTAGCAATAATAAGTCAATATTCGTCATACATTTTTCGGCTGGTGATTGACTCTAATACCAAATATAACGATCCAGCCCACTAACAATCCGACCCACTAGCAATAATAAGACTCGTCACCCATTTCCTATTAGCTCTAATACCAAATGTAACGACCCGATCCAACCGCACTAGTAATAATAACTCGTTGGGCCCAAACAGCCGGTCCAAAATATTTAAGTTCAGTTATTATTGCTCGTGGCTAAAGTATCAGATAAATTCAATCCCAACCCTATTTCAATCTGGACTAATGAAATAGCACATAAAATTAAATTTTTTTGTTGCCTCAGAATTGGTATAGTCAAATAGTAATAACTAAGATGAATTATTCTCTCTTTCTAACAATGAAGCAAAAAGAAAATTTAATTTAACTACAATTTATTTCAAATAGAAATATTTATTTTCAATTGAAGTGAATAAATTTTTTATAAACTAAAATCAATTGATTTTTATTGAATTTGTATTCTAGATGAAGTGTAGAGTACCGGGGCTTTGTGTGCTGCACCTACTCCACAGTTTGGCGTGGTGCGGTAGGATCGCCCGTGGCATGTTCAGAATCTGATTACACTTGAGTTCGGGTCGTTTCGGAATGACGCGGGAGTCTCAGAATCGAGAAGTGAGTTGGCGGCGTCAAGATTGGGAGCCCCAGCTTATTACAGCATTTTGGGACATTGCGTACCGGTACCCAAGTACCCGAGGTTGGGTACCGGAACGAATTAAAAGGAAACCGACAGAGAGTTTTGGTTGGGAAAAAATAGTGGAAATTTTCTAAGTCCCTGGGTATCGGTACTGGATCATGCGTACCGGTACCCCATATCCCATTTGGCTTGGGTACCGGAACGCGGGGGCGGGTACCGGAACACTGGGTTGGTCTGAGTGGATTTGGCCCTCGGTTTGGGAATTTTGAGCTTGGGTACCGGTACTGGGAGCCCGAGTACCGATACTCAGCCTCCAGAATTTGGGGGCAGTGAGGTAATTTTCAGTTTTTAGTAAGGGCAAAAGGGTAACTTCACAATCCCAACCACCCACTGCTGTTGCATTAACTCCTCTCTACTCCCCATTGATTGGACCACCCACCCCTCCTCTTCTAAGATAGGAACCCAAGAGGAAGAAGGAGAGAAAGGGAGTGAGCAGAGTGAGAGTGTGAAAGAGAGGGAGTTGGCTGTGAGCGTGGGATTCTTCTTCGCGCCAAAGTGAGGGAGTTGGCTGTGAGTGTGGGTTCTTCTTCGTGCCAGAGCTTCGGATATTGATCGTGAGCACGGGGGGAAGCTTGTCCTGTTGAGGAAAGCTTGGGTGGAGCTCGCGCGCGCGAGGACACAGCCGTAGAGGTGAGCACTGTGTCTTTCCGAGTTTTCAGATCTTTTTTTTTTCTCGGATTTTCATGGATTGAGTTTTGAGCTAGGATAGGGTTTTTCCCCTTTTTTTGCTTCTTCCCTGTGTTGAGCAGAGCCGCAGAGAGGGCTGCGGGTGCCGCAGAGCTCGTTTGTAGCCGGGGCACTGTGCAGAGCCGACGTGGTGCGCACGTGCTGTGGACCGGGAGGAGTTGACTGCGGTGTTGACCAGAGTGCAGTGGAGGCTTTGCTTGAGGGAGAGTGGTTGTGTACGCCAGGAGGTTTCCTTGGGCTGCGGCTGAAGCGCGCGTGATCGTGAGCCGAGGGTGCTGTTTCGGCGGGTTTTTCGTCTGAGAGCGAGTCCGCGCTTCGTCGATTTTGGCTTGGCCTGTGGAAAGCAATCTAGGTGGGTTGGAAATTCTTCCAAGCTTTGTGGAATGCCTTTTAATGCTATTGTATGCATGTTTAGCATGTCTAGATCATCTGTTTTTATAGCTGGTAAATCTGATAGTTGCCTAGAAAATTACAGAATTATAACCAGAACCCCAGATTATTTTTAGTAGACTTCTGACATCATATGACACTAGACTGCATGGTTAGTTGGCACCCGAGTTGCATCTGAACCGTTTTAAAAATCGTAGAACCGTTTTAATAAAAAATGGGATTTAAAAATAGCTTTTAAATTTTGTGATCGCCCAGAGGAGTTGGATAGGTTCAGGATGCATATATCCTCGTGCCTGGGGGCCGAGTGGATTTTTCTTGACTCAGTGGATGGGTTTTCTAGTGCCTTGGGGGTTTTATAGGCTTTATCAGATTGTGTCATGGAGGATTCTCCGACCTAGACATGATAGAGAGATTGTTGGCATTCGAGTTTTCGATCTGTTTGATCGTAGATTATAGCCTGCAGATGCCGCTTATTGAGACAGATAAGACACGCTTTTCCTCGGTGGGGTCGCTCCCCTCGAGAGCTGCTCCGGATGCGATGATGATTATGCGCCTGATTAGGCTGCTTTGTTGACATTGTGATTTTCCGATCGGACCGGGTTGGTGTACCGGGCGACCAGATTGGATTTTGGACCTGGTTGGAGTACCGGTAGAACCCTAGTTGATACACTAGGGGGCGCAGGCTTGGCTGGACCAGTTTTGGCAGTCAGTGAGATTCGTGGTTAATGTGAGCACCTCATGAGCGAGTGGATGCATAGCATGTTCTTAGTTGAGTTTTTCCTTTGAGCATGATACATGAGGCTATTAGCTGTAGTTTCATTTCAGCTTTACTATTACCTGCATACCTATTATTTTGCCTCCAGTAGACTTAGTGGGCATACCGTGGATATTGGTGACAGTACCCACTGGGAACTGCCTTTTGCAGTAGTTCTCACACCCGCTGCGGTGACAGGTTTTCCAGACGTGGCTGTGCCGGCTTCGGCTCGAGCGGTGGCAGCGGATCGAGGTAAGGGCGTGGTCGATTAGCTCCTTACCCTTTTATTTTGAGAGTCAGAGGTAGAGGTACCCTGTATTTTGAGATTCCACTTTTGTACTGGACAGTCTGGGATTGTATATTTTGTTACATAGCGGGACAGACTATGTATTGTGGATTTTGTTTATTCAGATGTTCAGTTTATGTTTTCTGTAGCTACTGATTTTATTTCAGCTCTGATACATGTTTAGCTATAGATCTGACTTGCAGGGTAGACGCTTCGTCTGTGCGGGAGTTTCCGCACATATGGCGGATCTGTTGGCGAGCCCGGGTCCGAATTTCGACCGCAGGGCGTGACATGAAGTTTAGTTAATTTAAAAAATAATTAGAGAATATTTATGGAATAAAATTATTGATTGAGCAATTGAATACATAAGAGGGCATAAATGCTACTTATTACACCCCACCAGGGTGTAAAATTTTATTTGTGTACAATTAAGTTCTACATTGTAAAATTTTAAATTTTAAATTATAAAAGTTGAATTTCAAAATTTTAAAATTAGAATGTAAATTTTAAATTCTAAATATCGAGTTTTAAATATAAACTTTTAAAATTTAAAATCTCAAAATTTAAATTTTGGTTCAAATTTAAATTTTTTCAATTTAAATTCTAAAAAATATTCCTGAAAAATTAATATTATGTTCAAACACCAAAAATATTTTACGAAATAGTTTTACAAAATTATTTCAAAAAATTTAATTTTGGAGTTTTTGCTTATTTACTTCTAACTACTACTCAAAATTTTCAAATTCACTCAGAAATTATCAAAATACTCTTCTACCCGAAACCCAAAATCTATTAGTAAACATTAGGGATTTGGAAATATTTGAAGAGGTATTTAAAAATTAATAAAGACATTTTTGTGAAATTGGTGTATATTAAATATCTATACAAATATATAAATTCCCAATCTTCAAGCTGACATTGCATTCATTTCTTATAATGAGGGAATGGGTCCAATCTTAATGGTTGTATTATTATTACTAGTGCAGTAACCCGCGCGATACGACGGATAGATAATAGAAGAAAATAATAAATAATGAGATATATGTATAAACATGTGCTAAAGCAACTAAGCCGGTAAGCCTCATACCAAACATGTCCGAGTCATTCAGTTTGCCCTTTGTTATAACATTAAACTTCCAATTCACCACACACAACAATCAAAAAATGAACTAAAGGAGATTCCAAAAATATGTATATTGTATAACTATTTAAAAAGATATGTAGACTAACTATTCTAAAAGTCTTTGCAACTATTTCTTTCATCATGTCTCAAATCAGCTGCAAGTAGAAGTAGCTAAAAGGTCATAAGAAGCACTGGTTATAGTTATGCCTTGTCTGAACTGAACAAATTGCGCAATGATTCAATTATCCCCCATAAGGTTTGGAGTTTGACATTCCTCGCATTTCTTTACCATTCAAAGTATGGTAATGACACACCATCATTCATCAGTCTATTTCAGTTCAGATGTAAATTGTTTTTGTCAAAAACGCTATCAAGAAGATGTAGTGAAAATAAATAGCCTGAAGACATGAATTTACGATGATAACTTAAGGGGTCTGGTAAGCCAAATAATGATGATCAAATTTTTAAATGTGGCCTTATATATGAAAAAATGTGTTAGTCAAATGATTTTTCGCTGAGATGCAATAACCATAGGTATTTTCAAAAATTCAAGGAGCAAAGAAGGTAATACCCTGCTTCTGACAAAGCTCATCTTATCTTTCTCTGATGGCCTCCCCGAGTTTGTTTGATTGTTTTCAACGAATGCAGAAAAAATATGTTGTGATCTGTGTGTTGCTACGTCCAAATCATTGGCAACCCTTATTTGTTTTGATTTGGTTTAGAATCTTTATAAACATTCGTTGAATTCATCAAATTTCAGATGATAAGTGGATTTTTTAGGACCATCTTTGTCACGCCCCAGGCCCCAGCGGAAGCCTACCCGGCATGTGCACAGACCCGCCGTGTGCACAAGGTACCCCCCGGTACACACAAGGCGTCTACAACAACAAAGCGGAAAGGAAGCAATATACACATCCTACTAGTAATCAGAGCACAACACAACTAAACTATACATCAAAGAGGAAGTAAATAACAACTATCAAACAACAAGTTAAAATCCAATATACAAATTTGGATCCCTCAAATACAACTTATCAAAATACATGGGTGGTTTCTATGCCAAAATACACTAACACCTCTCCAAGAAAACAAAAGAAAAGGTGCCCTGAACCACCTCGAGTGGTGCGTCGGGGATTAGCTAGCTATGCGATAACCCCTTGCCACGGTCCCGAGCCGCTCCCGTTGCGGATGGCTCTGAAAAACAACAACCCAAATGGGGTGAGAACTATTAATCAATAGTTCCCAGTGGGTAAGCCGTCGAGAGGAGCGAAATACACCACTAGGTCAACTGAGGCATAAGATAGTGAAACTGCTGAAATGAAATGCAGAAAATAAACAACTGAAGTAAAGTAAAGTACTCTACTACTATCATGCCTCTATGCTCATGTACAAGGTGATGATAATATGAATCTATCATGTATGTCCAACTACCATAAGAAGTATCATCTAGGTGATATTCAATGTCAAATTTAATTAACTTTAATCTTTTTCTGTTGAAGACTTTCTTTGAGTCTAAGCTTGAGCCATGCCTCATGGTCCCGTGGTGGCACCCCCCAAGGAGCTATGCCAATCCAACGGCGTCCCAATCGGCACCCAATCCCGCACGGCGATCATGATGTCGCAAATGGCCAACTCCGGAGTGCCGGCTTGGAGGGAGCGACCCTACCAAGCATGTGCGAATGAGCACAAACGGCAAGCAAGCAAGTCTCGATCATCGTGTCTGAAACACGAAATAGCAAGTCATCGTGTCTAAAACACGGAAAAGCATCATCGACCTTTAGGTCGGGGTATAGTATTTCAAGTGTCAATGTTTCATATACAATATTAACATTATCTTGCATAATGAAAGAGTAAAACATTTACAAGTTGTCCTCATGTCTCAAACATGGAATCTGACTATTTCATCTTGATTGTACAAGTTTAGAAGTTTTCTACTTGTATCTCACAACACTAGATGGCCCTAATGTCATAATGTCCAATTACACATGATCAAGTGTTTAACATGTCCCAAAAATTCTATAACAGGTATAGTTATTCTATATTCATATCCAAAAGCTTAAGTTCATGAAAATTTCTATTCAATCCCCCCTTAAAGTGCCCATGCACCTACAATGTTTACCTCTACTACATAGAGTATGAAATTTTCTACACATGAAGGGGTTCAAATGCATGATCATAAATCATGATAAATCAAACGATGCATGTTTATTATAACAATGATGCCCTAAAAGTCTATAGAAGACATAGGGGGAGTTCACCCATTTCGGTGAGGTCAGACCCACCGGATAGCTGCCAAATCCTTGTGAAGGATCTCTACCAAGAAGCCTACACTTCCTCTTATGCCCTAAGGGAAGTTTCCAAAGGGTTAAAACATCACAAAATCCTAATCACAAAATCCCTTAAAATCATAGGGAAAAATAGGTGGAAAATACCTTAGGTTGAGAAATCTTGCTAAATCTTGAAATCCAAACAAGAAAAGCTTCAAAACCAACCTACAAGAGTGTTCTACACCTATCAATTCCACCCCAAAAGCTATAGGTCAAAAAGCCCCAAAATAAACCCTAGTTTTCCAAAAACTAGGTTTTCCTTCAAAAATCCCAAAAGAAAAGAAAAAGAAGTGTTCTAAACCTCTTTGAGCTTGAATCCCACCTTGGAAATGCAAAGGATAGGCACAAGAGCTCCGAACTTCCTTCTTCTCCAAGTTCTAGCCTTCCTCCAAGCTCTTGTAGCAAGCTTCAATGGTGGAGAAGAGGGGGTTGAAGAAGAATCCAAGTAGAGAGATGGGTTGGAGAAGGAAATCCAAGATTTCTCCCTCTCACTCTCTCTCTCTAAAACTTCTCTTGCTCTCTCCAAAATGAGAAGAAAAGAGAAGTGAAGGGGTTAAAAACCCTAAAGTAACAAAAGCCCAAAAGCCCCCTGCAAGAAACGTTATTTCGTTTCTTACTGGGATGTCCAGACCCGAACGATCCGGATTGCCCCCAATCCGATCCGGATCCCGAACGTGGAATTTCCAGTTTCGCGCGGGCGATCCGGATTGCCCCCAATCCGATCCGGATCCCGAAGCCAAAAACCTCAAATTTTCAATTTTTTTGAAAATTTCCGATTTGCGCCCAAACTCTCCGGAAACCTTCTAGAACTTTCCGGAAGCCTACAAAAACATTCTAAGGGTATCATTCAACCCTCCACACACTCGAACTTCGCAATTTGCTAAAGTTCAGTGTACTACTACATTCACCCCTCCTAAAAAGGAGTTTCGTCCGCGAAACTAGAAGTCAAGTACCTCAAGTCTCCAGCTGAAAAAGATGAGGGAAACGCTCCTGCAGCGCGCTCTCCAGCTCCCACGTGGCCTCGCGATCCTCGTGATTGCTCCAAAGTACCTTCACATAAGGTATCTCGCGATTCTGAAGTTTCTTCACCTCACGAGCCAAAATCCTCACCGGTTGCTCCTCAAAGCTCAAGTCCTCGCATAGTTCCAACAGGGCGAAATCCACCACATGAGATGGATCAAAAACATACTTCCGGAGCGTCGAAACATGGAACACATTGTGCACTCCCGATAGGTTGGGCGGTAGGGCAAGCCGATAAGCCACGGGGCCGATACGCTCCAAAATCTCAAAAGGTCCAATAAATCGGGGACTTAGCTTCCCTCGGATGCCAAATCTCTTGACTCCTCTAGTTGGCGATACTTTTAGGAAGACATGGTCTCCAACTTGAAATTCCAAATCACGCCGACGCTTATCCGCATAACTCTTTTGTCGACTCTGAGCTGAAATCAAACGTTCTCGAGCTAGTCGAACCTTGTCTTCGGCCTCTTGGAGTACATCGGGGCCTACAATCATTCGTTCTCCCACCTCGCTCCAATGAAGAGGTGATCGGCACTTTCTTCTATAAAGAGCCTCGAATGGCGTCATCTTGATGCTTGCTTGATAACTATTGTTATAAGCAAACTCGGCCATCGGTAGATATTGATGCCAACCACTCTGATAATCCAAAATACATGCTCTGAGCATGTCCTCCAAGATTTGTATGGTTCGCTCAGACTGCCCATCACTCTGGGGGTGGAAAGCTGTACTGAAATCCAGCTGCGTGCCTAGGGCCTCATGAAGGCTCCTCCAAAAATGAGATGCAAATCTTGGATCTCGATCGGAAACTATAGAAACAGGCACTCCATGCAATCGCACAATCTCATCAAGGTACTTTTGTGCAAGCTTCTCTCTAGACCAAGTAGTATGGATAGGGATAAAATGAGCAGATTTGGTTAACCTATCCACGATCACCCAAATAGCATCATGCCCAGCCTGAGAGCGAGGCAATCCAACAACAAAATCCATGGCGATCCTCTCCCACTTCCACACGGGAATGGGTAAGCTCTGCAACTTGCCTGCGGGAAGTCGGTGCTCGGCTTTCACTTGTTGACATGTCAAGCATTGAGCCACAAATTTTCCAACATCTTTCTTCATGCCGGGCCACCAATAAAGCAACCTTAAGTCCTTGTACATTTTGGTGCCACCTGGGTGAAGAGAATAAGGTGCTCGGTGTGCTTCCTTCAGGATCTCTTCTTTGATCTCCAAATCCGCCGGTACATAAAGTCGACTTCGAAAACGAAGTGCGCCATGATCGTCCATGTGAAACTCACCTGCTCGGCCATCCACAAGTGTAGCCCGAATCTTTTCCAAACTAGGATCTTGAACTTGTTTCATCTTGATCCTTTCCATAAGGGTCGGTTGCAACACCAATGCCATCAATCTCATGGGTGTCTCGGGTGCCACAACCTCCAACTCCAATCGTCTCATATCTTGAAGTAATGGTTGTTGGTAAGTGATCATCATCGCTAAGTTCTCCATCGATTTGCGACTTAGAGCATCCGCCACAACATTTGCTTTCCCAGGATGGTAGAGAATAGTCAAATCATAATCCTTAAGCAGCTCCAACCATCTGCGCTGCCTAAGATTCAACTCCTTCTGAGTAAAGAGGTACTTTAGACTCTTATGATCAGTATATACCTCACAATGCTCACCGTATAAGTAGTGTCGCCACAGCTTCAATGCAAATACCACGGCGGCTAATTCCAAATCATGAGTGGGATAGTTTTTCTCGTAGTCTTTTAATTGACGAGAGGCATAAGCAATAACCTTCTCATTTTGCATCAAAACACACCCTAACCCACTCAAGGAAGCATCACTATAGATCACGTATCCCGCTTCTACAGTAGGCAAAGCCAATATCGGGGCGGTTGTCAACCGTTCCTTCAATTCCCTGAAGCTTCTCTCACATGCATCATTCCAAATAAACTTGGTGCCTTTATGTGTTAGTCGCGTGAGGGGAGTAGATAACCTTGCAAATCCCTCAACAAAACGCCGATAGTAGCCGGCCAAACCGATAAAGCTCCGGATCTCGGTGATGTTCGTCGGTCTAGGCCAATCCTTAATTGCCTCAATTTTCTTGGGGTCCACAGCTATTCCTTTATCCGATATTACATGACCTAAGAACGCTACCTCTCGTAGCCAGAACTCACATTTCTTCAACTTGGCGTAGAGCTCTTTCTCCCGAAGTAATTGCAATACTTGTCGCAAGTGATCCTCATGTTCTTCGTCACTTCGAGAGTACACCAAAATGTCGTCAATGAACACCACGACGAATCTATCCAAAAAGGGCTTGAAGACACGGTTCATCAAATCCATAAAAGCTGCCGGGGCATTAGTGAGCCCAAATGGCATAACAGTAAACTCATAGTGTCCATACCGTGTCCTAAAAGCCGTCCTAGGAACATCCTCGGGCTTGATCTTGAGTTGGTGGTATCCAGACTGAAGGCCAATCTTCGAATACACTCTTGATCCTTGGAGTTGATCAAACAAATCATCAATCATCGGCAATGGATACTTATTCTTAATTGTGACCTTGTTAAGCTCACGATAGTCCACGCACAGGCGAAGCGATCCATCCTTTTTCTTGACGAACAAAACTGGTGCTCCCCAAGGTGAAACGCTCGGCCGGATGAAGCCTTTTTCCAACAAGTCTTGAAGCTGTGCCTTGAGCTCTTTTAACTCTGCCGGTGCCATCCTATATGGTGCCTTCGAGATTGGGGTAGTTCCAGGGATCAGATCCACCACAAACTCGATCTCTCTATCCGGAGGCATCCCCGGTAGCTCTACCGGGAACACATCAGCAAACTCTCGCACAATTGGGATATCATCCACTCTCGGAGTCTCACTGCTACTATCCACAACAGTATCCAAGTAGGCGACACATCCACTCCTAATCAACTGTTTTGCTCTGGTGGAAGAGATAGTCATCGCAAACAGCGAACTCTTGCAGCCTCTGAACACAATTTCCTCTTGTCCCGGTTCTCGAAACGTCACGAGTCGATTCTCACAATCAATGGTAGCATGATATCTTGTGAGCCAATCCATGCCCAAAACCATATCAAATTCTCCAAGTCGATGGAGGGCCAACTGTCACGCCCCGGGTGTAAACCAGAACCCCGGCCCGTCCACAGATCCGCCGTGCATACGGAATTTTCCGTGTACACGAAGCGCTGATAACCTGCTCAGATATAAAATAAGTAATAAAGGAGCATAAAACAGAGCTAAACTAAAACTAATACAACTCAGACAAATGCTGGAAATAAAAGTACAGTAAGCTCTCAAAAATATACAGGTGTCTCTCCCAGCTCACGAAATATATACAACCAGCTGGCCGCAGCCAGACCTAAAATAAAAGGGAAATACAATCGTCTGAGTGTACTGGGGATACATCAAAACTACAAACTCGAACTCGGGGCAGTGGCTATCTAATCAGCGATCCTCTTACCTCGATCCAGGGAAGAGGGTCCCGCAACTCCCGCAGAGAACTCTGCAAAACAAAGGGGAACAGAAAAGAGAAAACAGTGGGGGGTGAGAACTACTATAAAAACAGTAGCCTCCCCTAGTGGGTAGACCTCAAACTCAGACATGCCCACTAGGACTATCAGAGGCGAAAAATGAAAACAGAGGTGGTAAGCTACAAGTACACTACTGATGAAGAGCTACCACTAACATGCCTCTACGATGCCTACTAGAGAATAGCTGAAAGCATGCACCAGAACGTAAGGACTGACAGACCAACCCAATCAAAACACCAGTAAACACTGGTACTGCCTGCTCTGCTGTCAACCTCACAACTCAGTATCTCCCCTGTCCAAAAGACCGGAACCCAACACGGTCTGACCGGCACCCAACACGGTCTGACCGGCACCCAACACGGTCTGAAACCTACTCCGGAGTGGCACTCGAGGGGAGCGACCCCACACGAGCATAGTATCACTGTCACTAGTATCATCAGTACCATAAAAAGCAGGACGGGGTCACGACCCTGATCAAAGTGGGAAAACCCATCCACTAAAGGGAAACTCGATCCCCTACCTCCAATCTGGTGCAAAAGTAATAATAATAATCCGGTCAACCGCCCACAGTCCGCGGTCGCCGCAACACCCAAACCTCGATCCCCGACTGTCCCAACTCTGAACATCTGACTACACAATCCCCTAAGGCTAGACGACAGGAGAACGAATAAAAGCATGGTTTCTCCTAAGTCAATTCCAATAAGTTTGTGTAGCAGAAAAAGGTGGCCTACCTAGATGACCATTCAAGCATGCAAAGTCCTTTATTTGCTATAATTATTCCAATTATTCAAACATATGCAACATTAAGTGTTTGGGAAATCCCGATGTACATGTGGCAGGATATATGATACATAATACATTTTAGATGCACAGTCTACTAGCAAGTACCCCTTATACAACATTCATTCTAACCACATGCCCAAACCTTCCCTTAACATATAATATGATATGGCTTTAGCATTCTTTCCAACTAATTAAATTGCATATCTAAACATGGAAACACCACTTACTAATTTGTAGCCTGCTAACAATGCAAGTATTAACAAAGGAATCTTAATCTCATACAAGCATGCTAGATACATTCACAATTAATAACACATAATCATGGCATTCTAATAGGCCTAGTGACATTCACAAGTAGGAGGTTCACAACATCACCCACCTCGAGCGCTATTCCAAGTTCCCAAAAGCGAAGTCCAAGATCAGTCCAAACACACCTCCAATCTGTACAAAATACCCCAAAGGAAAATACATAAGCTATTCATCCCCCAAATTTCCAAAATCTGTCCCCCAAATCCACAGTCCAGAATTCTCCAATTTTTACCTGCGAATAATACCCAGAAAAATTCAAGAAAAATACTATCGCGATCCTTGCGACGAGCCCATCGAAACGAGTACCTGCACGCCCAAATTGGAGTTTCCTATGCTGAGCTAAAAATCCGGCAAGGGGTACACCCCGAATCCAAACTGTACCAAATTCCTGTAACAAGGAACCACAGAGAAAGGAGATTCTCACCCTCGTGTAAAATCCAGAAAAATCTGAGAAAAATCCAGGAGACCCCTTGCGAAGAGTAGATGAAAATTGCCTTTTGAATCGCCTCGATCCGACGTCTGAGCGAAAAGATATGGCAAGAACACCACGGTGCTGTCCCAAAAGTCCGCGAAGAAAAAGGGTCAAATGGGTGCTCAGAAAACTCCAAGATCAGCACGGAAATCAAGGAACCTCAAAACACAGGAGTTGAAGCCCTACCTGTCGTGAGTCCAACGGCGCAAGAATCGGCGAATTCCGAGGTCGGGGTGGGTCGGAGGAGTCCAAACACTGAGAAGGGGCGAAGAAGATCGCCGGGAAACAAGCGTCGCGCCGCGCCGTAAAATGGTGAACCTCGGGAAGAGTGCCTCCAAAAATCCTCAAAGTTCTCCAATGGGTAGTGCACTGAGGGAGGGAAAACTTCTCTGAAGGGTGCTCTGCGAAAAGGGGTCCAAAAAGCCTAAGGGAAGAACAGGAAATCCTATTTATAGGCCCAGCCCATATGCTGATGGGCCGGTTTTCGGGCGCAGTTTCCGGGCGCACTGCGCCCGGAAACCGGGTTGTATACCTCCCGTCCGACGCGCCCGTAAGTTCCTGGGGCGGCCACGTCACCCCGAACAGGGGACAGCAAAACCCGGCGGCCTGCAATGCGCCGCGTGTCCCCTCGCGGTCAGCGGGGGTAGGTACGGCCGCCCAACCGCGAGGCGACACGTGGCGCACTCGAGTGCGGCCGACCGCCCGCCTGGCGCCACAGTGCGCGCGCTGTCCCGAGGCGGCCCCCCGCGCACACCGTGGACCGCGCCCACGTGAGCCAACGAATCCGAAGCCGACACGTGTCATGCGCCCGGTCCACCGCGACCCCGCAAAACCGGTGAGCCGTGCCGCGTGCGCCGGCCTATCAGGGCACGCCACGCGTCTCCCGCCGCGGTCCATGCACCGCCGCGCCTCCCCGTGGACCGAGCTGCGTGAGCCGGCCAATAAGAGGCCGCCACGTGGCTCAGGCCGGTCCACGAGTCTCCCCCATGCTCCGAAATCCCCGCAAACTTCCGGAAGCCCGCTTTTGGTCATCCGGACTCCAAATTTAACAAGCAAATAGCCGTTTTCAAGCGTTTTTCCGCGCTGAATCCAAATCCAACCTCAGATTGGCCCAAAACCCTTTCTAAAATTCGGCAAATGCAGCCGAAGGCCAAATCCGCTATCAAAGTCTCACAAGGTCCATCTGTGGCACCCCTTCGATGCACCATGGGCCAGACACCAACACTAGGTGTTCTACACAGTGGATTCACCGGAAAGTGGCATGGGAAAAACCAGTACACTACATCCTCCCCCACAATAAAAAGTTTCGTCCTCGAAACAAAAGTCATACCTCAAGTAGGGGCCTCAAACAAGTGGGGGTGAGCATCCAGCATCGCTGACTCCAACTCCCAGGTAGCCTCGCACTCATCATGACTGCTCCAGAGGACCTTCACATACGGGATGGCCCGACTGCGCAACTCCCTAACCTCACGGTCCAAGATCCTCAACGGCCGCTCAACATAGCTCAGGTCCTCAGCGACCTCCAATGGGGTGAAATCGATGATATGAGACGGGTCATGAACATACCTCCTCAGTGTCGAAACATGAAAAACATTGTGAACACCCGAAAGCCTGGGAGGAAGCGCAAGCCTGTAGGCAACTGGCCCTAAGCGCTCCAACACCTCAAAAGGTCCAATGTAACGAGGGCTCAGTTTCCCACGAATACCAAATCTCCGAATCCCCTTCGAAGGCGAGACTTTCAGAAAAACATGGTCACCCACCTGAAACTCTAAGTCTCGCCGTCGAGTATCAGCATAACTCCTCTGTCGACTCTGGGCGGTCTCGAGGTGTCGTTGTATCAATCTGACCTTTTTCTCTGCCTCTAACAGTAGATCAGGACCCAAAGTCTTCTTCTCACCCACGTCACTCCAATAAAGGGGTGACCGACACTTGCGTCCATACAACGCTTCAAACGGAGCCATCTGAATGCTCGCTTGATAGCTGTTGTTGTACGCAAACTCAACTAATCCCAAGTGTCGGTACCATCCTCCTCCAAAGTCCAGAATGCATGCTCTCAACATATCCTCGAGGGTCTGAATAGTGCGCTCTGACTGCCCATCGGTCTGTGGGTGGAATGCTGTACTGAATCGGAGCTGCGTCCCCAAGGCTGTCTGTAAACTCCTCCAGAAATGCGAGACAAACCTCGGGTCTCTATCTGATACGATGGAAACAGGTACTCCGTGTAATCTAACCACCTCAGCCAAGTACACCTGTGCGAGTCGCTCCATCGGCCAAGTCATCTGAACCGGCAGAAAGTGAGCGGACTTGGTAAGCCTGTCCACGACTACCCAGATAGCATCCGCTCCCGTCTGTGCTCTCGGCAAACTAGTGACAAAATCCATCGTAACATGTTCCCATTTCCATTCAGGGATTGGGAGACTCTGTAACTTGCCAGCAGGTACACGATGCTCAACCTTTACTTGCTGACAAGTTAGACAGTGTGCTACGAATCTCCCAATGTCTCTTTTCATCCCATTCCACCAAAACTGTGCCTTAAGATCCCTATACATCTTAGTCCCACCAGGATGGATGGTATAAGGTATATAGTGGGCCTCCCTCAAGATCTGCTCTCGGATCTCTGCATCCATAGGCACACACGCGCGGTCCCTGTACCGCAGTACTCCCGCGGCATCGACTGAGAAGTCCCCTATCAAACCAGTCTGCATCTGCTCTCGAATCCTCATCAGGTGGGGGTCCTCACTCTGTCTCTCCCGAATCCTGTCCAACAGAGTGGGCTGCACGACTAGAGACATAAGTCTAGCAGAGACCCCAGGGGACACAACCTCGAGCTCTAACCGCCTCATCTGCTCAAGTAATGGCGCCTGATCGGTGATCAACAAAGATAGACTCTGTACTGCTCTCCTGCTCAGGGCATCAGCAACCACGTTGGCCTTGCCAGGATGGTATAATATGTCTACATCATAATCTTTCAACAATTCCAGCCATCTGCGCTGCCTCAAGTTGAGCTCCTTCTGCGTGAACAGGTATTTCAAGCTCTTGTGGTCGGTGTAAATCTCGCAGTGCTCCCCATACAGGTAGTGGCGCCACAACTTTAGTGCAAAAATCACTGCAGCTAGCTCTAAATCATGGGTTGGGTAATTCTTTTCATAATCCTTCAGTTGCCGGGAGGCATAAGCAATTACCCTTCCTTCCTGCATCAGCACGCAACCAAGTCCACTGTGCGATGCGTCGCTAAATATCACGTATCCTTTCCCCATAACGGGGAGGGAAAGGACAGGAGCCGATATCAATCTGTTCTTTAATTCCTCAAAGCTCCTCTGGCAATCCTCACTCCAAGTAAACTTAATCCCTTTTCGCGTCAAACGAGTGAGGGGTGTGGAAAGTTTCGCAAAACCTTCCACAAACCGACGGTAATATCCTGCTAAGCCCATGAAACTGCGGACCTCTGATACCGTCGTCGGTCGGGGCCAATCCCGGACTGCCTCAATCTTCGCCGGGTCTACTGCCACTCCAGCGGCTGAAATCACGTGGCCCAAAAAGACAACCTCCCGAAGCCAGAAAATCACACTTAGATAACTTGGCATACAACTTCCTCTCTCTCAGAAGTTGTAGCACAATCCTCAGATGCTCCTCGTGCTCCACATCGCTTCAGGAATAAACTAGGATGTCATCGATAAAAACAACGACGAACCGATCCAGGTATGGTCGAAAAATCCTGTTCATTAAATCCATAAAAGCAGCAGGAGCATTCGTCAATCCAAAAGGCATGACGGTGAACTCATAATGCCCGTACCGCGACCTGAATGCCGTCTTTGGGATGTCCTCGGCCTTCACCTTCAATTGGTGGTAACCAGACTGTAAGTCAATCTTGGAGAAGACACAAGACCCTTGCAGCTGATCAAATAAGTCATCAATGCGCGGCAGAGGGTACTTGTTCTTGATGGTCGCTTTATTTAGCTCCCGGTAATCAACGCACAGTCGAAGCGAACCATCTTTCTTCTTCACAAATAGCACCGGCGCTCCCCAAGGCGATACACTCGGCCTCACAAAACCCTTGTCCATTAAATCCTGGAGTTGTGCCTTTAATTCTCGCGGCTCAGCCGGTGCCATTCGGTAAGGAGCCTTAGAGACTGGCGCAGTTCCTGGGACCACGTCAATCAAAAACTCGACCTCCCTATCCGGCGGCATACTAATCAGCTCTGGAGGAAACACATCCGGGAACTCGTGGCAATCGGGATATCCGCGAGTCCCGGAGCCGCCGTAGGCTCCTTAACCACAGATGCCATAAAGGCTACGCATCCACTGCGCATCATCTGCCTCGCACGAGAAGTCGAAACCATAGAGGCAAAGAAAGCACTCTGGCACCCCCCGAAAACGAACACCTCCTGGCCTGGCTCGCTAAAAGTAACCGTCCTCACGGCGCAATCAATCGTCGCGAAATAGCGAGCCAGCCAATCCATCCCCAGTACAATGTCAAAATCTCGCAGCTGACTAAGGACCATCAGGTCCGCTGGCAAAATCCAAGACTCAAGCTGTACCGGGCACGACCAGCACACTACCTCTACATACAATATGTGACCGGGAATCTGTACCTCTAATGCATGTGGTAACCGACCTAACTCTAGTCCATGAGATGATGCAAATGCTCTACTGATAATAGAATGTGATGCACCGGTATCAAATAAAGTGCGAGCTCTAATACCAAAAAGTAAAGTGATACATGCCACCACGTGGTCGGCTGCCGTGGAGTCCCCTACCTGAGGCGGCGTAGACTCACCCGCTCTGAGCTGGTGGGTCGGTGGTCTGCAGGGTGGGAGGAAGGAGCCCTGCTCGCAGAAGCATAGGGCCGCTGAGCTGGCGGTCGCTGCTGAGGTGGAAGAGAAACTGAGGCCGAAGAAGGCGCCACTGATGCCGAAAAAGGGCATGAAGACCGT
>CM055062.1:49191143-49364836 GCA_029204045.2 Tillandsia leiboldiana | reverse complement strand
GAACCACAAAACACGGAGTTGAAGCCCTACCTTCTGAGTCCAACGGCGCAGAATCGGCGATCGAGGTCGGGGTGGGTCGGAGGAGTCCAAACACTGAGAGGGGCGAAGAAGATCGCCGGGAAACAAGCGTCGCGCCGCGCCGTAAATGGTGAACCTCGGAAGAGTGCCTCCAAAAAATCCTCAAAGTTCTCCAAATGGGTAGTGCACTGAGGGGAGGGAAAAACTTCTCTGAAGGGTGCTCTGCGAAAAGGGTCCAAAAAGCCATAAGGGAAGAACAGGAAATCCTATTTAGGCCCAGCCCATATGCTGTGGGCCGGTTTTCGGGCGCAGTTTCCGGGCGCACTGCGCCCGAACCGGTTGTAACCTCCCGTCCGACGCGCCCGTAAGTTCCTGGGGCGGCCACGTCACCCCGACGGGGACAGCAAAACCCGCGGCCTGCAATGCGCCGCGTTCCCCTCGCGTCACGGGGGTAGGTACGGCCGCCCAACCGCGAGGCACACGTGGCGCACTCGAGTGCGGCCGACCGCCCGCCTGGCGCCACAGTGCGCGCGCTGTCCCGAGCGGGCCCCCCGCGCACACCGTGGACCGCGCCCACGTGAGCCAACGAATCCGAAGCCGACACGTGTCATGCGCCCGGTCCACCGCGACCCCGCAAAACCGGTGAGCCGTGCCGCGTGCGCCGGCCTATCAGGGCACGCCACGCGTCTCCCGCCGCGGTCCATGCACCGCCGCGCCTCCCCGTGGACCGAGCTGCGTGAGCCGGCCATAAGAGGCCGCCACGTGGCTCAGGCCGGTCCACGAGTCTCCCCCATGCTCCGAAATCCCCGCAAACTTCCGGAAGCCCGCTTTTTGGTCATCCGGACTCCAAATTTAACAAGCAAATAGCCGTTTTCAAGCGTTTTTCCGCGCTGAATCCAAATCCAACCTCAGATTGGCCCAAAACCCTTTCTAAAATTCGGCAAATGCAGCCGAAGGCCAAATCCGCTATCAAAGTCTCACAAGGTCCATCTGTGGCACCCCTTCGATGCACCATGGGCCAGACACCAACACTAGGTGTTCTACACAGTGGATTCACCGGAAAGTGGCATGGGAAAAACCAGTACACTACATCCTCCCCCACAATAAAAAGTTTCGTCCTCGAAACAAAAGTCATACCTCAAGTAGGGGCCTCAAACAAGTGGGGGTGAGCATCCAGCATCGCTGACCTCCAACTCCCAGGTAGCCTCGCACCTCATCATGACTGCTCCAGAGGACCTTCACATACGGGATGGCCCGACTGCGCAACTCCCTAACCTCACGGTCCAAGATCCTCAACGGCCGCTCAACATAGCTCAGGTCCTCAGCGACCTCCAATGGGGTGAAATCGATGATATGAGACGGGTCATGAACATACCTCCTCAGTGTCGAAACATGAAAAACATTGTGAACACCCGAAAGCCTGGGAGGAAGCGCAAGCCTGTAGGCAACTGGCCCTAAGCGCTCCAACACCTCAAAAGGTCCAATGTAACGAGGGCTCAGTTTCCCACGAATACCAAATCTCCGAATCCCCTTCGAAGGCGAGACTTTCAGAAAAACATGGTCACCCACCTGAAACTCTAAGTCTCGCCGTCGAGTATCAGCATAACTCCTCTGTCGACTCTGGGCGGTCTCGAGGTGTCGTTGTATCAATCTGACCTTTTTCTCTGCCTCTAACAGTAGATCAGGACCCAAAGTCTTCTTCTCACCCACGTCACTCCAATAAAGGGGTGACCGACACTTGCGTCCATACAACGCTTCAAACGGAGCCATCTGAATGCTCGCTTGATAGCTGTTGTTGTACGCAAACTCAACTAATCCCAAGTGTCGGTACCATCCTCCTCCAAAGTCCAGAATGCATGCTCTCAACATATCCTCGAGGGTCTGAATAGTGCGCTCTGACTGCCCATCGGTCTGTGGGTGGAATGCTGTACTGAATCGGAGCTGCGTCCCCAAGGCTGTCTGTAAACTCCTCCAGAAATGCGAGACAAACCTCGGGTCTCTATCTGATACGATGGAAACAGGTACTCCGTGTAATCTAACCACCTCAGCCAAGTACACCTGTGCGAGTCGCTCCATCGGCCAAGTCATCTGAACCGGCAGAAAGTGAGCGGACTTGGTAAGCCTGTCCACGACTACCCAGATAGCATCCGCTCCCGTCTGTGCTCTCGGCAAACTAGTGACAAAATCCATCGTAACATGTTCCCATTTCCATTCAGGGATTGGGAGACTCTGTAACTTGCCAGCAGGTACACGATGCTCAACCTTTACTTGCTGACAAGTTAGACAGTGTGCTACGAATCTCCCAATGTCTCTTTTCATCCCATTCCACCAAAACTGTGCCTTAAGATCCCTATACATCTTAGTCCCACCAGGATGGATGGTATAAGGTATATAGTGGGCCTCCCTCAAGATCTGCTCTCGGATCTCTGCATCCATAGGCACACACGCGCGGTCCCTGTACCGCAGTACTCCCGCGGCATCGACTGAGAAGTCCCCTATCAAACCAGTCTGCATCTGCTCTCGAATCCTCATCAGGTGGGGGTCCTCACTCTGTCTCTCCCGAATCCTGTCCAACAGAGTGGGCTGCACGACTAGAGACATAAGTCTAGCAGAGACCCCAGGGGACACAACCTCGAGCTCTAACCGCCTCATCTGCTCAAGTAATGGCGCCTGATCGGTGATCAACAAAGATAGACTCTGTACTGCTCTCCTGCTCAGGGCATCAGCAACCACGTTGGCCTTGCCAGGATGGTATAATATGTCTACATCATAATCTTTCAACAATTCCAGCCATCTGCGCTGCCTCAAGTTGAGCTCCTTCTGCGTGAACAGGTATTTCAAGCTCTTGTGGTCGGTGTAAATCTCGCAGTGCTCCCCATACAGGTAGTGGCGCCACAACTTTAGTGCAAAAATCACTGCAGCTAGCTCTAAATCATGGGTTGGGTAATTCTTTTCATAATCCTTCAGTTGCCGGGAGGCATAAGCAATTACCCTTCCTTCCTGCATCAGCACGCAACCAAGTCCACTGTGCGATGCGTCGCTAAATATCACGTATCCTTTCCCCATAACGGGGAGGGAAAGGACAGGAGCCGATATCAATCTGTTCTTTAATTCCTCAAAGCTCCTCTGGCAATCCTCACTCCAAGTAAACTTAATCCCTTTTCGCGTCAAACGAGTGAGGGGTGTGGAAAGTTTCGCAAAACCTTCCACAAACCGACGGTAATATCCTGCTAAGCCCATGAAACTGCGGACCTCTGATACCGTCGTCGGTCGGGGCCAATCCCGGACTGCCTCAATCTTCGCCGGGTCTACTGCCACTCCAGCGGCTGAAATCACGTGGCCCAAAAAGACAACCTCCCGAAGCCAGAAATCACACTTAGATAACTTGGCATACAACTTCCTCTCTCTCAGAAGTTGTAGCACAATCCTCAGATGCTCCTCGTGCTCCACATCGCTTCAGGAATAAACTAGGATGTCATCGATAAAAACAACGACGAACCGATCCAGGTATGGTCGAAAAATCCTGTTCATTAAATCCATAAAAGCAGCAGGAGCATTCGTCAATCCAAAAGGCATGACGGTGAACTCATAATGCCCGTACCGCGACCTGAATGCCGTCTTTGGGATGTCCTCGGCCTTCACCTTCAATTGGTGGTAACCAGACTGTAAGTCAATCTTGGAGAAGACACAAGACCCTTGCAGCTGATCAAATAAGTCATCAATGCGCGGCAGAGGGTACTTGTTCTTGATGGTCGCTTTATTTAGCTCCCGGTAATCAACGCACAGTCGAAGCGAACCATCTTTCTTCTTCACAAATAGCACCGGCGCTCCCCAAGGCGATACACTCGGCCTCACAAAACCCTTGTCCATTAAATCCTGGAGTTGTGCCTTTAATTCTCGCGGCTCAGCCGGTGCCATTCGGTAAGGAGCCTTAGAGACTGGCGCAGTTCCTGGGACCACGTCAATCAAAAACTCGACCTCCCTATCCGGCGGCATACTAATCAGCTCTGGAGGAAACACATCCGGGAACTCGTGGGCAATCGGGATATCCGCGAGTCCCGGAGCCGCCGTAGGCTCCTTAACCACAGATGCCATAAAGGCTACGCATCCACTGCGCATCATCTGCCTCGCACGAGAAGTCGAAACCATAGAGGCAAAGAAAGCACTCTGGCACCCCCCGAAAACGAACACCTCCTGGCCTGGCTCGCTAAAAGTAACCGTCCTCACGGCGCAATCAATCGTCGCGAAATAGCGAGCCAGCCAATCCATCCCCAGTACAATGTCAAAATCTCGCAGCTGACTAAGGACCATCAGGTCCGCTGGCAAAATCCAAGACTCAAGCTGTACCGGGCACGACCAGCAACACTCCTCTACATACAATATGTGACCGGGAATCTGTACCTCTAATGCATGTGGTAACCGACCTAACTCTAGTCCATGAGATGATGCAAATGCTCTACTGATAATAGAATGTGATGCACCGGTATCAAATAAAGTGCGAGCTCTAATACCAAAAAGTAAAGTGATACCTGCCACCACGTGGTCGGCTGCCGTGGAGTCCCCTACCTGAGCGGCGTAGACTCACCCGCTCTGAGCTGGTGGTCGGTGGTCTGCAGGGTGGGAGGAAGGAGCCCTGCTCGCAGAAGCATAGGGCCGCTGAGCTGGCGGTCGCTGCTGAGGTGGAAGAGAAACTGAGGCCGAAGAAGGCGCCACTGATGCCGAAAAAGGGCATGAAGACCGTATGTGCCCGGCCTGACCGCAGCCATAACAACGCCCCCACCTCTGATCACAAGTGCCGGGGAAATGCTGACCCCCGCAGAAGATACAACTGCCAGGGGCCCGAAACTGCCGTGACTGCTGCTGCTGCTGCTGCCTGTGCGACTGCCGCTGAGATCCCTGCTGTCGCGACTGCGACCTCTGCTGCTGCGAGTGCTGCTGCTGTCGCTGGGGCTGCTGATGCTGTGGGGGCCTCTGGGATCCCCCAGGCCCTCGCCGCTCCGAACGCCCTCGGCCCGTAAACTGAGGCGGTGGCGATCGGGGCGGCCTCCAGGAACTGGCCTGTCCCCCTTCATCCGATGCTGGTCGCTTCCTCTCAGAACTCTGAGCGACCAGACCTCCGCGTCTAGAAACAACATGATCTCCCCTCTCGACCCACTGGGCGTGATCCACTGCCTCTGGTAAAGTCTGAAGCCTCTGGGCGTGTACCATGGTATAGATCTCGGGGCGCAAACCTGTCTCAAACAGCTCTACCTGGTGCAGCCCATCCCTGGCAACATAGGGTACGCAGTTGAGCAACTGCGTAAACTCCTGAAAATAGTCCCACACTGGGCGATCACCCTGCTGCAGGTTCTTCAAGTCATCTTCTATCTTCTTCTTCACACTCGTGGAGAAGTAAGTGTCAAGGGTCATCCTCCTGAACTCCGACCAGGGTAGCTGTCGGGTGACCTGAAACTCTAGGGGCTCGACCCGACGCCACCAAGCATCCGCATCCCCCTCTAAACAGTGTACTGCCAAATGTGCATAAAACAGAGCTAAACTAAAACTAATACAACTCAGACAAATGCTGGAAATAAAAGTACAGTAAGCTCTCAAAAATATACAGGTGTCTCTCCCAGCTCACGAAATATATACAACCAGCTGGCCGCAGCCAGACCCAAAATAAAAGGGAAATACAACCGTCTGAGTGTACTGGGGATACATCAAAACTACAAACTCGAACTCGGGGCAGTGTCTATCTAATCAGCGATCCTCTTACCTCGATCCAGGGAAGAGGGTCCCGCAACTCCCGCAGAGAACTCTGCAAAACAAAGGGGAACAGAAAAGAGAAAACAGTGGGGGGTGAGAACTACTATAAAAACAGTAGCCTCCCCTAGTGGGTAGACCTCAAACTCAGACATGCCCACTAGGACTATCAGAGGCGAAAAATGAAAACAGAGGTGGTAAGCTACAAGTACACTACTGATGAAGAGCTACCACTAACATGCCTCTACGATGCCTACTAGAGAATAGCTGAAAGCATGCACCAGAACGTAAGGACTGACAGACCAACCCAATCAAAACACCAGTAAACACTGGTACTGCCTGCTCTGCTGTCAACCTCACAACTCAGTATCTCCCCTGTCCAAAAGACCGGAACCCAACACGGTCTGACCGGCACCCAACACGGTCTGACCGGCACCCAACACGGTCTGAAACCTACTCCGGAGTGGCACTCGAGGGGAGCGACCCCACACGAGCATAGTATCACTGTCACTAGTATCATCAGTACCATAAAAAGCAGAACGGGGTCACGACCCTGATCAAAGTGGGAAAACCCATCCACTAAAGGGAAACTCGATCCCCTACCTCCAATCTGGTGCAAAAGTAATAATAATAATCCGGTCAACCGCCCACAGTCCGCGGTCGCCGCAACACCCAAACCTCGATCCCCGACTGTCCCAACTCTGAACGTCTGACTACACAATCCCCTAAGGCTAGACGACAGGAGAACGAATAAAAGCATGGTTTCTCCTAAGTCAATTCCAATAAGTTTGTGTAACAGAAAAAGGTGGCCTACCTAGATGACCATTCAAGCATGCAAAGTCCTTTATTTGCTATAATTATTCCAATTATTCAAACATATGCAACATTAAGTGTTTGGGAAATCCCGATGTACATGTGGCAGGATATATGATACATAATACATTTTAGATGCACAGTCTACTAGCAAGTACCCCTTATACAACATTCATTCTAACCACATGCCCAAACCTTCCCTTAACATATAATATGATATGGCTTTAGCATTCTTTCCAACTAATTAAATTGCATATCTAAACATGGAAACACCACTTACTAATTTGTAGCCTGCTAACAATGCAAGTATTAACAAAGGAATCTTAATCTCATACAAGCATGCTAGATACATTCACAATTAATAACACATAATCATGGCATTCTAATAGGCCTAGTAACATTCACAAGTAGGAGGTTCACAACATCACCCACCTCGAGCGCTATTCCAAGTTCCCAAAAGCGAAGTCCAAACACACCTCCAATCTGTACAAAATACCCCAAAGGAAAATACATAAGCTATTCATCCCCCAAATTTCCAAAATCTGTCCCCCAAATCCACAGTCCAGAATTCTCCAATTTTTACCTGCGAATAATACCCAGAAAAATCCAAGAAAAATACTATCGCGATCCTTGCGACGAGCCCGTCGAAACGAGTACCTGCACGCCCAAATTGGAGTTTCCTATGCTGAGCTAAAAATCCGGCAAGGGGTACACCCCGAATCCAAACTGTACCAAATTCCTGTAACAAGGAACCACAGAGAAAGGAGATTCTCTCCCTCGTGTAAAATCCAGAAAAATCTGAGAAAAATCCAGGAGACCCCTTGCGAAGAGTAGATGAAAATTGCCTTTTGAATCGCCTCGATCCGACGTCTGAGCGAAAAGATATGGCAAGAACACCGCGGTGCTGTCCCAAAAGTCCGCGAAGAAAAAGGGTCAAATAGGTGCTCAGAAAACTCCAAGATCAGCACGGAAATCAAGGAACCTCAAAACACAGGAGTTGAAGCCCTACCTGTCGTGAGTCCAACGGCGCAAGAATCGGCGAATTCCGAGGTCGGGGTGGGTCGGAGGAGTCCAAACACTGAGAAGGGGCGAAGAAGATCGCCGGGAAACAAGCGTCGCGCCGCGCCGTAAAATGGTGAACCTCGGGAAGAGTGCCTCCAAAAATCCTCAAAGTTCTCCAATGGGTAGTGCACTTAGGGAGGGAAAACTTCTCTGAAGGGTGCTCTGCGAAAAGGGGTCCAAAAAGCCTAAGGGAAGAACAGGAAATCCTATTTATAGGCCCAGCCCATATGCTGATGGGCCGGTTTTCGGGCGCAGTTTCCGGGCGCACTGCGCCCGGAAACCGGGTTGTATACCTCCCGTCCGACGCGCCCGGAAGTTCCTGGGGCGGCCACGTCACCCCGAACAGGGGACAGCAAAACCCGGCGGCCTGCAATGCGCCGCGTGTCCCCTCGCGGTCAGCGGGGGTAGGTACGGCCGCCCAACCGCGAGGCGACACGTGGCGCACTCGAGTGCGGCCGACCGCCCGCCTAGCGCCACAGTGCGCACGCTGTCCCGAGGCGGCCCCCCGCGCACACCGTGGACCGCGCCCACGTGAGCCAACGAATCCGAAGCCGACACGTGTCATGCGCCCGGTCCACCGCGACCCCGCAAAACCGGTGAGCCGTGCCGCGTGCGCCGGCCTATCAGGGCACGCCACGCGTCTCCCGCCGCGGTCCATGCACCGCCGCGCCTCCCCGTGGACCGAGCTGCGTGAGCCGGCCAATAAGAGGCCGCCACGTGGCTCAGGCCGGTCCACGAGTCTCCCCCATGCTCCGAAATCCCCGCAAACTTCCGGAAGCCCGCTTTTGGTCATCCGGACTCCAAATTTAACAAGCAAATAGCCGTTTTCAAGCGTTTTTCCGCGCTGAATCCAAATCCAACCTCAGATTGGCCCAAAACCCTTTCTAAAATTCGGCAAATGCAGCCGAAGGCCAAATCCGCTATCAAAGTCTCACAAGGTCCATCTGTGGCACCCCTTCGATGCACCATGGGCCAGACACCAACACTAGGTGTTCTACACAGTGGATTCACCGGAAAGTGGCATGGGAAAAACCAGTACACTACATCCTCCCCCACAATAAAAAGTTTCGTCCTCGAAACAAAAGTCATACCTCAAGTAGGGGCCTCAAACAAGTGGGGGTGAGCATCCAGCATCGCTGACTCCAACTCCCAGGTAGCCTCGCGCTCATCATGACTGCTCCAGAGGACCTTCACATACGGGATGGCCCGACTGCGCAACTCCCTAACCTCACGGTCCAAGATCCTCAACGGCCGCTCAACATAGCTCAGGTCCTCAGCGACCTCCAATGGGGTGAAATCGATGATATGAGACGGGTCATGAACATACCTCCTCAGTGTCGAAACATGAAAAACATTGTGAACACCCGAAAGTCTGGGAGGAAGCGCAAGCCTGTAGGCAACTGGCCCTAAGCGCTCCAACACCTCAAAAGGTCCAATGTAACGAGGGCTCAGTTTCCCACGAATACCAAATCTCCGAATCCCCTTCGAAGGCGAGACTTTCAGAAAAACATGGTCACCCACCTGAAACTCTAAGCCTCGCCGTCGAGTATCAGCATAACTCCTCTGTCGACTCTGGGCGGTCTCGAGGTGTCGTCGTATCAATCTGACCTTTTTCTCTGCCTCTAACAGTAGATCAGGACCCAAAGTCTTCTTCTCACCCACGTCACTCCAATAAAGGGGTGACCGACACTTGCGTCCATACAACGCTTCAAACGGAGCCATCTGAATGCTCGCTTGATAGCTGTTGTTGTACGCAAACTCAACTAATCCCAAGTGTCGGTACCATCCTCCTCCAAAAACATTCTAAGGGTATCATTCAACCCTCCACACACTCGAACTTCGCAATTTGCTAAAGTTCAGTGTACTACAATCTTGGGAACTTCTAATTTTTTCATTTTTTTTTTCTTTTGCTGCATAACTTGGTCCATATTGAAAAATTTGTGTTGCTATTATAATTATAATAAAGAGGTCCCCAATGAATGTATGTGGAATGGGAACCTCTCCAAATATTATAATGAAGAAAAATTAATTTTATCAAAGGTGATGGATGATTCCTTATTATAACTTTAATTTTCTAAATGTAGCATACCTTCACCCTCTTATCTTTCTTGTTATCCGATTTTATACTTTCACTACCTTTAGTTAATTGTATCTTTTGTTGGCTTGAGACAAATGGTACTTCTGCTGTTATTTCTCATCAAAATTAAAGGACAATAAATAGATTAACAATAGAACAAAAAACAAAATCATTCTTACGTTATTGATGGGAGGAGAGGAAGAGGGATAGTTAGAGTGGGAGAAGAGGGGCAAGGAGCAGCAGGTAAGAACGAAAAGGAGGACGACGATAATAATGACGATGATGAGAGCAAAGACGCCAATGAGGCTTGCAGCCAACTCCTTCGTTATCTCCGTCATCATCCTTATCGAGAGAGAAGAGCTGCAAAGGATAGTTTTGAAAGGGTCGCATCATCCTTCTTCTTCCTTCCTTCGTCCCATCTCTACCGTGCATACTCTCTCTAGGGCGACGGCTAAGGAAGGAGGAGGAGGAGAGATGGGCGACGAAGTGGAGTAGGGAGGGGCGGAAGCGGTAGTGGCAAAGGAAGGTGAGGAGGGCTCGCATCGGCATGAGGTCGGGGAGGGAGAAGAGGTGGCAGGTATGGGATGGAATGGGGAGGGAGGAGATGGGAGAGGAGAGGAGCACTGAGAGAACATGTAGGTAGAGAAAAGAGAGAGTCGGGGAGGGGGGAGAGAGATGCGGTAGGGAAGGAGAGAGAGTAGGAGGAGATGAAGGGTTGTGTGATGGGGAAGTACAGAGAGAGAGAGAGAGAGAGAGAGAGAGAGAGAGAGAGAGAAAGAGCGTAGGGAGATGAAGGGTTGTGCGGGGGAAGGAGACAGAGGGGCTTACCATCCTCAAAATAAGGAGATACAACCACGTCGGATTTAGCCATGAAAATTCATATATAGGTATAGAAGATTATTATCTTTTGTAGCCCTTCGTCTCCGTTGCATGTTCTCTCTTTCTCTTTCTTTTTCTTTTTCTTTTTTTTTTCCCTTTTTTTTTTGGTCTCTTCATATATCATTTTAATTAATTAATAGATTCACCTACCTTCAATTATAACTAGTGTAGTTACCCGCGTATCATTTAATTAATACATTCACCTACCTTCAATTATAATTAATGTAGTCACCTGCGCGATGCGGCGAATGTAGTCACCTGCGCGATGCGGCGAATATATATATATATATATATATATATATATATATATATATATATATATATATATATATATATATATATATATATATATATATATATATATCATAATATAAATATGAAAGCAAAATATTATATAGAAAATTTTTAAACACTGTATTTTAAAACTCCGATTCCAATATATCAGGGGGAAAAAAATAATCGTTCTCAACCCTAATATAAGAACCTATCAGCAGCAATCGAAGTAGAAAATTAATTCACTCAGAATTAAAATCTAAGGCATATATGGGAACGTAATAAAGTTTAGAGAGAGAGGGGGAGAGAGAGCTCACGTTCTGTGAGCTACGGCGACGGCGACCACGGTGGTGGCGGAGGAGGAGGAGTAGGCGGAGAAGTGGAGAATTTTAATCGGCGGTGGCGATAGTAGTGACAGCGATGGGTAGATTTGATCATGAGTGGTGCCCCCGATGCGATTGAGAAAGGCGAGGATCGGGTCTAGGGTTCCGATGAGGTCGGGGGTGGAAAATTTTCAACGACAGAGGGTCGGATTAGGCGAGGATGGCCATGGAGTGGACGGTGGAGATTTTAATCTTGGAATAGGAGGAGGAGGGTAAGGAGGCTTGGAGGTTCTCCACGGCAGGAGCGAGGAGGCAAGAATCGAGGGTGGAGGGGTCGAGGGAGAGGGCTTCGTTGTCGACGGAGAAGGTGAAAAGGGAAATGGTGGCGTAGAGAGAGAAGAAGAAGAAGAATTCAAAAAAGGGGAGAACGAGAGAGAGGAGAGAATGATGTTGGTTATAATATATAAGTTTTTGTGGTTAGGTGTGAGTCATGTGTAGAATTTAATTTTAGATGTATAAGTGGCTCATTGGGTTTCGAGTTCATAATTAATTCATTGGGGGTTTGGAATGGGAAGAATCGAAAAAAAAAAACGGCTCGTTAAAGGTCGGGAATGGAAAGATTCCCACTATAGAGAATTTGGGTAGTTTCAAAATTCTCAATTGAAGAAAATTTTGCCACGTGGCAAGAAATAGGGAGAATAAGGGCTTATTTGACCTAGATTCTAAAAAAATAATTTTTGTAGAATTAATTTTGGTTTAGAGAATTGATTCTGGTCAAAAGTTGTAGAGCGTTTGGCTGAGCTTAGATGAAAAGTGATTTTTCTGATGTGATTTTTTAAAACTGTTTGGTTCAAATTTTTTTTAAATTTGTAAATAATATTTTTTTTAAAAAAAATTTATTTTAAAATAATTTAAATTTTGAATTTTAAATTTCAAAGAATAATTTATAATTTGGTATTTTAATTTAAAATATAAATTTAAATTTTAAATTTTTAAATCAAAATTTTAATTTTAAAATTTAAATTTAAAATCTAACTTTTAAATTTAAAATTCAAAATTTAAATTTAATAATTAAATTTGAAATTTAATCATAAATTCAAAATTTAATCATAAATTTGAAATTTCAAATTTAAAATTTCAAATTATAAAATTTAATATTTAAAATTTAAAATTTAAAATTAAAATTAAATAGCTAAATTTAAAATTTAAAATTTGAAATTTAAAAGTTAAAATTAAAAATTTTAAAAATCAAATTAAAAATTAAAAATTAAATTTAACTTCACATTTTAAATCTAAAATCAAAATAAAATTTAAAATTTGAATCTAAAATCAGAATAAGTTTTCAAGAAGCATGTTTTAACTGCTTCTAATTTTGGACCTTAAAAATTAGAAAACCGATTCTAAGAATCAGAATCCGATTTTGAAAGCTTAGTTGTCAAACGCACTATTGACCCGAAAATCACTTTTGGACCCAAAATCACTTTTCAAAAGTTAGACCAAACAACCCATAATAGATAGGTATGGATAGATCACCATAGATTCTCTTAATTCTAATACAAACTTTTTTTTTCGGTGGCAATCGCCCTATATTATTTCACTAGATGAAGCGGACTACAAAGCCCAAATTCAGCACATTTTGTGAGAGATGAAGAGACTTGCAACCGCTGCCATTAATGCCTTCAAGACTCCCAATGGATGTCAAGGGTTATGGACAATCTACAAAATTATAATGGGTTTAGTGGGTATTTTTAATGTAGGTTTAGTGAGAGAGTTTATGTAGCCTATAAATAATAGGGTTGGCAAAGGTCAAAAAACCCTTCTAATTAATGTACCCATCCACCTTCAATTATAATCACAAAAAATTCTCTAATCCAATGTTAATCTCTCTCCCTCACATTTTTCTATAAACTGTCGCATCCACTACCGCCGAATGGACTATCGTTGTTGTCGTTATCGCCCAAGGAGTGGCCAGGTCTGTCCCCACTACCATCAACGAGGGACCTTTGGCAAATGTGGCGAGTGCGGCACACGATGGCACGAGGTGTGCAGCGGTAGGGATTTGATCACATGCCAATAGGGGAATAGGTGGACGACGCAAAACAGTTGGAGTGAGGATAGTATTGGTGGAGGATGATGATCTTGGAGGTAATGACGGCGATGGCGGCGCCGTCGATCAAGGCGATAGCGGGGATGAGTAGGAGGCTTAAAAGTTTTCATATGAGTGTCGTACACGTACTACAAAGTTCTCTCTTACTGTTGCTACAGAATCTTTTGAATTTTACTTTTTTACTTTCAAAATTTATAATTATTTTCTTATATTTTTTATATATTTTTATTTATTTATTTAATCTATAAACTTTTACTATAATTTCTACCGCCGCATCGCGTGGTTCCTATACTAGTTTTTAATATTTTTAAAAATATATTATATATTATCACATTATTTTTTAATTTAAACTTCGTAAAACAGAACTAGACTGCTATGCTATTAATAGAGTCATTAGTATGATATGTGGGTTGAAAATGATCAAATGAGTTAATCTAACGGTGAAAAATTTGGTAACATCAAGTACTTGGTGCAATCGATAGTTTAATAGCCGGATTCTAGTAAAACATTATACAAATTTTAACCTAAATTATATATATATATATATATATATATATATATATATATATATATATATATATGGGATAATTGCCTGTGTACCCCTGAAATATGAAGAAATATCTGATTTACCCCTCTTATTTTTTTCTTTCCAATATACCCTTCATACGTTCCACCGTTATTAAAAATACCCCTACCATTTTCCTTTGTTAAGTTAACTAGGGTTAAACTAGAGTTAAATAATAATCGGAGTTGAAAACTATCAGATATACCTATTTTGCCCGTGTTTAGGGTTTAGGGTTTAGGGTTTAGGATTTTTTAGGGTTTTAGGGTTTAGGGTTTAGGGTTTTTTAGGATTCTAGGGTTTAGGGTTTAGGGTTTTAGAGTTTAGGGTTTAGGATTTTTTAGGGTTTTAGGGTTTAGGGTTTAGGGTTTTAGGGTTTTAGGGTTTAGGGGTTTAGGGTTTTAGGGTATATTTGAAAGGGCAAAATAGTAATTACACACAGATAACGGCAGTTCCAAACGATACACTAACAGAGTTTAACTTCAGGGGTATTTTGGAAAGAAGTTGGAACGTAAGAAGGGTAGTTTTAATATTAGCCTTCTAAGAGGGGTAAATATGAAAACAGGGAAATTTTTAGGGGTAGGTAGGAAATTGCCCCTATATATATATATATATATATAATGTTTTAAAAAGTATCAATTTATTGATATTTGTAGGTTTTTAGTCATTGGATGAAAGGATGTGCAGTTAGGATGATAGTGGGCCTTTGGGTTTAGTGGGTGGTTGGTGAAATAGCATGATCTAAGAGTTAGAATTAATCAAAGAAATAAATCTAACGGTAGAAAACTTATAAGCATCAATTACTGGTAATTTTACAAGCGTGGCTAAACTCTCTCTCTCTCTATATATAGTCCAGCTACTGTGTTATCGATAGTATCAAGTATTTAGTACTATCAAATTTTCTACCGTTAGATCAACCCCTTTGATCATTTCCATCCATTAGATCTTACGATTTTTTCAACGACCCATTAAACCCAATGGCTTTGTTTGGATTGGGGTTAGCTTGGGGGATAAGGGGATATCCCCCTTATCCCCAAACGCACCAGGAATAACAAGAATATCTTGTTTTGGTATTTCTGGTATAACAAGAATTACTTTTCCAACAGTAAAATATTACTATATTTTACTTTCCTAATTTACCCCTAGCACACTACCCGAGACACACCATCTTCTCCTGCCTCGTTTCTTCTGCACTGCTCCTTCTCCGCAAGCTTGATTAAAATACAAAATTAGAGCAAATAAAATATAAAATTAAATATTATTTTAATAAAATATTATTTGATTTTGATTTTATTTTTTATTTTGATTTTGATTTTATCTTATTTTTTTATAAAGCTTTAATCTATTAATTAAAATAAAGAAATAAGAATTTAACAAATAAAAAATAAGAGCAAATAAAATATAAAATTAATATATTATTTTAATAAAATATAATTTGATTTTGATTTTATCTTGATTTTTGTAAAGCTTTAATCTATTAATTAAAATAAAGAAATAAGAATTTAACAAATAAAACTTAGAGCAAATAAAATATTAAATTAATATATTATTTTAATAAAATATAATTTGATTTTAATTTTATCTTGTTTTTTTGTAAAGTTTTAATCTATTAATTAAAATAAAAAAATTAGAATTTAACAAATTTTATCACATAATAAAACTTGAGGGCAAAAAAGTCATTTATCCTAACTAAACCTCTTTATTCTTCTTATTCCTTATTATTATACCAAACACAAAATCTCTTATTTCTGGAACCATTCCAACCACTTTTTTACTATAATTCCGTATTTTATATTTATCCCTGGTATAACTGGTATTGCCTTATCCATTACCAAACGGTACCAAGGGGTTCACTATCATCCCAACCACACATGTTTTAATTTAAAAATTATAAACTTAATATATATATTAAAATTAATTTATTAAAATTAATTCTGCAAAATAATTTTCTGAGCGTCCCTCCTCGACCACCGGAGGTGTCGAGAGACGCAGCAAGCGAGCGAAGCTTCTCTCTCTCTTTCTCTCTCTCTCTCTCTCTCTTTTCTGTTTTTATACTCCAAATCCAAACCCTAACCCTAACCCTTACCCTAACCCTAGCACTTTCTCTCTCTCTCTCTTCAAATCCAAATCCCAATCCGAATTCGAAACCCTAACCCTAACCCTAGGTGGAGTGAGAGAGATAGAGAGAGAGAGTGGGGGAGGGGGGGGGGGGGGTGGGGGGGGTTCGGGTGATGGACGCGATAAGGAAGCAGCTGGACGTGCTGATGGGGGCGAACAGGAACGGCGACGTGCGGGAGGTCAGCCGCAGCTACTACGACCGCGACGTCTGCCGCCTCTTCCTTGTCGGCCTCTGCCCCCACGACCTCTTCCAGCTCACGGTCTTGCCCCCCCCTCTCTCTCTCTCCAAACCCTAATCCTCCCCCTTCCCCCGTCTTTTTTTTTTTTTTTTTTTCATTTTTTTTCCCTATATTCTATTTCTATATCATTTCCGATAACATGAGCTTCCTAGAAACCTAAATTTTGTAGCATTTTGACATTATTTATTTACCCATTATGCAAGTGGTGCATTTTGAGGCTGCTCGATCACTAGGTAAATTACTGTAGATCGTGCTTAACGGCAATGATCGTCGATCGATTCGGATGCGCCGTTGTTAGAAACTGGCTTAATTCTTTTTTATTTCGGTTAAGATAATACCTCCATTGAGTGATTTTAGTTAATTAAATTGAGGATTTTATCTAATTTGTTTGTAATTCATCAAATTCAATGATTTTAATTTTAATCACTTTTTACGTTTTTTTGTAAATAAAACTGGATTAATTAACAGTGAATTGCTAATAGAGTCATTAAATTCAAGAAAATTTTTAACTTTACTAGTATAATATTCCAAGTTAAAAAAATAATAATAATTTGAGGTTTGAGTGTTCTCAATCAAAAGAAAAAAAAAATAGTTGCATGGGTCTATATCAACCCTCTAAATATAATAATAAATTAATAATGTTGGAATGATAATTGTTCGGTGGCCACGTTAGAGAAGTATAAACGCCGAAGAATGCTGGTAAAAGCAAGTTAAGCATTAGAGCACATTGAGTCAGTCCTTTTTGTATATATATGTGTGTAATGTTAGTTGGAATAATGAATTTTCAAGCCATTTTCTTTTATTCGGATTATTATGCTAACGCAACTGTTCAACTCTATGATAGAAAATGGATCTGGGTCCTTGTCCGAAGGTTCATTCATTACAGCTGAGGAAAGAGTATCCTTCACTCATCTTGCTGCTTTTGTTTTTTTTTTTTTTTTTTTTTTGTGTGTGTACGTGGGATGTGAAAGGACTATTCTCTGGGATAGAAAAGTATTTTGTTTAATTTCTTTGCTTCCATGCTAGCAATGTGACATTAGAAGAGTCGAAGGCTATTCCGGGATTCTGAAATTCAAAGAAGTATATTTTTATTATTGTTGTTGTTAATATTCGACCATCTTCCTACCTGTTGTATAGTGGTTTTCTAGCTGGTTGTATTTCCTTAGTTTATACTTTTTCGTGCTGATGTGGGATATTCCTCACTTCCGAGATTTTCTGTGGTTTTTATTTTATAACCTTATCCAAATTGTTCGATCCTCCTCTGAGATTTAACGATTAGAAGGGTAGCTGAATGATAGTTCTGTGACTAGGCGCCGAGAGACGCGGAAAGCTTATCACTCATTGTAATAACTTGTTCTTTAAATCTGCACTTTTGGATGATGTAAATGAATTACTTTAGTTAAATACTTTCCTGAGCTTGTCCTAGATACGAAGAAGCGAAAGCTAAAGGCATGCACAATTTCGATAGAGAACTCGAGGATATGATAGAGAGACTAATTGTTGAGTGTGAAAGGAAAATCCAAAGAGCCCTTAAGCGTCTCGCTGATGAGGATGCTAAGGCTGCTATTGCAATATCTGTATCAGAGGTTACTCAGGTATTGACTGCTGCTTTTTCGTATGCATATCTATTGAATGTAGGAAAAACTAAAAAATCTTTTTTTTTTTTTTTACTTTCCCATTAAATTACAGACACCTGAGATTTTGGAGTTCTCAAAACAAATAAAGGAGAAGCTGAAAGAAGCAGATGCTTTTGGTATTTCTTTCTTCATATTAAGGACTTATTTGATGCCTTATCTATTTGAATGCGATATCTCAAGTTTGAAATTATTTATATTTTCTCTTTACAATGCCTTTTTCTTTTACGTACTTCTGATGGATTCTTTGAGAAAAATCTGATGTTGGTATTTTAAATTATACGACAATTCTTACAAATTGCCTATAATTTCATGCAAAGCTATTCTTCACTGTCTTTGATACTGAAGATGATAATTTTATGGTATCTCTGAATGATGATGATTTTGTGTGACTGTAGAGGTGGCTCACCGATGGCCTACTAAGATAAATGGAGGAAAACTATTAAGCAATTGAGGAATATGTAGAATGAACCATTTCTGGACTTGACCAGCCTCCCAACTGGGATCAAATCCACTGAACAAAAAAAAAGTGATTTTCTTGATAAAATGGAAGTCAGATTGTGGAGCAAATTTTTTTATTTTGAACCATCATTTAAAGATGCTAAAGTCTGTGATGCTGTGCATATACATTATGAGTGATTGAAATTATGTGCCATCGCACTTCTAGTTGAGTGTGTAAGTAAGCGAGTTTATCTCGACGAGCACTTTGTGAGCCCTTTAATTCAACAATCACAAGTTTTATCTTGAACGGTAATGTGAGCATTTACTTCTTGAAGTCTTTATACACCGTACTTATTGTGTTAGGAGCTCATAACATATTGGTAAGGGTTTGACATCGTTTTCTTGGAAGAAAGCCAAAACTATTACAACACATAGGATTGCACAGAGACACTGAACCATAACCTGCTTGACTCTTCGTGTCGGATTTTGTTGAATAGATGTTTGTACTTATTTTCCTATCTTGAAGTTTCTTTGATTCTTTAATAGGTGAATTTAGCTTCACAGACTCCATTTCCTATATTTTCTAGAACCTTTTTTCCATTCATTTGTACTGAGGTTGGACTTATGTCGGTTGCAACTTTGTAAAGAAATCAAATTTCCTAGCTCCTACTAAAGTAACAAAACTTTGCTTGTGGCTATGCCCATAATTGTTTCATTACAATGAGAAAATCCAACTTTTATGGGACACAAAATCACCATAAATTTTCTGCTTGTACATTTTCTAGAGAGTCTAATGATGAATATGCTTGACGGCCATAAAATCTGTTTCTTTTAGTTGAGAAATGACATGTTTTCTGAAATTTAGATTCTCCAGATTTTGCAAGTTGCCTGTTACAAGATTCATCACTAATTCAGTTCGTCTAGATTGTTTCTTCGCTTTTCCTGATTTTTTTGCTTTTTTCTTTTTTGTACCAAATGTTCATGACTATTGCCTCGTTTCACTGTAATAATTGATTTTCTGAACAATCATTTCCTTGTGGTAAAAAATTAGTAATGGGTGCCCGTACTTCATGAAAATTCAGATTTTGAAGGAAAAAGTGATAGTAAAATTCGGGCTTTGGAAGTGATTGAAGAGCTACGAGCCAAAAGAGCTGATAAACAGGTACCCTTCTGAAGTGCAGTCATTGGAAACCTCAAAGTATTCTAGGATGTAGACTTTAGCCATTACTAATCAGTATATGTTGCTATTCCATGTATGCTTATGCATTGTTTAGCTATTTGCAAGATGATGTCTTTTCTTTCTTTCAGGCAATGCTACTTCTTGATGCTTTCAACAAAGACAGGGCGTCATTGCCACAACCAAATCAGAATACCCCTCAACCAGCATCACTGCCTGTACTTGCTCCTCCTGATCCTCGTACCCAGGAAATGATAAATGAAAAGTTAAAGAAAGCTGAAGAACTCGGTATGTCACAGCATTACTTCGTAAAAGGAAATTAATTCTAACCACTGTACTCTGAGTTATTCTTTTACATTCTTTCACATCATCAAATTCTCGATTGTATGTTATGTGATATTAAGCTTTTTCTAAGCTTTCCTTCTTGAAGGACGTAAATAACTTCTTGTGGGTATTATCCTTATCAGAGTTAAGACTTAAGAGTAACCTATAGTTATAGAACACTTTCTGCTGAAATTGATGAAATTTGCTCAATCTGAAGCATAATTCATACAATAATTTTGCCTTGGCATATGGGAAATGCTCTCATTTTTTTTGGAATTGGTAGGTGAAAACGGAATGATAGATGAGGCCCAGAAAGCTTTAGAAGAAGCTGAAGCTCTTAAAAAGGTTTCTCCTTCTCTGACTCAGACTATTTACTGTGCTTTTATATTCAGCTTATTATTAATTTTCTGATGATAATCTGATTTTGCATGCTAAAATGATCTTCTTATTTTGTTTTAAAGTACACTATTCTTTCTCTTTGATGATCAACCATGAATAGTACTTACAATTTGTTCTTCGCTTTGTTGTTTAGTTGGGTGCAAGACAGGAGCCCCCGGTAGAATCTTCAAAATACACAGCTGCTGATGTTCGAATTGTGAGTTTATCTCTTCGTTGAGATATACATTTTTTTAACTCCATTTGCTTAATTTCTTCCTTCCCCTTTATAACCGTATTGATATTCATGTCTAGCTACAAAAGATAATGGATATTCTAGTTGAGCGTTGTCTCAATTTACAGTTCCTTGAACTCTGCAATGACTCTTGGCCGGGGCCAGAAATATAAATGGGCTTAACATAATTATAGTTTAGTATAACATTTTGTTCATGGTAGGCTTAATGCTAAGGTATTCCTTTCTGTTTTCATGATTTTCAACATTTGATTCCTTAAAATGCGGTATCATCAGAAATTTCAGTTTTTATATATCCAGAATTTCCCATCAAAGTCACAACTAACTGCAATATATGGGAACTCAAGGTTAATTATTTGTGCTTGCTGAAGTTCTCATGCGTTGTTTACTAGATCTACTTTCTATTGTTGGCTGTTCGTTAGTTTTTTGTAACTTGCATACTTTTAAAATTTCTTCTTCCAGGAAATGATTAGATTGAGCTGTCTATTGATTCTATGGCTTAACATATTGAAACCCAGGACTGATGAAGTACAGTAGTACTCATAATGAAATTTATGTTCCATTTCGCAGACTGATCAGAAGCTACGCTTATGCGACATATGTGGAGCATTTTTGAGCGTCTACGACAAGTATTGCCCTTTTTCTTGTTATACCATGTAGTCATGTATTCTGTTTATGAGATTCCGATTATATAAAATATTAATATCTAGATTTCTGTGTACTCTTCTTGAGGTTAAAACAGATCAGAAAGCGGTTAAGCATATCCTTATACATGTTTTTTCCCTGAGTAAAAATGCATATAAGCATATTAAAATGGATAGTGCTTCGTACTAATATGCATACAAGTTGTATACTGGTGTATCTTATTTATTTCGAATGCATCATTATAATGGAATATACATTTTTTTCACCTAGATTTCTGTGTATTACTTGAGGCTAAAACATATCGGATAGTGGTTAATCATATCCTTTTACATGTTTTTTTTTTTCCTTAAGTAAAAATTCATATAAGCATATTCAAATGGATAGTGCTTCATACTAATATGTATACAAGTTGTATATCGGTGTTTCTTATTTATTTCAAATGTATCACTATAATGGAATATACATTTTTTTGCATTATTATGCATGGTAAATAGACACATGATTGAGCATCCACATTATACTATGCAAACTTTAGCATATGGATATGCTGATATATATTCAAAGGGACTACTACAACCCATATCAGGAAAAGTGTATCTGAAATAAAAATCAAGATTTAAGCCGGATAAGGAAATCTAAGCCCATATTCAGTAAAATTCTGATTTGGAATCTTGATTGATGGATATTATCTAACACTTCTACACACCCTATGTACTTTTGACTGCTTACCACTGTATCATATCTGATACCAGCATTTATAGAAAGAACAATTTGCCACATGATCATGCGCTCTTTCTTGGCTCTATATATGTATCAGTATGCTTTGACTAGTGTAGTAGAAAAAATATATATGGATATTGTACTTAGTGGGGGAGCTCTTCTATTTGTCGTTTGGTATCCAGTGATCGTCGTCTTGCTGATCATTTTGGAGGTAAACTACACTTGGGCTACATGCAGATCCGCGAGAAGCTCGCTGAACTTCAGGTAGATTTTTTTTGTTATTGCTGTCCTTCTTTCTGTATGCACGTTCTGCTTATTCTCATGACCAAATTTAGTGCTTCCGGTGTATTTAATAATTGATAAGCTGCATCCTAAAGCTTCTCAATGGTCGCTTCCTTATTTTTGTTTGCAATTGTCTTTCCGCCACAAAATTTCTTTGAAGTTCAAACTGTCAACATGTTTATCAGGTGCCGGTTATAATGTTTCACTTTTGGCCTTAGAGAGTAAACGCTTATTTTTGGCACTCAGTGAGTTTTTCTGACCTCAAGGAGCAGTCGCTGTTACGTTTCATTATGCTTTCACTCATTTTTCTCATTTGGATAGTATAATGATTATCCGAGAGGGCATCATCGGGAGTAGCGAAGGTGGGCCATAATTGGACTCAGTACACAGTACCTGGACAACTGCTATCTCTATATGTGGGAGAAACTGTAAGCTGAGGAAATATAGTACTGAGTATATTAAAGTTGATTGTGGATACTTCTATTCTTTTACATTTTATGACTGTTTATCTTTCAGTTGGTTTTTTCGCCTATTGTTTGGTAGAGCGTGGGTCAGAAACTGAAACTTGCGCGGCATTGAGCCATCTTTAGGCCAAGCATTTGGATATTGTGGTTAACACATCGAAAAGATTTCATTTTTTTGACATATTTTCCTTGGGAGTCGAAAGTGATAAATAGGTGTGGTTCTAAGAAGTTATTTCTTGTGAGCCATATGAATAATTGCCAGATGTTGGACCCGTACTTACCTTCAAAGTCAGTAAAATGTGACCTCATAAGTGGTACCTACTGCCGCAATATTGTTAAATTTTTTTTATTTTTTATAATTTATATTTTGGTCATTCAATTTTCTTACGCAATGTCAAGTTATCCTGTCATTTGATTTCAATTTTTCGTTTTATTACTTTTCATATTTAAATTGATTACTTTGTCAGGAGGAGAGAAATAAAAGGCGGAAGATTGAAGATGATAGAAGGTACAGCCTTTTTTCCCTAGTCATGAGGAAAAAAATTATAGTCGAAAGTAGTTAGCTGACGACGTCTCCTTTAACTCATATATTAAGGTCGAAAGATCGCAGCCGGCACTCCGAGAGAGAATCGACTAGGGATCGGGATTCAGATAAAAAGGACAGATCGTATACTCGGGAGAGTGGGAGAGAACATGAACGTGAAAGTAGAGATCGTGATCGGCGTCATGATAGAGATCGTCAATATGACCGGGAGTGGGATAGGGATTCCAGTCGGCCGCACATCCGGAGGGCAAGATCTCGTTCAAGGGATCGTAATCAAGATTATGACCGGCACAGGTACTCTATCTCAGCTTAGGCTCAATAGCATTATGCGTAAGTTCCTTTAAAATCATCCTTTTACAGACATACCCCTGTAATTCATTGCTCTTACTATATACCCTTCAAATCATTTTGAAGTGCCTTTTATCTTGAGTTCGGTACTCGTCCGATTCAAGCATCGTTGTACTTCAGGGATACATTAGTAAGAAATTTAGTTTTGAAGGGCATATAAAAATAATTTTGTTTTCCGTGGGTGTGTAAAATTGTTTATGATGATAGAACTTCCGAATCGACGATCCATATCATGAAACATGATATAGAGCACGTTAGAAATAACTTGGAAATCGAAGTTCAAATTTTTCAAAATTTTAATAAAGTTCATCAAGCGGGAATAAAATAAACAGTCAAAATCGAGTGATCTTTTAAAAATAAAGGATCAGATTTTTCAATTTAAGATCAGAGTTATTGATCTCGATTTAAATAGTGAATACAAATTTCTAGTAAAAAATTCAGTCAATTCTGATTCTTCTACACTATCAAACTTGGAAATACCTCATATCGGCCATTAAAGTTGTCGATGTTGAGATCTTTTCATTGTAAGGTATATGATATTAAAAAATTATAAAATTTGGTTTCTAAAATATTTAAATACTCTAGATTATGTTTAACGGTATGGATCATTGATTTTAAAGTTCTATCATTGAAAACGATCTATGAGTACGGAGAATACCGATAAAAGCATGGTAGCCCAACTTTATATTTGTAAATCTGTAAATCTGTCTATAAGAAATTTTACTTATTCTTTTTGCCTCATCCGCAGGCGTCATGATCGGCACTGAATTACTCTTCAGGCGGTAGGGCTGTCGATTTGAAAGTTTGAGGCATATTTCCGTAGTTATGTTCCAGGTACAATGTCTTCTTACTGATTAGTAGTAAACTTTTACTCACTTTGGTGAATGCGTAGCCGAGAGCTTGAACTGACGGTATAATTTGTCGGATGCCCCAGTGTCATGGGGCTCTTCTTCTTCTTCTTCTTCTTCTTCTTTTCTTTTCGTATTTTCTTCGTGCATGAATTCTGAAATGTCAAATCTTGTAGATTCTAGCTATACTTCTCACTTTAAATTTGATGAAGAGAGTGTGAAATTTCTATGCTACTCTTTGTTTCTTTTTCATTTTGAAAGGGGGGGGGGGGGGGTGTTGCAAACTAAGAAAGTGTATTTGATATGTCATTTTTGATGTGAAATTTGATGATGCCCAATATGGAGCCACATCCAACCATGTGTTTTCCATTCAAAATAGTCTTTTACTGTCCTAATCAAAATTTATACTTTTTAAGTCACAATTAAAATTTTCATGGTTTTTATCATCTCCCCTTCTCCTTATTTTTTTTTTTTGTCCCTTATTTTAAGAGAACTAACAACCATTATGGACACACAAGGGGACATCCCTGGGGTATTTTCTGGGATTTGTGAATCATTTTTCTTTATCTCTATGGTGGTTGATTTGGTTACTTATTTTTATTAAATGCTTTTGTCCCTTTTTTATAAAGTAATTTAATTTAATAGTTTTGTGCTTTGTTCTCACTAAATTAAGTTATTTCTTAGTTTTGTGATGAGGGTAATTCAGCTTTCCATACCCGATCCGGACTCTATTTGGACCCAAATCGGACATGATAAAAAAAATGAATAGTATACAGATAAAAAGAAATTATTTATTAAAGTTTTGGGTATGGGTTTGGACTCTATTTTATAACCATATCTTGTTTTGATCTGTTCCGAACCAAAATTTGGATCCGGTTTTGGTGAAATATTCAATATTAATATCCGGAGTATTGTAGTGATAGTTTTTTCAGAGGAGTATGATAGTTTTTTTTTTTTTTTTTTTTTTTTTTTTTTTTTTTTTTTTTAATAAGGATTACTTTTTTAAAACAAATTTTATTGAATTGGATGCAATTTATATGCATACGGATATTCGTGTCTGATTTAGATTTGATCTATATCTGATTTTAAGTGGGTAGTATGTGTGTAAATATTCAAAAATGTTTTTCTAAAAAAAAAATGAGTTTTTTTCATGAAAAATATTCTTTTTTATGTTATCTGGACTAAAAAACTTAGAAAATAAAAATGACTTCTTAAAACGCAGATGAACAAAAAAATACCTTTTTAGGCAGCGAACTATTTTCGAGGGGTTTTTTTTTTTTGTCCTGAGGGGAATTAAACTAATTTTTCCCATTCTGAACAGGAAACTGGGATTGAATTCCTTTTAGTTTATAAATTAGGAATCAAATTTCACCTCACACAGGAATGTATTCTCAGGCTCAGTGTATATAATCAAATATATATATATATATTATTATTATTTTATCCAATCAGATAGTTCGAACTTATGAATTTAATTTGAAAATAAATTTCCTTCCAAATGATCCACAGTCATCTTTTATTGAAAAAAATTAAAAATCCTGCCTTCGACTAACTAAATAGTGAATCTCTTTGCTATTATTTTAGTTGATGCTATGACCAATATATCCAACTTATTTTTAATCCAACTATAATCCATACAAATATATTAATTGACAGTTTCTTTTGTCCACGCGGTGGTTTCTCATTTCTTCTTCTTTTTGTGGGCCTCTAGCACAGGTCAGGCCGGGCTTCGTGCTAGTCTAGTAATAGAATTTTTTTTTTGTTATTTTTTTTTTTTTTTTTTTCTTTTCCTGCCTTTTTTTTTGTTATTATTATTATTATTATTATTTTTTTTTTTAGATTATAACAATTGAATTATAATATTTGATTTATAATTTTTACTCTACACTATTATAATAATATTTTAAAGGCTAAATTATAGAAAATCCTCCTATAATATATCGTTATTTTACTTTGCCCCCTGTCTTTCAAAAGCCTACGTGTTGCTCCATCGTAATTACGAAATTATTTTTAGGGAGCAACGGGGCTAACATAACATACGAAATGACGATAATGCCTTTGTCCCTTATTCCTGTGCTTTACAATGATCTCGCCACGGACAATCGCGCAGAAGACGCAGCCCTTCTCCTCGCTCACTTTCTCTTCTGCAGCCGCGGCGGCGGCACCGCAGCCGCCGCCGCTGCAGAGGGAGGCGGAGAGTTGGGTGGGGCGGAGGTGGGTGCAGAGCACGGTTGGGCGGCGGCGCCGCCACTCCATCGGCGCAAGATAGGAAGTGCGCGGCGGCTGCGCATGTCGATCATCGTGTAGAGCCGCGTCTCCTAGTCCGGCGCCAGCCCCCGTGCCGCGCACACGCACCGCCAAACGTGCGCCACGATCGCCCGGAATGCCAACGCGCCCGTGGGTCTGCACTGCGTCTTGAGCCCGTCCACCTGCCTCCTCGTGAGGGTGAGGACAGCGGTGGTGTAGTCGGAGGACGCGCTCGACGGTATCAGCACCGTGTCGGGCTTGTACTCGAGGTGATCGTAGGTCACGGAGGGAGGGGACCGCGCCCTCAGGAGGGTACGGTCCAGGAACGGCAGGACGATGGGATCACCGGAGCCGCGGGCGATGCCGGCCCACGTCTCCATGAAGTGGCAGGCGCTGCGGGCATCGAGGACGGCGTGTTGCATGGCGGCCCCCAGCACCACCCCGCCGCACCACAGGTACGTCAGCTGCAGCATCAGCAGCACGCGGGGGTCGTCGGCCGGCGGCACGAATAGCTTCCGCATCTCCGCCGACGGCGCGAAGTCGTTGAGGTCGTCGGGTTCCCGAGCGAGCAAATCCGATTCGTTCATGAGGAAGGAGCTAGGAAGGTACAGAGAAGAAGGAGAAGAGTGGAAGGGAGAAGAAGAGGGGGGTGGGGAGGGGTATTTTCGGTATATCACTTCAGAAATTGACGGCTTACTCACGGAATTATGACAGCGGGGGGTAAATGCACAATTTCGTAATTATGAGGGGGCAAAATGTAGACTTTTGAAAGACAAGAGGGCAAAGTAAAAAAGCGGTATATTATAGGGGAGGTTTTCTGTAATTTAGCCTATTTTAAATTATAATATTTGACTTATAGTTTTTACTCTATACAATTATAACAATTTTTTTTAAAAAAACTCTTTTAAATTTTTTTATAATTTTTTTTAAAAAATAAAATGCCAACAATAAATTTAACTTTTCAATATTATTAATTTTCAATATTATATAAAATTTAAAACTTAGAGATCAATAATTTTAGCTTTTTAATTATATAGATTTTTAATATAATTTTTTTAACTTTGACCAAAATAACCAACTTTAATATAAAATTAATAGTATCTTCTTTTTCTTCCTCATTTTTTTATTATTTGAAGAGAAATTGATATTCTAAAAAAAAAAAAGAACAAGTACAAAAAATATATAAATTTTGAATTAATCATATTACATAATTATATTAGAGGAAAGTAAAGAAATTTACAAAATCAAAAAATATATTTAAATAAAATGGCATTGTTTATTCAGTCAACTAGCAAACAATAGAAAAAAAAAAAAAAAAAAAATTAGTATTATTTTCTGTTCATTACATTATTTTTTACTTAAAAAAAGAGTCACCGAATAAAGAGTGGTACCAAATAAAAAATGAGAGGCACAACGAGTAATAGGCGACAACGAGAAGATCGGCGAGGTTGAACTCTAGCATGCCGCGGGTGCTAGAGTATTTTTAGGCAATTGATTTTGTTTCATCTGAAGATGTAGATTCGTGACCTTCTTTGTATTATATTCTTAATTTTGCACTAACATTTTAAGCAAACTAAAATCTCGACCGCATCCTCTTTAAGTCGGGTTATGTAATTATCTAGTATTCTCCCACATGCATTAAAAGCATATTCCGATGCCACCGTTGAAACTTGGAGAATAAATAGATCAAGCACAAAATTTATATTTTCATGTGTCCTCCACGGACCTAAAATGTCTGTCTGACATATCCAATTCAAAAGATTTGAAAAATCACTTTGCAAGTAAAATTGAAGTTCGTTGAAAGAAATTGCATTAAAATTAATTTATTTTTATTTTCTCACCAAAGATAAAATCATATTTTTAATAGTTTTACCACTGCTACTACTGCTACTGCTTTGTAACTATGAAGAATATTATCGCTTATGACCCGAAGCAACAACATAAATACTCTACATTTGATATAAAGAGTTTTTACTATTTGGAAGATATTTTTTCTACTTGAATAATTTATTAAATTAATTTTAAAAAAATAATTATATTTTGTAAGAATTATTTTTGCTCTATTTAATTTAATTCTAGTATATATTACATAGGCCAAAAGAGGTATAATGAGATTTTTTTTTTTTTTCAATATTCTTTAAATTTGGATTCCATCATAAAAATAATTTGAGCTAAAAAAGAAAATTTTCTATATTAAGCAAAATGACTATTCATAAATAAAATTTGATTAAAAAATGATATAAAGTAGGATAATACACATCTGATAAAAATTTGGTTAACTAATAGAATGGTTACAAAAAAGTTCAATATCTCATTATTCATTAGTTATGGGATTATACTGTATTTTCTTATTGCAAAAAAATAGATAAAATATTTTTATACTCATAATAATATTGTAATATTTTATATATGAAATTCCATCCTTGTTGAATATCAAAAATATTTTTTTTATACTTTTGGTCCAATTCTCTATATAAACTTTTAAAATCTTATTTTTTGGACCAGAATTATAAATAAATATAATACAATCTTTAAATTTTTTTTTTTTGGACTAATTATTTTTAAACCCGCGTGTATACATACATTTATAATATGACATGCACATTTATTATGAAATAATTTTTCATCTAAAATGAGATGTAAATTATTTTTCAAAATTTGATCTACTGTTCTATTATTATTAGCATTTTTGAAACTGACATAAATTCTTTTGGTTAATTTTATAAATTTGCAAAATATTTTTAACAACTTGAGCAATATGAGTAATAGTATGGGGAAACTTCAGTTCATGAAAATTAATAATTCATTTTTGTAATATTAAGCTAGAATCAATGCAATGTGTAGTAACGCATGTAAAACTATATTCATTTCTTAATATTCAAATATCGAAAGTAAGTAAAATTTTTTAATTCAAATTTTCTAAAATGGAATCAATATTGTCTATATTCAAGAAATGGTTTTACTTAGTCTTTAAGACTAGTATTTCGAGATGCTTTTTTTTATATACGGGATTTAAAACTATTTTCATATAATGTTCAATATATGGACATTCGGCGAATGTATATGAGTACTCAACTTTTATAATGTATAAACCAAGTTTTTTTTTATTACGTTCATGAGAATATTAAAATGTGCTAACTCTACTAGAAGTAAAAGTAAGTTGTGATTATTTTGTCTCTTTGCCTTTTTTTGCCAGATGTTTCTGAATATGTTGATTAAGATAATCTGTTCCATCGAAACTATTACAAAGAATAATGAGCCTCATATATCGTACAAACTGCTCGCAAATCTTTTTTTTCAATTTCTTTGATATTAAATACTTTTATATTTTGCTTGTTTTTCATTTAGATGCATTTTTAAAACTTGCGTCTAAATTTTTTGAGGTTGCGAGCTGTCAGCCTGTCACCACCTTGAGAAGAGCCATCGGCTGCAGTTTTTGATTAATTACTAACATAATACTCAGGAGTATAATCAATACAAGAAAAATCTATATGAAAAAATTCATCTATCATTGTTATAAAAAAAGACATAAGAATACTAAAAATAATTAAATAAAAAATATTTGAAAAAAATTAGAAAATTAAAAAGTAAGAGATTAAATATTGCCTTGAGATTGAGATTTTGTAGGGTGAGATTGTGAAGAGATTTTGTTAAAAAAATTGTTAAAATTTTTTTAAAAAATTTCAAAGTTAATTTGAGAGAAAAAAAATTGAAATAGAAAGTTTGAGAGTATAAAGAATTAGCATTTATAAAAGAAAATGAATGAAGAATGGTTTGTTGTGATGAATTTCTAGATTTGTAGAAGTATTTATAGATATAATTTTTTTTTTTTTTTTAAAAAAAATATAATATTTTTATATTTTTTTAACAAAAATACCCTTCTAATAGGTAAAATTTTAAATTTTAGTGAAGGTATTGTGATCATTTTGACCAAAAGATATCTTTTCTATTTTTTTATCTTTTTTTTTAAAAAAATAACAAATATTTTTTTTTTTTTTTTAAAAAAACAACAACTATTTAGCCATTAGGCACATATAGCCACACTCTGAGGGTCTAGGTCTAAGCCTAGGAGCCAAGCTTAAAATCTATATAGGCATGGCTAATATGTATTCGTAAAGGGCCTTATTGCTACCTGGGTCGTGGTGGTCCGACAGGCACTACTCGTATTTGCCGGTTGTGCCTTGTCGAGTTGCGGATCTACCTCTTGGCACGGCCCGGCATGGCCCACCACCATAGATCGTGTCGGGCCCGATCAATGGGCCTTGCAGGATCAACCCAACACGGCCCGGAGAGTCGGGCTAGGCCGTCTTGGCATGGATGCTACAGTAGTCGTGCTAGGCCACAGCTTGACCTGTTTTACATCTCTACTCTCTACCTTTACCCTTTTTATCTCTTCCTCCGATGTTCTCACTTCCTCTCTATGCACTCCTCTGCCTTCTCCCCTTCCCTCTTTCTCCTTCCTATGTGCCTCTTTGCCTTCTCCCTATTTTTCTCTCTCATCCCTATCCCCCTGCCTTCTCCCTAACCTTTTCTTTCTCTTTCCCCTTTCTATGTGCTTCTCTACTCTTTATCTTCTCCCTACACGCCTATGCTTTTTCCATCTCCCTCTCACTCTCTCTCTCTCTCTCTCTCATCCATAACAGCCTCTCTGCCTATCTTCTCTCTCTCTCTTTCTCTCTCGCTCTTTCTTTTTTTTTTCTATGCGTCTCTTTTTGTGAGACCCCAATAGTCCCATATTGGATGTGAATAGAGTTGTGATTGGGTATACAAGAGACATGAACACTAGTAATAATAACTGGGCTAAAGCATTTTGGGCCGGTGATTTTGGCCTAACGAGTTATTATTGCTAGTGGGTCAAGTCGTTACACTTTTCTTCCTATCTCTCTTTCTGTCTCATTCCTCCTCGGGTCTACTGGATGCTTCTCTCTCTTTCTTTCCTACGATCCCTCCCTCTCTCTCCCTTTTCTCTCCCTATCGGTTTATCAGATTATGGCGGTTGGCTTAATCCTTATGGTAAAGATCTCCCTATCTACCGTGCCAGTCGCTGCTCGCTGTGCCTTAGCCCCCTGCCTATGAAGGTGACCAACATTCTCCCTATCTACCGTGCCAGTCGCTGCTCGCTGTGCCTTAGCCCCCTGCCTATGAAGGTGACCAATATTCTAGGTGTGATTCTCCTTTCTTGCTATGCCCTAACCCCCTACCTATCGAGGTACTCTACGTGACCTATGAAGGTGACCAACATTCTAGGTGTGATTCTCCTTTCTTGCTATGCCCTAACCCCCTACCTATCGAGGTACTCTACGTGAAATGTGTGCATGATTGCCCTAACCTCTCTCCTTTATTTCTCTCTCTCACTCTCCTTTTTCCATGCCTTTCCTTCTTTAATGCCCCGCCTTCCTGTTTTTTCTGACGCCCGATTCGATGTACGGATGTGATGAGTCCAGTTGCCGCTTGGTCCTAAATGTAATGACTTAAAATTCTACAAATTGTGGAGTTTAGATGAAAATTGGCTTGGAGGACTATTCCTATGGTCCTGGTGAAGTTTCAAACTAGTCGGAATATTTTCGGTGTGGGTTCAGCGCGTAAACGTAATAAAAGAATATTGAACTTTGACCAATTAAGCAAGAAACAGTCAAGAGGCGACTGTGGACAAGCTCAAGTTGGATTTCGAGGATTTCGGAGCGGTAAGAAGAGCGTTGGAATCCCAAAAAGTAAAAATTAAAATTTTTCTAATGAAAAAAATCTGGGCTGAGATGGGTTCAAATCTGGACTTGATGGGAAGGATTGGCACCTTTTTAGGTATATCGGGCGGTGAGATGTCAGAACTATGATGTGAGGGTTACACGCTAGAGCCGTCCCTATTGCTAGTTAGATAGCTGGCCTTCCTCCTTTATTTTTTTCAGTTGATATTGATTGTGACTTACTATCATACTAGTTATTGACTTTATTTTGCTTATCTGGATCATTCGTGTGGATATTTAATAAGTTATTTTGATAAATGTAATTGCATTTCAATAAGTGAACTCTGAGATGTATATTGTATGAATATATATTGTCTAGTCGTGAGTGTATAGAAAAGATCCTATCCGTTTGGATCGGAAAATCTTATGCACGTAGCGGATCTGCTAACGTTCTGAAAATAAATTTTAAACTCTGATTTTATATAAAAAAATTGGCCGCTTTTTCATCCCAAGATGTGACAATTAATTAGAACTATCTATTTTGAAATTATGTTTACTGTTATATTACTTTGTACTTAAATTTTAAAAATAGTTTACATCAATTAATCTTAAATTTGTTAGTTCTTATATTGTTTTATTCTTACAGTTTTAAAATCAATATTTACATAAATTACTTTTAATTTACTTAACCGTAGTGAAGTGTAAGTCCTTTACATATTTGGTAATAATATTTTAGCAATTTCTTTTTTTTTTATTATTTTTTTATTTTTTTTTGTATAATTACATATTTTTGTCATCATTTTTTCTTATTTTTATTTGTTTTTAAATTTACATTTAACCAATACATCTTAAGGCCAAAATAAAAAGGATAACTTAAAATTTTGAAGCCTCTATGAAAAGGAGGTCCCATACTATGCCTCTCGCACCGCCGGTTTTTATTTATGCTACTGATGGGGGACGTATACTAAATTGATGCTGCTCTTTTTTTCAAGGCTGATGTCTAATCTCTCTGTTTGGCAGTTATTTTGATGTTCGATGCTAGATTCGTTGTCTCTTTCGTTTAGACGTTGTTGATCACCCCCTTGTGCTAGCTGAGCAACACTTTCCTTGAGTTTGGGAATATTGCTTCACTATTTTGGGATGATCCATGTCGTATATTTTGTAAATCCTTTGGGGGACTCTTCTGTAATCAAATGGGATTTTTACCCTGTTTAATCAAAAAAAAAAATTTTGAAGCCTCTTATCATAGTATTTTTTTATTGACAATCTAAAAGATGTAATTTTTTTTTTTTTTGGACTATTTAGCTAAATACTAATAAATTTAACGTAAAATTATGTTTACATACTGTAAAATTCACTGTAAGACATTGGCGTAAAGCCTATCTGTAGGGAAACACGATTTCTACACTCATTACTAAAAAATTTGACAGATTATGCTGAAAATAAATTACTTTTCAAATGGTTCGAAGCATAGCATTATACTAGTTGATCGCAATACCAACACTTGTATTTTTGTCAGACTTTATTTTCAACTGAAATCATAATTATACGGATCTACGACATTCTACCTGAACTTGAATGGGTTTAATCGTTGCTAAATAGATATAGTTTTGATTATGGAAATAAAAAATAAAAATACGATAGATTAAAAATCTAGAGTAGAATTTATATACTTTTAAAAGTATAAGTCCAGCTATATTTATGATTTTTTTATTATTAAATTTGTATTGAGATCCGTATTATTGTATTTTCTATTTTTTTTTTAAGTTGACTTTACAATAATATAAATCTCAATACAAATTCAATAAAAAAAAAATTTTCAATAAAAAAAAATTTACAAAAATAATCGGGCTTATAGTTTTAGAAGTATATAAGCTCTACTCCAAAATCTATACCGGTCCGAACTCGAACCAAAACTGATTTTATATTATATAATTTGAGGTTTTTACTTTGAAAATTTAGATTTGAGTATAATATGTTTTGAACTTTAGTATTGAGAAATAATTTTTTTAATGATGTGAATTTTTAGATAAAATCGAATTTGGTTATGAATTTTTAAAATTCAACGAATTTGAATTCAGGTTGGGGTTTCAATTCCAGTTTCAGTTCTCCGGTTCGGATTTTAATTTTTAAAAATCCGACCCGATTCTGCCCGGAAAAATATCCACTTATTAGTGGTGTGGTGTGGTGTATGAGAAGTGATGATACACCAGGTGCAGGCAAAAACTTGCGTGCTTCTAATTGCACCTAAAAATCATAACAAAATCATTAGATAGAGAAAACGAGACCATCACCACCACCACCTCTTCCCATCTCCAATCCTTCTCCACACGACCTCACCACCACCACCACCACCACCACCACCGAAGAAGAAGACACAGGAAAAACCCTAGTTCCCTCCCCTCCCGAACCAAATCTCCCCACCTTTGGAGGGCTAGGGTTTCGCCCAACAATGGCGGCGTTGAAGCCCCCCGCTACCTCCGGCGCTAGTCTCTCCTTCTCCGCAGTTGCCCCGCCCCCATCGCCGCCGCCGCATCTCTCCGCCGCCCTCCGGGCCTACTCGGCTAGGGTTTCCGCCTCCCGCCGCCCTCCCGGGACCTCCTTCTTCAATGGCGGAGGTGTGGTGTTTGATTTCGAGCGTTTATATCTCTATAAATTTTTGGCTATTCGATGCGACCTCGAACGGTGTTTTGTTCTATTATTTTATGTTTAACACGGGAGGAAATTAAATAGAACTAGGGTTTTGAACTCACGAACTCAAGCTCTGATCTTACTTAATTCTGTTTCTGGAAATAGAAAAAGTAGTGTTTGGACCAAGGATTTAAGTATCCATCGATACGGGCCATATCTACTGTGTCGTATCGTACCAATAAGATACTGTCATGATACATCCCGTGCCGATGGGACAATTGATTTTTTTTTTTTTTTTTTTTAAATTACTAAGTAATTTTCTCAATAAAATTTAAAATATTTGATAAAAATTATAAAATTTTGTTGGTAAAAGAAAAAAATATTTTATGTCATTATATGTCGGCACACATGTATTTTTTTGTGACCGACACTCATCGGCATGGCTTGGTATGTACCGTGCCGTACCGTGCCGGCAAGTTTTCAGCACGACCCCGTGTCACGACACTTAAATCCTTGGTTTGGACTTGTGAATGGTTAAAATAAAAAGTTACCTAATTAATTAATATTAATTAGATAGTAATTTATTGAGTTGGTAAATCAATTAACTATGAATATTGTACAAGATAATGGAGAAACAACTATTAATTAGTTAAGAAATTAATTAGATTAGTCAAAATAGGAATTAGTTACTAGATAAGCTCATCAAATAGTTAATTTTTTTAATTGGCTAATTAATTGTAAATAATAATAAATTAATTGTTGAAGTAGTTAATTAAATATTTATTAAATAAAGTGGTTAAGTAGTTAGTTAGTTAATTAGTAAATAAGTTAATATATAATATATTAATTAGCAAAATTTTTATAATTGTTTATTTTTTATTTCCCTCGGGATAACCTATTAAGAGAGAAGTAAGTGTTTCTCATTGTGTTTGGATGAATAGGAAGGAGAAATAAGCCCCTTTTATTCCCCCTTATATCCCCATCCAAACAGTATCAAAAGTTTATTGTTTTTGAGAATGATGTTTTAATATTTTATATTCGGCATTACCTATAACATTTAGGAAGTGACCTGGAATGGACTTAACATTCTCACTGTCACGCCCCGAGTTACAGCAGAAGCTATTTCGGGAATGACAACAGTCCCGCCGTATGTACAAGACTTTCCTGCACATACGAAGCAGTTCCAAACAGGAACCTGTCTCAACAAAAGTCGAATAAAAGCGACAACAAAAACAGTCCTATGAGTCCACAACTAGAAGCAATGATCCTAGGAGGCTACAACTAGAAGCAATGAGAACAGGTTTCAGAGTATGAAATACTAAACTAGCATCATCACTGTACAACTAAAGTATATCTTGATACAACACAGGTACTAATATAAACATCATACATCAGTAACCAAAAGCTGCTCCAGCATCAATATATATAGTGATAAGACAAAATAAACTATCAGGGAGTCCTCTAGCTCTGGTACTCCGGTAGGTCCCACGGTCTCCTTATCTCGCTCAGCTACGGTCGCTAAAGACTCTGAAAAGAAGCAACAAAGGAGGGTATGAGAACTATATAAACAATAGTCCCCAGTGGGTAACAGCCGCCAACCACGACGACCTTCCCACTAGGTCAACTAGAGGCAAAAATAGGAGAAAACTATAAGAGCTGAAAGGTAAAGCTGTAAAATAAACTGTAGTAAATCTACCACTATAATGCCTCTACTATGCTACTAAAAGCTGAAAATCATACCTCACTAAGTAAATAGAACTGAGACACGGATAGAACCCAATCATAGGGATCGACTAAAGTCCAGTCCAACCTGCGGCGCCACGTGCCCGACTACCCAGATCCAGGGCTCAGCCGCACGTGCGAATGAGTGTAAAAGGGCCAAACTCCGAAGCGGCACTCGAGGGGAGCGACCCCACCGAGGAAGTACATCTCATTCAGGCAGGCTATAGTCCAATACGACATTCAGTCGCAAGTAAACTCTGCCAACTGATACACCAAACTCAACTCTGTATCAAACGACCGACCGATCCTCGGAAAACGACGAAGAACACAACAATCCTGGCAGTAGTAACAACACATCTACTGTCTAATCGACCAACATCACATATATGCCAAATAAAATCCATAACCGGAAGTGTTCTCATCTAGGATGTAACAAGGATAATATGAAGTAGGTGTAAAGTGATGTAATTAAATGACGTAGTCTAGTTCAAGGTTAATTAAAGAGTTAACAAGTGTCAGAGTCAACAAACATCTTAATAGCTTACAATATGTCAAGTAGCAATTTAATTAAGCTATAGGCAAACATGAATTGCTCAGTACCCAACGTACAACTACTTAATTACCAACTTCCCACTTGAGCCATCTATTCCCAGATTACAACATATAAAGGATAATACTGTTGAATAGTCAAACATCACCTTTGTTTAATTACCTTCTCTCTCAGTGACTGAGTTGCACATCTTAAGGCATGTTGTTGACTTCATGTATAGAGAGAAAGGCTGAATACAGTATACTTCAAGCAAAACCTTAATTAGTAGTAGGATGCTATTCGACAGAATTAATACCCAAGCATAACTATGTTAGAAAAACTTTTATCTTTTCAAATTAATTCTTTTAAATAATTTAAATTTAATTTAAACTCAAAATACTATAAATCAAAGTTTAGATGAAGCCTGCGAATGTCGAGGCGTGCGTGAGCACTGTCCTAGAAGCGAGATTGCCTCTCCACGTGCGAGGCTCCGGCAATCACCCCTAGCGATACAACGACCACTGTCCACCCCGTCGGCAACGACTCCGAGATGGTGCGTAGCGAACCCAACAACTTTCAGAGATCCAGCAAACTAGAAACTCAAAGAGGAAAAATCACTGTGTGTAAATCTCAGTGTAAATTAGAGAGGAGAAAAATTGAAGCTTAAGAGAAGATGTTGTCTATGTTTTTCTTAGCCCACAAGCCTTCTCATGCTCTCTTTTAAAGAGCCCAAAACCCACAGGAGACAAGCTCCAACGGGTCCTTTCTCGGGCAGCCCACAAAGGCCCTTCCCAAGGAAGGCCTTTGGGTAGCCCGAGAAACAAATTCCCAATGTAGGCTTTAAATACAAAAAGCAAAAGTCAAATGGACCAAGTCAAAATCGCGTAGGCCAGCCCGTGTGTGTGTATTGGAAAAGCTTTGCTCTTAATTCCTAACCAATACATACACAAGAGAGGGAGTAAATAAACCCACTCTACATGTGATGAATTTCCGATGTGGGACTAAACATCACATGTAGAGGGGAATTGGGTTTGGGCTCCCAGGCAAAGCCCATTGATATTGGGCTGCCCAGAAAAGCCCAAAGTCCAAAACATAAGTTTTAAATCACAAAAACTAATTAAAACCCAACAATCCCTACATGATTTAAAACTTGTAAAAACGAAATACAAAATAAAGTAAAAGAAATACAAAAAACTAAAACAGATGCTGGATCCCTTATACCACGTATTCGGCGAAGGTACCTTTCGGGTTTGAACCTTCACTTAGTACAGGTCTATGTACATCCGAGGGCACAATGGTGGACATTTCCTTGAACCAAGGCCGGTGAATCGGATTTCCACAAACAGTACACATGGTACAGCCGTTTAGGTTCTATGCGGGTTAGCGCTTTTATGGCCATGCACTCATATCAATTCATGTGTGTTTTTAGGGAAACGCCCTCTTTCCACAGTCGCGGCCTCACGACTACACACATATAGTAGGTCCTGATAAGGGTGCCTGCAAGGTCACATCCTGCTTCAAGGGTCTCGGAACCATTCAGGGTGAAAACCCTTACTAACCACTTGCATTAATGAGCACTGTCGCCATAGGAATGAGTATATAAAAGCAGTGCTCCGCATAACTACCAATTCGACTTGTTTCTACCCATTGAACCTCCAAGAGGTTGGGTTGCCATCGCCGGTAGTTTCTATTGTGGGCTAAGCCCCATCCCCCTCGACGATTCTAGGATCACTGTCCTAGACAAACCTTTAGTAAGCTGATCAGCTAGGTTCTTTGCAGATCTCACAAATTCCAATGCAATTACATTTTCCTTAATATTCCGCCGAATATACTCGTGTCTTACTTTCATAAATCTATTCATTTTTGTTTCCACAATTTTTTGAGCGCACTTGTCAATAGCAGATCTACAATCACAATGTATACAGACAGGTGCCAAAGGTCGCTCCATCAGTGGTAAGTCATACAAAAATTCTCTAATCCACTTAGCCTCTGCTACAGTGGTATCTAAAGCTATTAATTCAGATTCCATTGTACTTCTAGCTATCAATGATTGTTTCGATGACTTCCAAGAAACAGCTGCTCCACCAAGGAGAAAAACAAATCCAGTGGTTGATTTCACATCAGCTGTATCACTTATCCAGTTAGCATCACTAAATCCTTCTAACACAGCAGGGAATCCACAAAAATATAATCCATAAGATACAGTGCCTTTCAGATATCTTAAAACTCTTTCTAAAGCATTCCAATGCTCTCTATTTGGGTTATGAGTATATCTTCTCAATCTGTTCACAGCATATGCTAAATCAGGTCTAGTGTAATCTACAAGATAACCTAGAGATCCTATAATCTGAGCATACCTATTCTGTCCTATAGGATCACCTTTATTCTTCTTAAGATGTACACTAGGATCATAAGGTGTTACAACAATCTTAGAATCAAAATATCCAAATTTCTTTAACACTTGTTCACATGAAAACCAGCTTTCACAACTAAAGAGTCAAATTTCAAATGCCATTGCTTAGGAGCTTGTTTAAGTCCATATAAAGATTTTGTCAACTTGCAAACTTTGTTTTCATGTCCAGCAACAATAAATCCCTCAGGTTGCTTCATATAAATCTCTTCCTCTAAATCACCATTTAGAAAAGCAGTCATCCATCTGATAAATAATCAAATTATGGACAGAGGCTAAAGCTAGCAGAATCCTAATAGAAGTAATCCTAGCTACAGGAGCATAAACATCAAAATAATCTACACCAGGCTTCTGGGAAGAACCCTGAGCTACAAGTCTAGCCTTATACTTATCTACAGACCCATCTGGTTTCAATTTCTTCTTAAAGATCCATCTACATCCTATAGGCTTACAACCTATAGGTAAATCAGATAACTCCCAAGTATGATTCTGTAGAATAGATTGCATCTCCAACTTAACAGCTTCTTTCCAAAATGATGCATCTACAGAAGTCATAGCTTGGTCAAAGGTAGAAGGGGTATCTTCTATAAGAAGGACACAGAAATCATCACCAAAAGTCTTCTCAATCCTAGGACGCTTACTTCTCCTAGGTTTAGACTCTTCTATAGGTTCACTAGTACTGAGTCTACTAGATCCACCTATAGTCTCAACAGGAACAGGTCTATCTACTCTAGTTCTAAAAGGAACGATATCTTCAAAGTATACTGCATCCTTAGCTTCAATAATAGTATTGTTAGAAATCTCATTAACCTCAGAATTTACCACCAAGAATCTATTAGCATTACTGCCATTTGCATAGCCTAAGAAAACAGTATCCACAGTTTTAGGACCAATCTTTCTCTTCTTATTTTCGGGAATCTTTATTTTAGCTAGGCAACCCCACACTTTAAAATAATTCAGATTAGGTTTCCTACCCTTCCAAATTTCATAAGGAGAAACCGAATAACTCTTGTGGGGAATCCTATTAAGAATTATACAAGCAGTCATCAAAGCTTCACCCCACAAGTTCTCGGGTGCACCAGAACTAATAATCATTGAATTTACCATATCCATCAAAGTTCTATTTTTCCTTTCAGCTACTCCATTAGATTGAGGTGTATAAGGTGCAGTCACTTGATGTACAATTCCAAATTCTTGACAGAAAACAGTCATCTCATTTGATGTATATTCACCTCCTCGATCAGATCTTAAAATCTTAATTTTCTTATCCAATTGATTTTCAACCTCAGCTTTATAAATCTTAAATTTATTCAAAATTTCATCTTTATTCTTAATCAGATAAATATAACAATACTTCGAATGATCATCAATGAATGTTACAAAATATTTGCTTCCACCCCTACTAGGTCTACATCCATCACAAACATCACTGTGAATAAGTTCTAGCATATCAGAATCTCTATCTACAGATCTAAATGGTCTTCTAGGTTCCTTAGCTTGCACACATATTTCACATCTATGATCATTTGAAACAGACTTAGGAATTAAATCAAAATTCATCAATCTCTTAATAGTATTAAAATTCACATGTCCCAATCTTCCATGCCAAACATTAGATGAAACAACATTCAAAATCATACTTTCATTAATAGTAGAAGTCATCACAGAAAGCTTAAATAAACCATCACTCAAAAATCCTTTCCCAATAAAGTTCACTCCTTTAGTAATTACTACCCTATTACATTCAAAAACAAACTTAAAACCTTGCTGAACTAAAAGAGAAGCACTAATCAAGTTCTTCCTAAGATCAGGAACATGATGCACGCCGTGCAAGGAAAGAGTCTTCCCAGAGGTCAACTTCAGGTCCACTCGACCAGTCCCAAGCACGCGCGAAGATGCTGCATTTCCCATGTTCACCGATCCTCCACTTGAGTCCTGATAAGTGGAAAACCAAGAATAGTCAGAGCAAGCATGTACATTTGCTCCAGTGTCAATCCACCAATCAGAAGAACTAAGAGCAAGGTTAACCTCGGGTAAGCTAGTTCCTAACCTGATAGTGGAGTCAGAAGGGTTGGGAACATCAGTCAACATGTTCAGCTGACGCTCAGGAGGAGCTCCCTTCTTCTTTGGCGCGGAAGGTCGAGTCTTGCGATAATAGCAGTCCTTCGCAAAGTGGTTCGTCTTCCCGCACACAAAGCATCCAGAATTCACTCCACTCCCCTTAGGTGCAGGCTTCTTAAAGTTTGGGTTGAACTTTCTATGTTGGAAAGGCTTCTTCTTAAAGTTCCTAAAGGGTTGAAAATTTCTACCCTTAGGTTTCGGGTTCTCTACTAGGTTGGCTTGGGTAGAAGGCTCGCTAGGCTTCTTATCTCTAGCTCGGTTGGTTTCTTCTATCCTAAGAGATCTTAGGACAAAATTCAGGGAAAGTTCTCTTTGATTGTAGTTCAGATCATTGGCATGGCTAGACCAGGAAGGAGGCAACTTATCTATTAAAGTGGCAACTAGAAAACTCTCATCTAGATCTATACCACTAGATCTAAGGTGCTCAATAATGTACTCAAAATCCTGTAGTTGGTCAGACATTGGTTTACTATCTACCAATTTAAACTTGAGCAAATCTGAAGCTTGGTATCTCTTCTTGGTAGGATCAATCTGGCCATATTTTTGTTCTAAGAAAATCCAGAGTTCCCTAGCTGTCTGACTACTACAGTAAATATCATAAAGCTTATCAGATAGGGTGCTAAGGATCCGGTTCAGACAATGATAATTAATCATAGTAGGCACAGGTATAGGTGCAGGTGCAACACCAGGAGGAGTAGGAGCACTCTGAGACTGGCTGCGAGTCTGAGGGCGATTTGCCACAGACTGAATGGCACCATCAGGTGCAGTTTCATTGCCATTCTCAATAGAATCTGAGATAGCAAAAACAAGTCCCAGCGTGGTGAGCCAGAATCGCATTTGATTCTGCCACCTCCTAAAATTACGACCATCAAAGGTAACAGGTTTCGCCGAATACGAATCCTCCATTAATCTGTTTAATCAATAATCTAAAATAATGTCACAAAATTATTCTAGGTTTAAAAACAATTAATCTAAGTTGATAGGTTTAAATTTAATCAGATAACAGGTTAAAATTTTATTAACAAAGATTATACTATTTTAATTAACAGTGTAAAAAAAAAAAAACAATCACTATATAAAGATGTATTTTTAATTAATATTATAACAGTGTAACAGCAAGTATTACTAACACAACAATATTATTAATTAAATGTACTCTCAGTTTTTAGAAGAATTTTAAAAAAATTTAACAGAGTTGTATATCTGAAAGTGCAACACAATATTATTAATACAAACAGTATTAAAAAAAATAATAATTAAGGAAGTAGTCACGCGCGCAACAGTGTATACTAGGTTAGTTAAATATACTAACACAGCATTATCAATTAATCTACTGTACTCACAGTACTTAATAATATTTATATTAACAGTGTTAGAGTCAATATTTCTAACAGTATAGTATAACTAAATTAATTTATGAGCTATACTAACAGAGTATATAAGATCAACTATTTAATAAACTAATTAAATATTTATCTTAATCACAAGGCAACAGTATTTCACTAATTATATGAAAAGATAAAATGAATGTAATCTCGCTTCTAGATTGTTAGAAAAACTTTTATCTTTTCAAATTAATTCTTTTAAATAATTTAAATTTAATTTAAACTCAAAATACTATAAATCAAAGTTTAGATGAAGCCTGTGAATGTCGAGGCGTGCGTGAGCACTGTCCTAGAAGCGAGATTGCCTCTCCACGTGCGAGGCTCCGGCAATCACCCCTAGCGATACAACGACCACTGTCCACCCCGTCGGCAACGACTCCGGGATGGTGCGTAGCGAACCCAACAACTTTCAGAGATCCAGCAAAATAGAAACTCAAAGAGGAAAAATCACTGTGTGTAAATCTCAGTGTAAATTAGAGAGGAGAAAAATTGAAGCTTAAGAGAAGATGGTGTCTATGTTTTTCTTAGCCCACAAGCCTTCTCATGCTCTCTTTTAAAGAGCCCAAAACCCACAGGAGACAAGCTCCAACGGGTCCTTTCTCGGGCAGCCCACAAAGGCCCTTCCCAAGGAAGGCCTTTGGGTAGCCCGAGAAACAAATTTCCAATGTAGGCTTTAAATGCAAAAAGCAAAAGTCAAATGGACCAAGTCAAAATCGCGCAGGCCCGGCCCGTGTGTGTGTATTGGAAAAGCCTTGCTCTCAATTCCTAACCAATACATACACAAGAGAGGGAGTAAATAAACCCACTCTACATGTGATGAATTTTCGATGTGGGACTAAACATCACATGTAGAGGGGAAATGGGTTTGGGCTCCCAGGCAAAGCCCATTGATATTGGGCTGCCCAGAAAAGCCCAAAGGCCAAAACACAAGTTTTAAATCACAAAAACTAATTAAAACCCAACAAACTATTCTATTCAACTCCCGGACTCAACAAGTTCCACAACCAGTAAAACACCTTTACATGTATATGTATTAATTTTCCCTTGCTAAACCTCCACATAAGAGAAAATCCCCAGGTAGCATAAAATTAATTGACATAGAGGGAAGTCCATAGAGTTTGGATGCTAGAAACCCACCTGAAAAAGGTTCCAATCCAAAAAAAGAGAAGAAAAGGTGGAAGAGTAGTCGAGCTCGATGCCGTGCCTCAATTCCTCGCATACAGGGTCACCGCCGCGTTGTTCACATGAAGAAGAGGCTTTGCGAAAAGACTCCCGAGTTGTTCTTCCTTTCCGACCACGCCCAACTAGTTCTCCTTCTTCCCCTCTCTCTCTCTCTCTCTCTCTCTCTCTCTAAGTGGTATGGAATAAGAAGTGAGAGAACCTTAAGGCGGTGCAATAGAATTAATTAACAAGAAGAAGGCATTCGGCTCACCTCTCCCACTAATTCGGCTCAAAGTGGCAGCCCACTCAGCAACTTGCCGCCTCCACCGACAATCACATGCAAGCTGATGAGTCATCCCATCATTAAAAGAGGGAGTTATAATAATCTAAAAAACTTGATAAATAATTGAGGAGTCCAATCTCGACCCTGCATCAACTAATAATAGCTAAGTGCGGTTAGTGTGCCTATTTGGTGCTGAATCAATATAATTCCATCCTGCACTTAACAAATAATTGCCAAAAATTCCACATTGCAACCTTAGCCATTTGCGAAGGTCCAATACACTACACTCACTCGCGTACATGGTGGAGATCAGCTAAACCAACAACTGCGACAGTTGCTTTGGTGTCATTTTGCCCAAAAGATTGACCGACCTTATGTAAGAAATGATTTGGAAATAGTCTTAATGGATTTTTTGAGCAAGATGGGACTTTTGTCTAATAAAAGAAACTTATTATACTTAGTTGGTTTTGAGTAGTTGTTCAGATAAGCCAAGTTTGAGTTTTTCTTTTTTATTTGTTAAAGAATTGTGGAAGAATTGGGATTGTGTAGTGTTTCGTAGAGATGAAAATGCCATTTTAAGCAAAATCATTGTAAGAAAGATATTTCATATAAGTATGCACAAAGATAAAATGTAAACGGGATGAGAATTTGGCCTATGATAGTATGATATGATGAGTAGTGCTAGGCATTGTTCTAAAAGTGTGATTCGGCCCCTCATCATGGTAAGGCTTTTGGTTTGTTATAATGCTAGGCTGCTAGCATCATGACGTTGAGTTGGTATCAAACAAATATGATTAGGGTTTTGTTTAAATGTAGGAAAGCAAAATGAGATTGTGATTGTGCAGTTTTTAGTAGCAATAGAAATGCCTATTTGAGGAACGTTTCTTTGAGAATTTGTTTATATGAATATGCATGAAGATAGAATGAAAAGGATGGGGGTTTGGCCTATCATATGAGTTGACAGTGTCCTGGAAGTATCATTTGCCTCCTCACAATGGCGAGGTTCTTGCCTTGGTATAATGCTAGTAATATTACAATAAGTTGGTGTTGAATTATTGTATGAGTAAGCGGGATATGGTTTTGGTTTTTGAAGATGCCATCAATGTGATCGATCAAAATGTTTTATTTTGCCTTTGATATTTCTCCTAATATTTTTCTTTGACAGTGGAATCCTTGAAAGTTGTGCTAGTTCAAACAAAACACTTGGATAGGTTGAGATGTGGGGCTCTTGGTACCCAAATGAACCTATTTGATCGATTTGCTAGGGTCGTCAAAGTAAGAATTTGAAGTTTCCTTCTTGGTGCCATATTATGATGTGTTCTCTAGTTCGCATTATCTTCTAACTAATGTATAGATTGTGGTACATTTGTGGCATATCTAGTCCTATGCAAATGCAATCATTAGTTCTTTTGAAGATCCGGAGAAGATCTTGGATCAAGCAGTTCTTGAGATGAATGATGATTTGACAAGGATGCGCCAGGCGACTGCACAGGTATATATACTTTTCCTTGTATTTTTAACTAACCAAAGTGAATATCTTACACAGGATGTTATTATGGAATTCTATTCCTCATTAAAGTTTGTTATGCAAGCTTGTGAGTATATTGCTTTTCCTAATTTTGTTGTCTTATTCCTTTTGGGAGAAGAAAATTCCAATTTTTTTGTCTTCTTCAAAACAGTTATTTGCAAAGTAGATTTTTGTACCGTTATTATGTATCCGAACAAGTTCGGTTTTCCTTTCACTTATCTCTGCATACCTATCATAATATGTCGATCTTAATTTCTTTCTCTAGTATTATCTGAAATTTCTATATGGATTTCCTTTGTTGAATTGAAGGTATTGGCTTCTCAGAAGCGCATGGAGAACAAATATAAGGCTGCACAACAAGCTTCTGACGATTGGTGCTGTTATCTTTGAAGTGTTATTCAATTTCGAGGTATATATTTAGTAACTTTAGATTAAGTCCATGCATTTTTTTTTTCATTGCAGGTATCGCAGAGCACAACTGGCTCTTGAGAAAGGAGATGAGGATCTTGCTCGTGAAGCCCTAAAAAGACGTAAATCTTATGCTGTGGGTACCTCGTGGAAGATAGATTTTTCCATTTACAAATGTACTTGGTATTCCTGCAAAAAGTGAACTTTTACATGCCTTTTCAAGAACTCAATTTATTGCATATATTACCTTATTCTTAAGAAAATGCCCCTTTTTATAATACTATTTTAACACAACCACCTCCATCCAGCTGACTGTATGACTACCAAACTTAAACTTAAGGTGTCTGTTAAGAAACTGCAATTTTGAGGGAGTATATATGAAAATTTGAGAATTTTCTTGTGTAGATATAAACAAATGATTTTGCGGGACATACATATATGTATGTAAAAGTTCCATTTATTTAGTAATATATGTTAGTCTGTCCTCGGAGAATATGAGATCGAGATTTGTATTAACTATAGGTACCCAACTATCCATTTACATTTGCAAACTAAATGTTTATAAAAACAATTTTCTTTATCTTAATTGCAGTCTATCTTATCCATTTAAGGTTTAATTATAATTTGTTTTCCGATAAATGGTCCTCCTAAAAGGCAAATTTAGAGGGGCAGGGATGGAACAATTTTGACAGTTACAAAATGTTTTAGTTTTTATTTTTATTTTTAGATAGTAGAAGGACTTTCAGAATGTTCCAATAAATATAGTTTTTGATGGTTTTATGCCTCCCCCAGTTTCAATCCTTTTTGTGCTTTTATTATAGTTCTTAAACAATGTAAAGTTTTGGAGCTTGTGCCGTCATTCGGTTATTATCTTAGAGACTTAAAGTGTCCCTACAGGGTCATAATGGGAGATTTTCACTGTAGATCTTTATAATATTTTTCAGGTGAGGTTGGGTCGTACTAGGCAATTCTCTGAATGTAGTGTTAGGGCTGTTTGTCTGGAAGTCAATTCTGGGAATCTAGAATGTAGAATTTCTCTAGGTTCTTTTTCTTTGTTAATTTTTCTATTGCAATTATTATTTTCTAATTTTATGTGAGGTTGTGTAATTAGGACAATGCAAGCTCCTTGAAGGCGCAGCTTGATCAGCAGAAGAGTGTGGTTGAAAATCTTGTCTCTAATACTCGGGTGAGCTTTTTCTGTTTCTTAGTAGGCTACACCATGTTATACACTTTCTTCATCACGCCATATGAAATCTTAGTTTTTCGAACTTTATCCTTTTTCGTCCTCTCCTCTTGCATTGTTTTTTTTAGAAGTTACTGTTTGTTGTTGGCCAATAGCATCATTTGTTATTGATGATCATTTCAGTTGTTTATTTTTATATTTATATAACACATTTTTCAACAAAAAAAAAAAGAACTTATAGATTGAACTTTTACATTAGAAGTCTAGATCTTATGGTAGTTGTTCAATACTCTCACTACTACCTTGCCATAGTGCGTCTAACACTTCCCATAATTGATTGCGGCTTTTCCCTCCTGCTAGCCTTCATATTTTAAATAAGTTGTAATGCCGGTTTATGGAGGCCTTGTCATATTTGAAGTTTAATCCTAAGGCTTCCCATCTTTTAGCCAAGTCTCGTAATCCACTTGAAAACAAAAAGTTCTCTGTGAGGATCATCTTTTCATAGTTTTGTTGGGAAAAGTGAAAATGCATTTCTTCTTTAAGCTTAAGATGGGAAAAAGCTTAATTGAATTATAAAAGAAATGTAGATCCTATGCAAACTCATTTAAATCCTAATTTACATCCAATTTGTGTGTGTGTATGTGTGTGTGTGTGGGTAATACAAGAAAATCATTGTATAAATGTTCTTCATAGCACATTTATAGCTGTAAATGTTTTCAATCTCCAAGTTTCTATTATTGTGATATTTTATGCCTTTTTTCTAGCTGCATATATGTCAGTCCGATTTAACCATTCCGAATTGCTATAATTATATCATTCTGTTTGATTTAGCTTTTAGAGAGCAAGATGTCAGAGGCCAAGTCCAAAAAGGATACTCTAAAAGCCCGTGCTCAATCAGCCAAGTCTGTCTTCCTTTTCTTTATTGGTGAAATTGCCTTTTCTTTTTCTCTGTAGTTTGTGCATACTAAATTTTAGAGTAATATTTGCCTTTAGGACTGCGACAAAAGTGAGCGAAATGTTAGGAAATGTGAATACAAGTAGTGCTCTTTCAGCATTTGAGAAGATGGAGGAAAAGGGTAATTTATTTTTCTTTTTTTTTTAAAAAAAAAAACTCTTTTGAAGCATTTATGACAGACAAAATTTAATGCACTCCTCTACAGACTAAATATCACATCTAAATAAAAACTTTTCTATCAAAAAGTTCTGAGTATATTGCACAATGTCGCTTCAACTATTGTTTCTATTGTTATATGGACTGCATAACTACCAAATTAATGTTTCAAAATTGTTGACTGGGATTATTTGACTCGATAGTTTTAACGATGGAATCACAAGCTGAGGCCCTTAATCAGTTAACAGCTGACGATCTCGAAGGAAAGGTAGCATTTGTTCTCGAAGACACGTTTTTCTTACTTTGTCTTGTGTGAACAATATTTGTTTCCCATTTAAAAATGCTGTTTGTTCATTGCAGTTTGCAATGCTCGAGAGCTCATCAGTGGATGATGATCTCGCGAAAATGAAAAGAGAATTATCAGGAGGCTCTGGGGTACAGTCTATTCTTCTCAGACCATATGCATTATCTTTACTCTGTCAATTTTTTTTAGATATTCACTTATATACCTCTGTGCAATCATTTATTTAATATATCCCTGCAATATGCCAATATAATAATTTTCACAGAGGCCTTTCTAAAAAATTTCTTTTGCATAAGTAGCCTTGCGCATATAGAAACATCCTTAGATACAAATTTTCTAACAGAAAACCGACTTTTCCCCCGTGAATAGTACGACTACCCAAATTGCGATAAGGTTATTCAGAAAACGGGTGATTTTGCAAGGTACAGATATGTAGTCAAATACGGAAACACACATTCACACACATACCCACAGATGAGCACGCAGATGCATACGCACACACAGGGAAGGAGGGAGGGAGGTTTTGCTTGTGCATCAAGTGGTTCCGAAATGAATGGCGTAAATTGAAAATGCTTCTTAGACACTATATTCTATTGCTATATGAACACATTTAATAATATTTTTGTACCAAAACGTATCTATTTTGAATTTTGTTTAACAGTTAAACACCTTAGGTCAATTGTTAAGATTGTCCATTTTGAGACGGCTTAATGCATAGGTAAAAATGTCAAAGAAACCATAAATTTTGATTCTTAGTAAATTCAATACCATAGGTCATATTGAACTGCATGGGTTGTCAAATTCAAATACTCTATTGTTGATTTTGAGAAGGATTTGGCCCCAAAGTCTCTCCTCTGTAGTACTTTTACCAATCTATTAACAACAACTAGATCTAGGCTAGGGGAACTTGTTATGTGTCATGAGAAATTGCTGTAGCAAGCCGTGGATTTCTTGATAATGTGACCTCTACGATCATGAGTATTGCTAGGCTATACAATCAAGAGGATTTGGCTCAAATCCTGTCGTGGCAAACTTGATGCTTGAGCATTTTAGTTGACCATGCATGCCTTTGAATATGAGTAAGGGCTCGTTTGGTATTGAGGTCCATCTAACGCTATCAGATAAAATAGAGTTAGGGTAAAAGTATTTAAGGATATGCTTTTTTGTTTTTCGGTGGGATCGCAGAAAATATATCATAACTGACTCATTGTGATATGCGGAACGTAATATTACGTACGGAAACAAATAGGGTATTTTCCCATCGTACTTTCTCACCACACATAACGCAATCTTCCTGCAAATCCAAACGGAGCCTAAGAATATTGAAATTACCATATACCAAATATTCATAAATTTTTTATGCTTTTTGAGCTTCAAGTAGCCTCAAAATTAACAATCACGACGTTCGATATATTGTGTCTTTTGGGTTGATTCAAGTTGGGTTGAAACCTGGAAGTTTGTGTTTTAAAAACACAAGATATTTCTAGATCAAGAATAATGGCTATTATTATTTTCAGCCGAGGAATCCTTTACTATGTTTGAGGAATTATTCACTTTTGCGCCAGTCATTTCAATCTCTATTTGATACACAGTTAGAAGCATCCAAAACCTTTAAAATTTGGTTTCTACTTTGTAGTACTTTTTAAATATTCCAGATCAAATCTAGCCCTCTGGATTGTCAATGAAAATGCTCTAGCATTGATTTTGACTCGGAAAGAATTCGGGTAAAAATCTTCTTCAGTGCAGCCTGGCTTTTACTCTCTAGTAGTCCTTTTTATGTATGAATGTATTTTTTGCATAATTTTTCATCTTTGCAGCATTGATTGAAATCTACAATTTTACTTCTCATTTCATTTGCAGAAAGGAGAACTTCCTGCTAGTAGAACAGCAGTCGGCAGTTCAAATGCAGCTTTTCCTTTCCGAGACTCTGAGATCGAGAACGAGCTTAATGAACTTCGGAGAAAAGCCAAAGAATATTAATTTCATGTCCTCCGCCTTTTAGGCTGTTTTCTAAATTGAAAAAAGGGTTTTCCGAAAAGATCACCTCAGTAATCACCTTCAGTTATTGCGAAAGGGCGACCAAAATTATGAATAAACCTCAGTTGCTGAACAGTATATTAATGCATGAACATCTTCTTCTTCTTCTTCTTCTTCTTAATTTGTTAAGGGTGAAGATTTTCTGTACAGTAGCCACTAATTACCAATGTACAAAAGTGTGGATTTGCTTAATGGTGCAATTAACACCAAGTTGTATTTTGGTTGGTATATTTAAATATTATGCGGCAAATGTGTTGAATTATTAATGTACAGTAAGTACAGCTGTGGCATCAGAAAGATGTTCATTCCACTGTCATTATGTTGTGTTCTTTTCTTGTAGTTTTTTTTTTTTTTTTTTTTTTTTTGGGTGGCATTTTTTCAATGGATTTTTGTTTTGGTTTTGCAGATAGTTCCAGTAGTAATCAACTTGAAGTGGCTTGGATCTGGGAACTTAGCATTTGGTTGTACCATATGAACACCCCACTTATTCAAGAATGAGAGTTTTTTCACTAGTCACATTGAGATGGCTAAAAAAATTTATTTCATCATAAAATAAGCGGGATGTAAGATGTATATTCTATCTGAATTGTACAAGTAGCCATTTTTCTTTGGCTCAATTCAAGGATGTAAATGCCATTGCATGGCTCGCAGTAGGGTGCATATACAGTATGGAAAATGCTATGTGTACACCCGTAAGGGGTGTACATCTCACACCCCCACCCATCTAAGGGTGGGGGTGTGATGATGGGTCACTTGATGTGACCCGTAAAAGATATCGCCACCATTAAAATGGTGGAGATGTATAATGTACACCCCTTCGGGATGTACATGTAGCATTGCTCATACAGTATTCATTTACTGTTTTTGTATTGTTTCAATGTGCGTTGGTCATTAAAATATTTGTATGATGACAAGTTATAATGTGAAATATTTATTTTCTTCGATATTAATATATTTAAATGACTTATTATATATAATTATAAAATCCTTGCATTTTATTGAGATAAACTATCGGTTAGGTTTTTTAAAAAATATTTTGTGTTGAGCCATTGGCATATAGAGATGTCCAAAATACTTGATTTTTCGGTTTGGATTTGGATCTGAACTAGATAACTAGATCCTATTAAAAGTGAATAGTATATTAATAAAAAAAATTATCTATTAAAGTTTCATGTATGTGGTCTGGATACTTTATTATTCATATTCAATTCGGGCCGATCCTTTGGTGGGTAGAGTCGGAAATCATTTTTATATTCAGACCGGTAATATATAACTGACTGTTTAAAAGTTAAAAGCGAAAGTAAAAAAAATTTAAAAACTTGTGAAAATTAAAAAAATCTTGATATTTATTTTTTTGCCATAATGTTCTAGACTTATTGTATAAACCTTTTAATTATATTCATGCTATGTAATTAGTTGTATGTATTTTATGCAATTATGCTATACTAGTGCACTGACCCGCTCGCGGTACGACAGGTAATTACTATTAAAATAAAATTTTAGCATAATACCCTTTAATAATTAATATTATAAAAGAAGATATTAAATATGTTGATTTTTTTTTCAATTAAGTTATTTTAGTAAAATAGTATTCAATTTGGTTTAAATCCGAAATACTAGATTGTTAGTTTTCATGCAAGTTACTACTATACTATTAATAAGAGAATAATAGGAATTAGATGAAGACTGTGAGTTGAGGCGTGTGGATGCACTTTTTCAGAAGCAAGATTGTTCCTCCACGTGCGAGGCTCCGACAATCATTCCTAGCGATACAACGACCACTGTTCACTCCGTCGGCACGACTCTGGAATGGCGCAGAGCGAATCCATCGACTTTCAGAGATCCAGCAAAAATAAAGCTCGAAACAAGTAGAAAAACTCAATGTAAAATAGTAGGCAAAGCTTAGTGTAGTGTAGCACTGTAAATTAGATTAAGGTAGGTCAACTTAACCAAGAACACCTATGTATATATAGGGCTCAAACCCATTTGTGGGCAGGATCCAACGGCTAATTCTCGGGTTAGCCGTTAGATTTTACCAAGGAGGCCCTAGAAAACTCAAGAAGGCCCTTCCCAATGTAGATTACGTCACGAAAAAAAAAAAAAAAAAAAAGAAGTAAATAAAAAGAGAACCGGGTCAAGATCACGCGCCGCCGCCCAATCCGACCCAGCTTGCCCGATCCAATCCGGCTCGTGCTAATGTGTATGTTTAGGAGAAACCTCTACACTCACTTTTTCCTAACCAACCTAAGTAAGAATGAAGGAGTATATAAATAGCTATTCCATGTTATGAGTTTTCGATGTAGGACTAAACATCATATGTAGTGGGCTAAGATTTTGGGCTCCCAGGCAAAATTTATTGATATTGGGCTATCCAGAAAGCCCATAGGATAAAATCAAATTTAAAATTAATTAAAATTCAAACAAAATATATATTATTTTTAAATTTATATTTAATTAATATAATATGGTGATTGCGTTTTGTTGCCGATAGCTATTATTATAGAGCTAAAAATATAATCTACTGAACAAACGAAAACAAAAAAAATGCAAATAGAAATTTATAAGTAATATTCTCACTTGATATATAAACTAAACTATTCTTATTAAATTAATTAGTAAAAAATTAAAATTAAAGCACCGTGTGGATATTTTAAAATTAAAGTATCATTGGCTAACTCAAATCAAATAAATTGAAATACTGAATAGTAAAATTAAAATTTTGAAAAATTTGATAGTCAATTCAAAATGATCTAAAATTCAGCTAAGTTTAGAATATTTTTATCATAGTTATATATTCAGGGCACAACAGGATTTTTCTTTTTTTTTTTCTTTTTTTTGGGTGAAAAAACAGTGTTTGAATAAAGTTGTTTGCAAAAATTCCTAATTAATTATCTACTTTAAATTTCCTCAAACACTTCCCACGAAAGTCAAAAGGACAATTTAGCTTCCTACGACAATGGAAGCTTTTGGATTTTTTTTTTTTTTGTTTTTTGAACTTCAGAGATCTTTCAAAAACAGTTCAGTTCAATCAAGCAGCTGTCTATATATAGTTTGCTGACATAAATTTGGCTAAATAAAAATAATAATAATAAATAAATAAATAAATTCCTGTACCTTAGTTTTCTTCATCCAGATGTTCACCAAAAACAGATGAAGCTGATTGATATCTGCAGTGTCAGATTCCAAAATCCAAAATTTGTGCATCAGAATTTCCATTGTTTCCTTCAAAGTTTCCCAGGGGTTCAAAAACGACTCAATATGATCGAATTATTAATTTGCACTCAACACTGCGTTAAACAGATCCAAAAAAGTGCAGGAGAGGTTTTCATAGTTTTAACCAGTTTTCTAAGAACAATAATATGAGTCATTCTTAAAAGCTCGAGACTGCAGATTAAAAAGTAAATATAACATCAGCATACAAATTCAATGATAAAAATAGAAACTGAATTTTATAACATGACACAAACAATTTCTTTCCTCTTTTTTTTTTTTTTTTTTCCACTTCTTTGTACCTGCAGTAGTTGAATTTCAACAGCACAGAACAAGTGTAGCAATTCTCTATACAAATTAACAAGGACTGCAGGGAAATAGAGGAATAAATCTACAACATTATTACTGCAACTTACACTTCACAAATAGGCTAAATTACACTTTTAGTCCTTACACTATATGAGGTGGTTGATAGCTTGGTCCCCACACTTTAATTTATTGCCATTTGTGGCTCGAACTTTGTACATTGTCATAATAAAGTTCTACAATCAAATTTAATTGACTAAATGTTGACGCGTCGCTAATGTGAAAGTAATGTATCATCTTAGTTATTATTACGGTTATCAATCACAACATTATTACAATACTTTCATATTAACGACACATCAATATTTAGCCAACTAAAATTGGGTTGTAGGACTCGATTGCGATGATACAAAAAAAGTTCAAGCCAAAAAAATTGGAAGTTTGAGGTCCAAAGTGTCACGCGCTTCATAGTTTGAGGACCAAAAGTAATAATTTAACCTTGCAGATATATAGACAGACAGTATATCGGCCGCATAAGCAGTCTGTGTAGAGAGAAATCAATGTTCCCAAACTGCATCACTTGAGTTGAAGTTTTCTGTAGGAGCATGGTTCACCTGAAAATGCATGTATCATTTTTGCTCTTGAGAATAAAATGCAGTGCAAAGCATTGTAAGGGAGACAGTGGAGCCAAAATGTCAGAGAGGAGTGTAGCAACTAAACGAAGGGATCAATCATATAAGCAAATAATTACATAGTTATATATAGTGCAGTCTTTTTATAAAAGTTATCAGAAGGTAGATCTCTCTAATTGGTTAAACAGGAATTGAGAAGCTAAGTTATATTCACACAAGAATGTAGGCTTAGGTGGATTTTTGTCTAGCTCTTCTTTCAAAAATATATGTATAGGAATATTGTTAGAGTTATCATTGTTTTGGATAGAATCTAAATGCCATATCCACATATCTAGTTCGAGCCGTCCGTCGTGAGGCATGTTATCTGGCAACTCAAGAAGGCAATGCTTGGGTTTGAGTAGGCAAAGGAACTCCAGCTCAAACACAAAGTGTTTTTTGTGGAAAGATAAGTACTCAAATTTGTAGCTCATCAAGCATTATTTATGCTTGGAGAGAGCCACACTTCGCATTACCAACTCCACATGAATGATGAAAACTGAGCGATAGAGATTCAGATAAGGTCGTGTAGTGTAACGATCTAATCCGCTAGCAATAATAACTCGTTGGGCCCAAACCACCGCCCCAAAATGAAGCCGGTTATTATTAATAGCGTGTCTAGTCTGATATATTCCCAATCAGAACCTCTTTTCTATCCGATGTGGGATTATTGGGGCGTTACAGACTCCCCACGTTTAAACCTTAACGTCCTCATCAGGTCCAAACTTGATCATCATAATTACCAAGCGATGTGAGATCTAGAGGTGGCTCCTGCATGTTCGAGAGTCCAAACCAGACCATCAAAATTACCGGGCGATGTGAAATTCTAGAGTTGACTTCTGCAGGTTCAAGAGCTAGCTCCTACTAATTTTATGGTGTAGCACTTTGTCCCACATAGCACTTAGCTCTCACACTTGTGGCTGATATTTGGCTCTGATATAAATTGTAACGACCCGATCTGCTAGCAATAATAACTCGTTGGGCTCAAACCACCAGCCTAAAATGCTTAAGCCCAGTTATTATTAATAACGTGTCTGATCTCTGTATTCCCAATCAGAATCCCTTTCTCATTCGATGTGGGATTATTGGGGCATTACACGTAGATATGAAAATGTGCTTATAAGAAGTTTTTTTTTAAATTTCTCCTACAAGTTGAAATGCAAAGCAAGGTGTGGCAATTTGTACGACTTGATGTCTATCTCTGGTTAACAGAATAACAGGCGATTAAAAATCAGTGCCTGAGTACTGCCATGCATATACCAACAAATGGCCAAATTCAGATGCACCGCAATACCAACATAATATAAGAGCTTGCTTCAAAATCAACACATCAAACTACTAAATCAAAGAGTAATCAAACCTTTTATTTTTGCCTCTTTTCATGGGGTTTCATAGGTGGCACCAATTCAGATGCATCAAGACTGTAAGACTGCACAAAGATATCATTTGCACCTCCAACAAAGGAAACATTATTCAAGGACATGGCATCAATGTCACGCTTCATTTTTCTAGCTGCAGTGTTCCCATCCATTGACATGAAACTTCTGCCTCGTAAACTGTAGTTTGTCGCAGCAGCTAAATCTTCACCAAGAGCACCTCTAGAACCGCACAAAGGAGCAAAACCTGCCATCCCGTCCATCATGGTAACAACAGATCCGATAGCATTAACTGCATAGCAAAGATCCTCGGGATTTGCTGATTGAACCTGAAAGATTCAACATCATTAGAAAAATGGAGTTGCACAATTTGAACAATACACTAAATCGAGCATTAGCATTTAAAAGTGTGACATGACCAATTTCATGCCATACAGAGTCGGTCAACTCTATAGAGAAGGCACCAGATTTTGAGCTATTTAAGAAACTTGAATTCTCATTGTTTTCTGAACATTAGTTGTTAAATCCATCTAGCTCTTAGTTGACCAGTTCAATCCAAACTATATTGCAAATCTTACGTTTTAAAACCTTACAAAACTAACAGAGCTTGGACCAAGGCAATAAAAGACGAAAAGAGAAAGTTTGGCGTAAGAAGAACCGTTTGGTGTACCAATCAAGAAGAAAAAAGACAAATTATGTAAGAAATACAAGGTCCTCTGAGTGATGTGTAGTATGAAAGTGACAATCAACTATCTTACTTCAGAAACTTATTACCTAACAAGAAAATTTAGATAGAGATGGAAGTGGAAATATCAACTAACCACTTCCAATAGCCTTTCTGTTGCACTCGCTTGACAAGGAACTGGGGTTGGTATATTAGGCTGATTTCCACTGGGACATGCAATTTCTGCCAGAACGGACGGGGCTGACATACCAGGGATAACAAGAGCTGGAGGTGGAAGAGTTGTTAGTTGATGACCATTTTGTCCCACTTTAGGTAGAGATGCTACATTAGAAAACTGTTTCTTCGTCTCCCCTTGTATAGAACGTGATTTAACGGGCATCATCGAAGGAGGAACAACAGGTGAGTTTAGGATTTGAGATGGCTGTTGGTGCAGCATAGTATAAGCACATAAACTGGGCTGCAGGAACTGCAATTGTCCTTGGGGCTGTTGAGCGGGAACTTTCCTTTTGTGTGAAGCTAGAATACGCATTATTTCTTTCTCATAAGAAAGAAGTTTATCCTTAAGAGCAATTCGAACGGCGTTTTTGTCAAGCTGTAGTATTACCAAGATGCCCTCTAAAAACTTCTTCATTTTTTCAGCCCGATCTGATTGATTTCCAGGTGTTTCAAGATCATCATGCTGAAAAATAAAGAACAGGGAAGGAAAAAAAAAAAAAAAACAGCATAAAGAGGTGCATAAGATTTCACTGTTATAATTTAAGAGACTACAAGACAGACAAATTCGAGCACACAAATAGCAGAAACTGGCTGTACCTGCTGTTTCTTCGAAGCAATCATCTGGTAAAGTTCAAAAAGATCCACATAGTACAGCTCTTTCATGGTTTTTATCTGTTATAGACCAAAAGAAGGCATCTTATGAGTTATCTGTGATGAAATGAATGGTCACTGCAGACAAAATTATGCAAGGCATGTTACTCATAATATAATTTACTATCACTAAGAATTATGTGCATCAATTTCAAATAAGAAAGGAATACATTACAAATTTGCTGTTGATCTAAGCAAGAAGGTCGAAAAAGGATTCTCATTAAGGCTTATTAATGCAAACAAGAAGCATGTTATAATAGCAGTACTATACCAGTCAAAATCTCTCTATTTTGGCAAAAAAATTTCCAAGTTGGGGGTAAGGTTATATAATAAAAGGCCATAAATTATCATACACTACTTAAGTTCTGACTGCAGCCTAGATATTAAAAAAAGAGAAGGTAAGTAATGCGAAGGCATGAAACATAAAACTAGAAAAATTCTCATATGAGAAAGGTGAGTAATGTGAAGCACGAAACATAAAACTAAAAAAATTCTCATATCACCTTCTCATAAATCTCCTGTTGCCAATCATTACTATCTGCATGTTCATTTCCAGCTGTTGACCCTACCCATGCTGCCAAAAGAAAACAGAAAAAAGTTAATATCAAATTTGCAGTTCGAATCACTATTAAGGGTAACTTGCTCAATTAAGTTGAGACAGATCGGTGAGAAGCAAAGGGCACATTAAGATGTCTTACCAAACATGCATTATACTCCTTACTTATGATCGAACAAACTGGTGACTTGGAGAGTCATTTATTACATACCCACCCATCTTTTTAAGTACGTGACAAATGGAAAAACAAATTTAAAAGACTTACCGTTAAGCGAGACCTCTGGAAGGTTGTTCTGTGACTGAGTAATCAGTCTCTGTCGATCATCTGCACCGTGTGGCTTAAGCAAAGAAGCTGAAGCCTGACGCGCCGGCAGCATATAGCAACTGACTTGTGACTGGATGCCATATGCTGTTTAGAAAAGAAACCAGAAAAATTGTTTACTCAAAAATGCTTTGCAACAAATAAATTGGAGAATGAGACAAATATACACAAGATGCATTACTTAACTAGATTAAGGATCAAGTCAGCATCTAATCCATGATTTGAGAACAGCAGTTCTAGATGATAAAATAGGATTGAGGAAAAATTAATTACAGAATTGACATAAACAACTGACCATTTTAGTAATTGATGTTTTCACTCAAGAAATCAAAAAGGATTAAGGACACAACTCATAAATATAAATGAGTTAGCAACTTCAAAAATGAACTGAAATATCATATTACTGCCTCTGATCATCTTTAATCAAAACAGCAAAAGAAGAACACAGGTACAGGTTTTAATAGACTGCTAACATTAATAAACTGAGATAAATTCAATTTGAACCTATTTTGTCTAGCAACAGATGTATTCTTCCATCAACTGACTTCCAACAATGGCATTAAATAACTTGCTCCTACTTGAGCACATATTAGCTTCATTAGAGGATAAATGAAAACACAAAAAAAAAAGAAGAAGACAAAAGACAATTAAATTAAACTGATGAAATAAAACTTGATAAAGTTCCTTATTAATTCCCAGATGTTTCTTGTTCTCTATACAATCCTGAGTGTATAGTATGCTACTTTATTGTCAATATACATCAAACAATTTGATCTTTGACATCAATACCTGGATAAATGGAACTTTCATGCACAACAGCAGTATCTGCCACAGCAGGGTTGGTCAGAGGAGCATGCTGCGTCTTTAGCTCAATTGAGAACAGTTTTAGACTAACTTTCTTCAGATAATCTGACTGAAATATCAGGAAGTTAAGGGTTAGAAAGCTTAATTCAAAGAAAGCTTGTATTCTCAGTAACTACAACATGGGGAGCTTTTTGGGTCCCTCCTTTGCTCTACACTGAAGGTGCTCGGAGAAGGAAAACATTCCCATCTTAGATGATGCTAATTATATAGCTCTGCATCATCTTAATAGAAAACCATAAATTTGCACTATGTTAAGATATTAAAAAGAATACAGCAGTGGATTTGATCCAATTGCTTTTGATCTATAACAATCATGTGGCTAGTAACAATGTTTGAACAGCAATATTACTAATTACTATACAACACAACATATGCCAGGAAAAATTTAAAAGATTAATAGATAACGATCCTACCTGGCTGGTAGCAATAGTGAAAATCTGCTCCTCGAATCTCACAGCAATTCTCTGAATTTCTTTGCATTGTTCAGGCTCAGAGATGCGCAAGCGCTTCAAGAGAATCTCCCCCCTATTCATGTAATAGATGAAGATTAATATTGTCCAGCTATTACATTATAGACCGAACGGATAAATCACTGATACAAGCAGACTACGCATGCATATATTCATGACAAACGGCGAAAGGAAAGACAACCAAAGCTTTTTACAGAATGAGTAAAAAAACATAGAGAAGGCTTCAAGAAGGAAATGAGCCGATCAGTTACAACCAGCAACACCAATCTATTAGATTTACCAGTAACTTGCAAGTATTGCAGCATAAAATAATTTAGGTAAAAGACAGCTTGCTGGGAATCAAATGAAACCAGCTAGTTGGTGAGGCACTAAATCTGTCGTACTGTCCCTCTTCTGATGAAAAGGAGTTTTCTTCCACATAATGAGAGATATAGGAAAATCCAAGAAAAAGAGTACTAAGAAGTCTATGCAATCGGATTTCGACGTATGTTTGAGTCAATTGGTTGATGATTGACTTTAAGGGCTTAAATGAGTTGAATTTAGATCAGCTGACTCAACTCTAGTCCACCTGCGTCTGTTTGATTTTCGAATACATTTGAATTTGGAAGCCTCCACTATGAGCAAACCTTATTGACCCTTTTCTTATGCAGACTTTCGAGAAAAGAAAATTGTTTTACCAAGTAATGGAGGTAACATCTGATATGCACAACTGGGGGAATCCACAAAATTATTTCACTTGGAGTAACTATGAGACCACAACTAACATTCCACATGCCTAGTAATAGAAATAATTTGAAATAAACAAGCATGCCATACTGTTCAAAACATGTTTCAGAAAAGTTATCTACTTCAGATTTTGAAGAAATGAAACATTTCAGCTATTTTTGGCTGTTTTGAGTTTAAGCTTCAATAGTTTGAGATTCAGAAGTACTTAAATAAAAGAATGAAAAAGGGAGGAATAGAAAAAATAGGGGGGAAAAAAAAAAAAAAATAGGAAAACCAAACAAAAAAGTTTTTTGAGTTAAAAGAATAAGGTGGTAATTGTGCTATAACACATGTCCATGTTAGATTTGCATATTACATGGGATAGAAAACAAGATCCTTACTTCGGTCCAGGGACGAAGCTATATTAAGGCCCAAAGTGGCCATGGCCCCCCTCAACTTTTTAATATTGCTTAATAGTCCTGAGTATCAATTTAACTCTTTTTCTTTTTTAGATAGTCTTGCCCCCCCCCCTCAACTTTTTAATATTTGGTTAATAACTTTTTGTTCTAATATAATTTTCTTTTTTCTTCTTTGTATGCATTTTAAATAGGTAAAATATATTAAAAGTCTCATACTTGGTATTTTAAAATACATCCCTTAAATCTAAATTTTTTGTTTTATATTTTTTTTTAAATTTCTAGCTAGTAAGCTATTTTATTTAACAAAATAAAATATTATATTAAATTTAATAGCTCTTTGATCTACATTAAATTTTATAATTTTATTTATTAAAAATACTAAGAATTTGAACACTAACTAAATTACTGTTAGATTTAGTAAAATTTATAATTATTTGAATATAATAATATAAATAAAATAATTAAAAATTAAACGTATGTAAATTAAAAATTAATTTTAATATTTTTACATTAATTATTAAATTAATAATTTTTATTAAAAAAATTGATTAGATAAAATTATATTTATGTGCTAAAATTTTTATTTGAATATATTTTGGCCCCCCTCAAGATTAAATTCTGGCTTCGTCTCTGCTTCGGTCAGAATGAAAACAATACAAACACAATAAAGCAACTTAGTATTTAGCATAACTGTCAGCTGAACCATAAAGTAAATGTTGGAAAATCTTTTCTTATAAAATCTTTTAGTAAAATAATACTTTAAATTAATTTAAATCCGAAATGTTAAAATCTATATACTTGCATGCAAATTATAATTATACTATTAATAATAGAAATAAGAATTAAATGAAGCCTGTGAATCGAGGCGTGTAGATGCACTGTCCTAGAAGCAAGGTTGTCCCTCCAGGTGCAAGGCTCCGGCAATCACTCCTAGCAATACGACGACCACTGTCCACCCCATCGGCACTACTCCGGGATGGCGCAGAGCGAACCCGTCGACTTTCAGAGATCCAACAAAAATAAAGCTCAATGTAAAGGCAAGTAGTAAAGCTCAGTGTAAGACTGTACTGTAAATCAGAAGTAGCTCTAGACTTAACCAAGAACACCCATCTATATATAGGGCTCAAACCCATCTCGAGGCATGGTCCAACGGTTAGATCTTGGGTTAGCCGTTGGACCTTATCGAGGAGGCCCTTGGGCAGCCCACCAGGTACTTCCCAAGGCAAGCCTCTTGGGTAACCCAAGAAGGCCCTTTCTAAGTCAAGGTTAAGCCAAGCAAAAATATATGTTGGAAAAATCCGGTACTCGCCCAGGTACCAGATTCTCTGAATCCGCAACCCGCTTCGATACCGCAATCCGCGTTGGTACCGCCTAGAGTTGGGATTCCGCAGCGGAAACGTCAAATCGGATTTTTACCATAAACCCGTCCTCTCAATATAACTGGAATTAGCATAACCACCAAGGAGAAGAAAAACCAAAACAGAAAATATGCGGGTGAAATAAGATTCATTAACCAAGAGAAGAATTACACCGATTACACCGACTCCTCTTCTGCAATAGAGTAGCTTCAACCCGAGCCCTCCTCCTGAATCTCTCTCACCCTTCTCTCGTCTTCAATTAATCTAGAAGACTCCCTTCTCTCGTCTTCTATAAACCTAGAAGACTATGGGTGTGGCTAAATCTTAACCCCCACCACCTCCATGGGTGTTACCACCACCGTGGGTGTAGATACCACTATATGGGTGTGGCTAAATCCTAGGCCCCACCACCTCCATGGGTATTACCACCACCGTCTCCATGGGTGTGACCACGTTAACACCTTCTTGATGTGGATACCACTATATGGGTGTGGCTAAATCCTAGCTCCCACCACCTCCATGGGTATTACCACTATCTTGGGTGTGACTATCTTAACACCACCCTCAAATAATAGCACATATGCTATATTTATAGCTTACATCAAAAGCTATTCAAATCCTAGTCTAAATAGATTTTTATTCTAATTAATATTTAAATCTTAACAAACTTATCTCTTTAAGATTTAAATATTAATCTTAATCCAACTAGGATTCAACTACAAATATAATCAAATCCTAACAATATAAAAGAGAAAATAAAAAAAGAGCCAGGTCAAGATCGCCCACCCGACCTGGCTCGTGCCGTGCGCACATGTGTGTTTAGGAGAAGCCTCTACTCTCACTTTTTCCTAACCAATACAAGCAAAAAAGTAGGAGTATATAAACAGCTACCACATGTGATGAGTTTTCAATATGGGAGCTAAAGTAATGGGCTCCCAGGTAAAGCCCATTAATATTAGGCCACCTAGAAAGCCCAAAGGCCAAATATAAATTTTAAATCACCAAAAACTCAAATGAATTCTAACAGGAAACAACAACATGAAAAATGATACCTTGGGCTAATAAAAAACTACAATTCTTGAAATATTAATATCCTGAAAACTCTGAAATCAACATCATTATGAGATATGAATTAGAAAACAAGACTAATCTTGAAAGGACTTATCTAGTCTCAAAAGGAATATATATATATAAATTGTATAGTAAAATCTAATTCAATAGATGCGATCTAAATTATGTAAAATATCGATGTATAAAAAAAATGCAGAATTTAAATTTCTGTAATAAAATTTTAAAAATATGGTGTGTGTGTCTATATATATATATATATATATATATATATATATATATATATATATATATATATATATATATATATATATATATATATATATAATTTTATTTTTTTATTTATTGATTTATTTAAATTATTTTAATAAATTTCTCTCATATTCTTTTCACGTAAGTCTTTATAAAATTAAAATTTAATTACAAATAAGCTATGTTGCGCATATACCAATTTTCATTATTTTCCTTGATTTGCACGGGCATTTTGCTTCGTGAATTGGCCTTATCTCTGTTCACTCAACAGTACAGGACCCCTAAAAATCTACGACGAGCACGGTCCCAATCTAAGGTTTTCTTATTTTAAACGGGCATTTGCTTTCGAAATTGGCCTTAATCCGCGCGGAACACGGAGCTCTCCGAAGGGATTTTTCCCATCGAAAATGCGGAAATCGCATCATCATGGAGCGGTAATCTAAAAAAAAAGATTAAAAAAAAAAAAAAAAAAAACCCAAGAAAATCCCTCTTAAAAGTGAATTTGATCGTCTCCGTCCCCGCTACTAGAATTTCTACGCGCATCTTGGATGCGGCATCAAGATCACAACAATTCAAAACCATGAAGGGGCAAAAAGGGACGCGTCAAAAGATTAAACAAAAAATTGATTTGATCCGCGAAAGATGACGGAGTCGCTCACATCTTATCGACGACCCATCGCCGCGCACTGGGAAGGACTTGGGCCCTCCAATCGCCTGCGCCCGCCGACACGGACTCCATTAATGGCGATCGAAATCGACGAAGACGAAGACGAAGACGAGGAAGAGGCTCTGATTGAGAGGTAAACGGGTCAGCGTAGGAGAGTGAACTAGAGAGAGAACGAGCAAATGAGAGCAGGAGAAAAAAAAAAAAAAAAAATGAAAAAGTGTATATATATATATTTTTTCAAAATCACAAATATATTCATATTTATAAATTTTTTATCATTAAATTTTTATTGAGATTTGTCTAATTATAAAATTAACTAAAGAAAAAAAAAATAAAATTATACAAATCTCAATACAAATTCAATAATAAAAAATTCACAAGTATGATTAAACTTGTGATTTTGAAAATATATAAGCTCTATATATATATATAACCAACATCTACTTTCTGTAAAAATATAAAATAATAAAATTATCTGTAAATATATTTTTCTATTATTAAATTTTAAATAATTTAATGTTAAAAAAATTAATCATAATTAGCTGAAGATAAAATAAGTTTTTTATCCCTTATATATATAATTAGTATTCCCATGCGTAGGCAGAGAACAAAATTTTTCTAAAAATAAAATAATTATTTTACGCATTGCCTCGGTAAAAACCGGGACAACCCGTTAATAGGGGGATATCCCATTCCCCCCCCCCCGGAACAAGCAAGGATTGCAAATTTAGTTACGACTCCCGAGCTCCATCGTCCTCCTTCCTCTTGCTCTCCTTGCTTCTTCTTCCAAACACCCAACCTCATCTCCCCGCCTACCTCTTCCTCGTCGCCCGGCCTTCGTGATTGCTCCGGTTGCCATCTGCTCCCCTGTACCTCCTCCTCGTCGCCCGAGGTTGGCCGATCTGCTCCGTTTCTCATCTCCTCGCCCGAGCTTGCCCGATCTCTCTTCCTCGTCGCCCGGCCTTCGTGGTTGCTCCGGTTGCCATCTGCTCCCCTGTACCTCCTCCTCGTCGCCCGAGGTTGGTTGATCTGCTCATTTTTTTCATCTCCTCGCCCGAGGTTGGCCGATCTCTCTTCCTCGTCGCCCGGCCTTCGTGGTTGCTCCGGTTGCCATCTGCTCCACTGTACCTCCTCCTAGTCGCCCGAGGTTGGCCGATCTGCTTCTTTTTCATCTTGTCGCCCGAGGTTGCCCAATCCGTGGGTTTGGTGTGCCCGATCTGTGGGTTTGGTGTGCCCGTCGTGGTTTCCCGAGGTTGCCTGACCTGCTCCTTTTACTCACCTCGGCCCGACGACGTCACCCGAGGTCGCCTGATCTGGTCGTCGTCTGCCGAGGTTGGCCGATTTGCTCCTTCCCCCATCGTTGCCCGAGGTTGACCCATCTGTGGGTGTTGTTGACGCCGGCCTTCGTGCTTGCGTCCTGTTGCGATCTGCTCCCCTCTGGTTTTCATCATGCCGGTCGTCCCCCTGTTTCTGGCATCGAAGGTGCTACCCCCCATTCTACAGTTGTAATATTATGTCTCATTTTGCCTCGATTGCCTCTATATCATATTGTTGCCGTTTGCCTCTCATGATAAATGACTATGCTATGTCATAACATACACTATATTTGGCAGCTGCGGAATATGTATGTTTGATCGGTAAAGTAGGCTCATTCAAGTTAAATTTGGTGATGATGACGGTTGCCATAGGCGTTTGAAGGATGGCATGGATTTACAATCCACTGCAACCCCATGCTTGTTGGAAACCAATTGAGCCCGTGTACATAATAAAGCACCATTCCAATTATGTTATTGCAAGAAAAAAAATTAACTTGAAGCATATTCCGTATGTCGCTAGCGAGAAATAAATTGGTTGTCGGCTTCTCGTGTTTGGTCTGGTTGTCTCTTGTTGCCTCGATTGTAGTTCACATCTGTTTGGGTTCACCTTTATATCAATTATGTCATGCTTAAATCTGTGTTGCATCTTGCCTCTCATGATAAATGACTATGCTATATCATAACATACACTATATTTGCCAAATATGTGTCGATTTTTTTTATGCCAATTATGCTACGCCCTTTTATATTTTTTGAGCACACCTGAATATTTATTAGGCTCACATGAAAAAAATATAAAGTAGTACGTACATTATCTACAGATGCGTTTATTTAAGAAAGTATTTAAGGCTAGTGAAACCAGTCGAGCAGACTTGGACGACCCCCAAGGCAATGTAATTGCAAATGAAGGTGGAAGCCGATCTCGCACCCAAGCGTGGACGCGTACACCGAACTGGACTGAGGCATTGGATGCATGTCTGTTAGCGTTGCTGACTGAGGAACATACCTTAGGCAACAACGTTAATGGATCGTTCACGAACCTAGCGTGGGTTAGGATTGTTAGTGAAATCAATAGTAGAAATAACCTAAACCTAACCAAGGATCAGGTCAAGAATCGGTTGAAAGTACTTTTACGTTGTACCATTGCTTGGTCAACAAGAGCGGTTGGGGATGGGACTACGTCCTGAGCATTCCTACGACTGGCAATAGTGCTGACTGGGAGGCCGTGATCGCGGTAACGTGAATCTATTTTGTTTTCAACAAATTATTACCGAATAGATTTCTTAATGCTTTTCTAATACAATTAACCTATGTCCAGGAAAATCCGGCTTATGGCAAATGTAGGGATAAGCCATTTCTTCCGTATAAGGATCTTGAGTTTCTTACGCAGAAGACTACTGCAACTGGTAGATATGTCTTTTCTTTAGTGATGCCGCCCACCACAACCATAGTTAGCTCCTCCTCATCATCCCCTGTTGAGGATGAAACAATAATAGCTCCAAGATTCTCAGGATTATATCTCTAACCGACTCAATTTGAAGCAGGGTCCTCTGAGCCACCTATGAATGATTTTATGCGAGGTCCACCCACGTCAAGGTCACCTAGCCCTCAACCTACAAAGAAAAATACAAGTGGGTCTGGGCACAGCTCTGCAGGCAAAAGGCCTCGTTCCCCACAACCCGATCCTAGCCAACGAACAAACCGTACGTCGACCGGTGGACGTCGAAAGAAAACTGAAGGCATCACTGAAGCCGTGGCAGAGATGGTACAGCTTGAAAAAGATAAATTAGATCTGGTACGACAAATGTATAATAAGGATTTTGAAGCTCGACGACCTGTTGCGAGCATCGAGGATTGTATGATGCGAATCTATTCTCTGCCAGGGCTCACAAGTGAACAAGTTTTGGCTGCCGGTGACGCTTTGAAAGATTCTCAAAATCGTCAACTTTTTATGACAATGGGTGACGATCTTGCATTAAAGTGGATTGAACGGCAGATAGCGAAAGAAAATATGATGTTTAGGCAATATTTCCCCGGCCTTTAGTGGACATTTCTATTGTCTATGTGTAATTTAATTAGTTTACAAACGAACTTTCTAATATGTAGTCTCGCAACGTTGAGTAGATCAAAACTGCCTTTGTAATTTATATTCTCGCACTTTGAGTAGTTTAAAACCTAACTTTGTAATATGTAGTATAACACTTTGATTGCCTTAAACTAGACATTACTTGAATGTTTGTCGTAGAAATCGATACAAGTTATATCATGTCTACTTATTATGAAAGTTCGCTAAATCGGTACAATTTCGTTGCAGATATAATGGATGCTTCAAATTATCAAACTGTATGTTCTTCCAGTTTTGTTGCAATGTTGTTGACTATATTAGATGATGATGATGACTATTGGGTGGAAGTTATAATCATGCTCATTGCCGAATGATACATATATTAAACTATATAATTTCCATACAACCATATTGGGGAGTCAGATAATGTGGACATTTATATATTTCAGTGTAGTCCTTTCTTCTGTAATTTGTTGCAGTAATCGGCCAGATGAATGTTTGAGCTACATATAAATAAATATTAGATCATGTATGCTTACTATCAAACGTGGCTAACTGGCTTAAATTCGCGTGCAGCTTTAATGGATGATTCAATTTATCGAAGTGTATTTTCGTCGGCATTTCGTGCAAATTTGTTCACTACATTAGATGACGATGATGACTATTGGGTGCAAGTCATAATCATGCTTATTGATGAAGGATATATAAATGCAACAAGTACAACAAGCAGACAACCATGTCGTACCCGTCCATTTAGTGGGCATCAGTTTATTTGTGATATTCTGAATGGTCATCCAGACCGGGGGTACAATCATTTTAGAATGACGACAACTACATTCATTGCTCTCCGCGATGACCTTGTCGGAAAGAGCCTTTTAAGTAGCACACGGAATATGACTGTTGACGAACAGTTGGCAATTTTTCTATTTTGTATAGGGCACGGTGTTGCAAATAGAGTGATCGCTGAAACTTTCCAACATTCGGGGGAAACAATTAGTCGTCATTTTAACAATGTACTCCGAGGCATTATTCAATTAAAAGATGAATACTTAACTATGCCGCCAAGTAATTGTGGAGTGCATCCAAGAATTAGTGAAAATTCGAATTTCCATCCGTTCAAGGTAAGGGACAATAACTTTACAGAAGATAATTTGTACATTTTCATTGCTAAATTTGTAATGTACTATGTTGTGACATTAACATATGTAGAATGCAATTGGGGCGGTGGATGGTACGCATATTCTGGTTATTATAGAAAGGCACAAAACAACCACGATTTCGGTGTCGCAAAGGATTTACATCGCAAAATATGATGGCTACTGTTTCCTTTTATCATATATTTTTTTTTTTATGCACCGGTTGGGAAGGATCTGCCGCTGATATGCGGGTACTCAGATGGGCCTGTGAAAGTGGAGGTTTTACAGTTCCTGAAGGTATAATTTAAAGAGAAATTTTTATTAATTTTTTTCATTATTATTGGTTTAATTTAGTTTTTAAAAGTTGTATACAATTCTGTTATATCTACAGGAAAATATTATCTGGTCGATTCTGGATACGCGAATACCGATAAATTTCTGGCGCCGTATAGAGGCGAGCGTTACCATCTGAGTTAATTTGATAGTAACACACGTGGTCGTATACATCGTTCTCCGCGGGACTTGTATAATCATCGGCACACCCAATTAAGAAATGTGGTAGAGAAGACATTTGGAATTTTAAAGAAGCGATTCAAGATATTAAATATGAGCAATGCTACATGTACACCCTGAAGGGGTGTATATCATACACCTCCACCATTTTAATGGTGGCGATATTTTTTACGGGTCACATCGATTGACCCATCATCACACCCCACCCATTTGATGGGTGGGGTGTGTGATATACACCCCGAATGGGGTGTACAAGTATCATTTCCCATTAAATATTGCTACACCGTTTCCTTATAGAGTGCAGTGTCACATTGCTATGGCATGTTGTATGATCCACAATTTTATTCGACGGCAACAAGGAAATGATAGATATTTTAACGAAGCGCTAGACCCAGAGCCTCCAGAGGATGAAGTAGAAGTGACGACTACAAATTCTAGTACATCAGAGTCACGGCGGGGAGACGACATTCGCACACATATTACCGAGCAGTTGTGGAATAATAGAAATTAGATAAATTATTGGAAATGACTATAAGTTTGTAAAAGTTAGAATTAATGTTGTAATATTATGTTAGTCAGCTTGTTATATAGTTTTTTTGTTTATATGTAATGTTAATTGGAATGTTAATTAAAAACTCGTGTTCCCCGTGTATGATATCATTTGAATTATTATTGTGACGTGATATTTTGTTTTCTACGTTAGTATAGTTGTGAGATCGTTATTATTTGATGATAATTTAAATCTCCAAACCATGCATTATTTTACAATATTCTTTAATTAAGTCTTGTATAAATTTTGACTTATAATTTATGCTACTTGAAATTCGCTATTTGAATATGTTATTGTCTGGTAGTTGTTTTAAATATTTTTTGTGCAACCATTTAATTTAAGAATGTATTGAGCAACTGATTTTTAGAAATAAAATTATGAAATTTTAGTATGTAATGTTTATTTATTTAATATTATTATTAAATTTTTAAAATTTTATTTTTGCAGAATGGTAATATTTTAATTATTGGATAATATTAATAATTATTTTGAATTAAAAAAATTAACACTAATTCTATATAGCATCTAATTTATTAAATAATATATATTAAAATTGTTATATTAAAAAAGTTATAATACATTATTTAATTATCAATTTTAATACTTAACTAAAAGCAAGGGTATTTTCGTTATTTAACACAAAAGTCAACTCTCAATTTCTCTTATTCTTCAATCACTACCGAGCTCTATTTTTTTTATATCCGGTACTAATCTAATACCCAACCAAACACAAATTCACATTAGTTCTAGCTTGTTCCTAAATTTATACCTATCCATGGTACTACTAATTCTCTCTAATACACGAACCAAACGAAGCCTTAAAATACTTGCATTAAATGGGCTTACAGTTATAAACTTTTATTCAATTTTAAATTTTAAATATTTTTAATTTATCAACTAACCAAATTTAAAATTTAAAATTAATTTATCTTTTATATATAAGCCAAAATTAATTAAATATAGTATAATCTTTTTTTTGTCATATTGCATGATTATAATAAAATAAAATTTGTTATGGTATAAAAATTCACGTGTAAATTTTTTTAAAAAATTTTTTATTTTATGTTGTATAAAACGTGCATGCATGCACGAACACTCTCACTAGTTATATAGAAATTTATATATTGTTATTTTAGTACATAGTACTTAATTATAGAATAGTAATATTTAGAATAAATTAAGTAGATATAAGTTTTTAAATTTTATTTTTTATGAAATTTGTAAAAATCAATCATAAAGGAAATTAAAAGTTACACTAATGAAAAAAAATAAAAAATCAAACCAGTTTGTTCATATTCAGAGACGGAATTCGAGACAATTCCTAATCTATAACCTTATTAAAAAAAAAAAATTTCAATCTAGCATTTTTTTTTTAAAAAAAATTAATATAATTTTATTTTGATAGATTAGAAAAAAAAAATAGCTTAATAATATTTATATAAATTTATATGTTAATTAAGAGAAAAAAAAATAAAAATTTCTCTCTGGTTATTCACTTTCTTGATTTTTATAATTTTTGCATCACTTTTCGTTTTAGATAAAAAATATTACTGTGAACAATACTACTATGAAAAATTATTTTACATTATTATAAAGTATCTGTATAAAAAATATATATATTATGAATAATATTTTTAAGTAATAAATAAAATATTATAGGTAAACTTAATATTACTTGCTTGATCTGGATGGAAGCATTTTTGACTATTAGTACCACTTATTTATAAATAGTGTATGATTATATTATGTTTATATTATATATTTTTTTAGTTATATTAATTATCATGTTCAGTATATAGTCATAATAAAAATAATTATTATAATAATAAAATTATTTTTATTATAATTATTAGTATTTTTATTATTAAATAATTTTCTCTTTTAAGTTATTTTTATTTTATTATCTTGTGTTTTAAAATATTGTATTTAACAACTTTGTGGTTTATTTTAAAGAAGTTATACTTAATTATTCCACAACTATCAAAAAAAAATAATAATAATTACTATTATATTTGATAGTAAGTTTTTTAAGTAAAAATAAAAATAAAAGTATATAATAGTTATGATAATTTTTTGAATCAATTTGGTTGGCAAAGTAAAACTGAGCTAAACTAGGAAAACAAATGAAAGTTGATTCCGTTTTTTTAAGTGTGATGCTACTTTGTATTTTTTCTAAAAGATAATATCTAACATAATTTTTAAAAATTTAAAATATTTAATATATTCTTGTTTGATTAAAATAATCTTATTAATTTTTAAAATTTTATTCAAATATTTCTGAATTTTTATAGAATTCACTGATAGAAATTAGAGTATAGAAGAATATTTTTATAATTTTAGAATAAATTTAAAAATTTTAAATAATGGAATGAAATAAATAAGCAAAAGTTTTTTTTTAAAAAAAATAAGTAATAAAGGCTTATTAACACGGTCAATTCCAACATTTTTCAGATGTTTTAAATAAGTTTCTAATTTTTTAAATAAATTATTTACATCAAATCCTCTTGTCTAAATTATATTATATTTCAAAAATAGACAGATGGGTGCTAACAATTGGCCAATCCTTAGAGAAAAAAATTTCTTCTAGACCCTTGACTTTTTGTTTTATCTTTTTCCTTATCTTCTCCTTCTTCTTCCTCTTCGCTTTCATACTACTACATTTTTTTTCTTTTTTTTTTTCAATTTAAAAGATGTTGGGTGCCAATTAAGAAGTAATAAAATTGGTATATTTCAAGTAGGCGTACATTATACATTCACCGTATAATGATTGAAAATTTTTACTAATGACCTGATGTGATCAGCAAAAATAATATTCTTATTTTTAAAATAAATCAAGATATACGATATATATATATATATATATATATATATATATATATATATATATATATATATATATATATATATATACTTTATTTAAAATATACACATAATATTTTTTATTAGATATAAATAATACTAGTGGTATATTTTAAATAAGTGTACATTATTATTATGACAAAAGTGAAAAAAAAATTAGTTCGATCGGTAGACGTAAAAATATCAAAATAGAATAAAAAAAAATAAAAATAATAAAGCATATAATTATTTACATGGTTCGGTCATTGATCTACGTCACGGAGGATTTTTTTTTGAAATAACTTTATAAATTTTTAAAATTTGTAAAATAACCTTATGTAAATTTTTTTTTACAAATATAATTCTATTTTTGCCAGCTCGGCGCCACGTTGGGTAGACAAGCCTTTAGTGTAATTTTAAAAACGCTGAATCGTTTAGCACCTTTAGTGTAATACTAAAGGTGCTGAACGATTCAACGCCCTTAGCGTTTATGCTAAAGGCGCTCGCCTTTAGAATTACACTAAAGGCGCCGAATGATTCGGTGCCTTTAATGTTAACACTAAAAATGCTGATTTTCGTAAAAATTAGCCCAAGTCGATCCTCAGGGCCTTTAGTATAATGCTAAAGGTGCCGAATCATTTAGCGACTTTAGGTGGTCTACCCAATCTGACGCCGAGCTGGCAAAAATAAAATTAGATTTACAAAAAAAATTTACACAAGATTATTTTGTAAATTTTAAAAATTTATAAGATTATTTCAAAAAAAAAAATAAGTCCACCACAAATGAAAACGGAGCAAAAAATTTATTAATATCGAAGACGGAATACAAAATTATATCTCTCTCAATACGGGAGAATTATCGACACCACGTCCGCATAGAAACTCCAACACATGGCTCGGCTTTCTCTCCAACTTTGTTTCGCACCGTCACAAAAATGCACACCTTAATTAATCTCTAATGCACTGCATGCATGTGCTCCAATGTGCATCAATGCTCAATCCTATTGTGCCGATGAGTATCCTTTAAAGCATCATAGACCTGATGTATCACTTTGCCTAGACCAACTCTAAATCCTAATATAATTTCAATAGAATTTAACATAATTAATTTCAAATTTAGTTTTGGATCGAAATGATTTGTGTTTAAAAAATTGAGAAATATTTAACAAATCTCTATCTTGACTCGAATTCCTCATCTTCTCCATCAAAATCCTCAAGAGGTTTTCAAGTATTGCTGCACACACCAACCAAATTCATGCAATGCTTGAATTTAGTTACGGAAAGAGATTTAGTCAACATATCCGCTGGATTGTCGGAGGTGCCTATCTTCTTCACGATAATATTACCCTATGTTATCGCATCACGAATAAAATGATACTTTATATCAATATATTTTGTTCTCTCGTGAAACATTTGATTTTTAGAAAAATGTATAGCACTCTGGCTGTCACAGTGGATGACAATAGTCTCCTGACTAGAAGTAAGCTCTTTATATATGCCTCTTAATCAAACAGCTTCTTTTACAGTGTAACACCCTCATAATTTGGATTAGTTCTATGTATAAGGTATAAATATGACAAGCTCTTAACCCAGCTATAGTATTTTAGATGGTAGTAAGACCCAAGAGATTAAAAAAATTAAGCGTGCTAGAACTGAGTAGTTTTAGGATGGGTGACCTGTCACGCCCCGGGTGTAAACCAGAACCCGGGCCTGTCCACAGATCCGCCGTGCACACAGAATTTTCCGTGTACACGAAGCGCTGGTAACCTGCTCAGATATAAAAGATATAATAAAGCAGCATAAAACAGAGCTAAAATAAAGCTACTACATCTCAGACTACAGCTGGAAAGTAAAAGCAAAGTAAAAACTCTCAAAATATACAAGTGCCTCTCCCAGCTCACCAAATAAGTACAAACAGCTGGCAAGAGCCAGACCCAAGATAAACTACAACTGTCTGAGAAAATAAAAAGGGTACAACTGGTACACCGCTACGCTCGCAGTCGGGTAGATGAACTATCTAATCCGCTATCCGCTTACCTCGATCTGCCCGAGACGGCCCTGCAACTCCCGCAGAAGACTCTGCAAAACAAAGGGGGAAAAGAAAAGAGAGACAATGGGGGGTGAGAACTACTATATAAAATAGTAGTCTCCCCTAGTGGGCAAAACCTCAAACTCTGACGGCCCACTAGGACTACTAGAGGCAAAAGAGGAAAAACCGTAGTAAGCTATAAAGGCTACTGATAAGGAAAACTATCACTACTATGCCTCTAAATGCAGTATCAAAAGAGATGACTGTATGAATGCATTAGAAAACCGTATCTGTCCAAATAACCCAATCATGTGCCACCAGTAAAACTGGCATTGCCTGCTCAGCGGAATCTGCACACAAGGCTCGAAACCGAGGGATCGGCCCGCACGGCTCGCATCCCAACATAAGTATCAGACCGGCACACAAGGCTGGGTCCGAAAAGCCTACCTCCGGAGTGGCACTCGAGGGGAGCGACCCACACGAGTAAAGTATCTCAGTAACCAGTATCTCTGTCATCAGTATCACAATATAGCAGGACTAGATCATGACTATGATCAAAGTGGGAAAATCCATCCACTAACGAAACCCCGATCCCCAATCTGGTGCAATAATACTCAATAAGTGGGAAACTCCCTCCACCAGAGAAATCTGATACCCAATCTGATGCATAAGTAAAACATCCGGTCAACCGCCCGATGTCCGCGGTCGCCGCAACAACCCTCAAGTCCAAATCTGATAAAGGAATCAACATCTGGCTAACCGCCTACTGTCCGCGGTTACCACAATGTCCCACGATCCATAATCGAGTCTAATCTGACCCCGACTCGATGACCTCGACTACACTATCCCATACCCCTGCTCTAACTCGAGCAATATGCAACTGAATAGAAAGGAGAACGACTAAACATGGTTTCTCCTAAGTCATGTCCCAATATGTAGTGTAGCAGAAAAAGGTGGCCTAGCTAGATGACCATACAAGCATGCAAAGTCCTTTACTTGATAAAGCAATTACAAGTATTCTAACTTTTACAAAACTAAGTGCATGGAACCTCCAAGGTACATGATGCATAATACATGATACATGATACAATCTTAATACATGATCGACTAACAATAAGCTTTTCAAGATGCGAGCCCTAACCACATGCTTTCACAAGGATAATGAATTTCCCTAACACCTTGCTTTTCAAGATACAATCACTTTCAATAAGTTGTTGCAAAGATAGGAACTCACTAACAAATAATCTTTCCAAAATATGAACTCTAACCACATGCACAAACCTTCCATTATACATACAACATGATAGGGATTTAGCATGATTCCAAGTGTTTAAACTACACCTCTAAAGCAAGGAAACACAACCTACTAACATTTAGTTCTCTAACCATACAAGTAGTAACGATGAATCCGTGATCACATACAAGCATGCTAGGTCCATTTCACAATTCTAACTAGCAACATGATCAAGCAACACTCTAATATGCCTAGTGGGAAATCAAAAGTAGGAGGTTTACAACAACACCCACCTCGAGCGCTAAATCCTGGTCCCAAAAGTGATGTCCAAGCTCGGTCCAAACAACCTCCACAAAACTGTACAACATTCCCCAAAAGAACAAACAATATTTAATCACACAATACATCCCAAAATCTGTCCCAAATTACAGCAGTCCACTATTTGCCTGTTTTCACCTGAGAAAAGCACCCAGAAAAATCCAAGATAAATATAGTCACGATCTTCGCAACGAACCCGTCGAAACGAGTACCTGCACGTTCAAATCCGAGTTTTCTACGCTGAGTTACAAATTCTGCAAGGGAAACACCCCAAACCAAACTGTCCAGAAAATCTGTGTCAAAGAACTACAGTGAAAGGAGACTTTCACCTTCAGAAAATATTCCAAAAATTCAGGGAAAAATCCAGGATATTCCTTGCGAAGTGTAGATGAAAATTGCCTTTTGAATCGCCTCGATCCGTTGCCTATGCGCAAAGATACAGCTAGAACACCGCAGTGCTGTCCAAAAATCCGTGAAGAAAAATGGGTCAAATAGGTGCTCAGAAAACTCCAAGGTCAACATGGAAAACGAGGAACCTCAAAACACAGGAGTTGAATTCCTACCTGTCGTGAGTCCAACGGCGCAAGAATCGTCGAAAAAGGAGGTCGGGGTGAGTCGGGGGAGCCCAAACACTGAGAAGGGGCGAAGCGGGTCGCCGAAGAACAAGCGTCGCGCTGCGCCGTAAAATCGCGAACCTCGGGATGCGTGCCTCCAAAAATCCTCAAAGTCCTCCAATGGATAGTTCTTTGTGTGAGGGAAAAATCTTCTGAAGACTCCACAGCGAAATGGTGTCTAAAAAGCCCAAAGAAAACACAAAGAAGCCTATTTATAGGCTCAGCCCATAGCTGTTAGTGGGCCGGATTTTCGGGCGCAACTTTCGGGCGCCCGAATCCGGAAGAACGGTCGGACGCCTCCCCGTCCGACGCGCCTGGAAGTTTGTGGAGATGACACGTGTTCCCATAACACCGGACAGCGGTGCAAGGTCCCCCGTCGTGCGCCACGTGTCCTCCCGCGGTCAGCGGGGTAGGTACGAACCGCCACTCGCGTCGCGACGCGTGGCGCACTCGAGTACGGCCAGCCGCTCGCGTCGCGACGCGTGGCGCACTTGAGTGCGGCCGACCGCCGCGTCAGGCGCCCCCCGTGCGCGCTCCGTCCCGAGGCGGGCCTCCACGCCCCCGTGCGCCGCGCTAGCTGAGCCCGCCAATCGCCTGCCGCCACGTGTCCTTGCGCCGGGTCCATGCACCCGCGCGGGGAACTCCGTGGACCGCGCACCCCAGCGCCCGCCAATCAGGGATCGAAACGTGGTTCCCGCTCCGATCCCTGCACCGGCGCTCAAACCGTGCACCTGCCGGTTAAAAACCCGTGGACCGCGCACCAAAGGCCATCCTATCCTTGCCTGCCACGTGTCCTGCGCCGGGCTCATGCACCCTGCCGCGCCGCTCCGTGGACCGAACGTCGCGAACCGGCCAATTACAGGCCGCCACGTGGCAGCCGGCGGTCCATCGACACTCCCCAAACACCGAAAAGGCCCGAAAACTTTCGGAAGCCCGTTTTTGGTCATCCGGACTCCAAATTTAACAAGCAAATAGTCGTTTTCAAGCGTTTTTCCGCGCTGAATCCAAATCCAACCTCTGTTTGGCCCAAAACCTTTTCTAAAATTTGGCAAATGCAGCCGAAGGCCAATATGACAATAAATACCTCAATGGGTCCATCTGTGTTATCCCTTCGATACACTATGGACCAGACACACCATCAACAGGTGTTTTACACATTGGATTCACGGGAAATATAGCATGGAAACCTGGACCACTACATGACCCACTGGGAAGTTAGGGCGTTACATACAACCTCCGTTATAGCAATATATTCTGTCTCAGTGGTGGATAAAGCAACAATTGGCTGTAAAATAACAATTAATAGAACAATCACCAAGAGAAAAAAAATATATCTTGTAAGTGACCTCCGTCTGTCAAAATCGCCTGCAAAATCTGAATCAACAAAACCAACTAAAAAGCCATCAGATCTTCCAAACTCCATATATATATCCGAAGTTTCTTTTAAGTATCCGAGAATCCACTTCACAGCTTGCCGATGTGTCTTGCCCGAATTAGCCATGTATCTACTCACAACACTAACTATATGTGAAATATTTGAACGGGTGCAGACCATTGCATACATAAGACTTCCAACTGCGCTAGAATAAGAAACATGTGACATGTATTTCTCATCCTCAACTAATTGTGGTGATAAAACAACCGTAAGCCTAAAATGAGCAATAAGCGGAGTACTCACGGGCTTACTATTTTTCATTCCAAAATGCTCTAAAACTTTCTCAATAAATTTCTTCTAAATCAAATACAATTTCCCGAACTTTCGGTTTCTAAGAATCTCCATACCGAGAATCTTTTTGCAATGATAAAAAATTTACAAATATAGTTGGGTTTGTACTTTTGAAAGTATATAAGTTCTACTATATATATATATATATATATATATATATATATAGAGAGAGAGAGAGAGAGAGAGAGAGAGAGAGAGGGTCCGGCTACTATACTATTAATAGTACCAAGCCATTGGTACTATTAAGTTTTCTACCCTTAAATCAACCTCTTTAATTATTTTCATCCGTTAGATTTTACTATTTCCCCAACCACCTATTAAACCCAAGGGGCCTAGTATCATCTCAACCACACATTTTTTAATCAAAGGGTTAAAAACTTAATAGCACAAATGACTTGGTAATATTAATAGTATTCCAGCCTAACTCATATATATATTTGATAGTGGTTTCTAGGGTTTACTGTGCGGTTAGTAAAGAGTATAATCTAAGGGATAGAAATGGTCAAAAAAATAGATATTATAATAAAAAATTTGATAGCACCAAATGCTTCTTGCTATTAATAGTATAGTAGTCAAACTATATATATATATATATATATATATATATATATATATGTATATATATATATATATACATATATATATATATATATATATGTATATATATATATATATACATATATATATATATATATATATATATATATATAATTGAGCTTCTATACTATTGATAGTATTAGGATTTTACTATTATAGTCTCATTTTTGATTTTAGGATGCTCAAATTAATGATCCACACCGTTAAATATGATCTAGAATATATGAAGTTCTTGGAAAAAATAATTTAGGCATCGTTTATTTAGTAAGTAAATCATGTTAAAATGAACGGTAAAAATTTAACTATTTTTAAAATTTGATAATAGAATGTTGATCTTGATTTAAATTGTTTAAAGTATTTTCTATCAAAATTTGAATAAATTTAAAATTTTCTACACCGTTACCGTTAAACTACAAATTCATCATAATAATTATTGAAAATTAATAATTTTAAAATGCTTTGATTATAAAATAAACTATGTCGAAAAATTATAATTTTTTTTTTTCTAAAAATTTTATATACCCTAAATTATATTTAACTGTATATATCGTTGGTTTGAACATCCTAAAATCGAAAATAGAATTATAATTGCTTGGTGCTATCGATAGTATTCTAGCCGGACTCATATATAGAATTAGGCTAGAATACTATCGATAGCACCAAGTCATTAGTGCTATCAAGTTTTTAGCCTTTGGATTAAAAAATGTGTGGTTAAGATGATAGTGGTCTCCTAGGGTTTACTAGGTGGTTGGTTGAATAGTAAAAATCTTAGGGGAACACTATAATTCCAACTGCATATCTTTTCATCCAACGACAGAAAATTTGATAGCACCAATTGCTTGGTGCTATCGATAGTATTCTAGCCGGACTATATATATATATATATATATATATATATATATATATATATATATATATATATATATATATATATATAGAGTGAGTTGGGCTGGAATGCTATTGATAGCACCAACCCAACTTTGCCACCCATTTTTTAGCCTTTAGATCGCATTGAGATTTGTGCATGCTCTTTAATGAAAAAGAGAAAAAGGAAAAAGTAAAAAGAAAAAATAAAAAGTAAAAAGCTTTTCTTTTTCATTAAAGAGCATGCACAAATCTCAATGCGATCTAAAGGCTAAAAAATGGGTGGCAAAGTTGGGTTGGTGCTATCAATAGCATTCCAGCCCAACTCTCTATATATATATATATATATATATATATATATATATATATATATATATATATATATATATATAATTTTAGATTCGAGTCAGATTTGGATTTAGATGAAATACAGATAAAATTGACATTCAAATTTAAATTGGTCTGATTTTTATTTCTTATATATTAATATTTAAAATTATATTTATTAAACATCCGATAAATCTCTTCAAATAAAGTTGAGGAACGTATTTCAGATGAGGACTGCTACCTGTACACCCCAAATGGGGTGTACATCCTACACCTACCCCATCCTGGGATGGGTATTCCTCCACTCGTCCCATCGATGGGACGAGTGGAATTCACCCCACCCCAGGATAGGGTGGGTGTAAGATGTACACCCCAATTGGGGTGTACATCTAGCAATTTCCATTTCAAGCAATGCTAGATGTACACCCTAAATGGGGTGTACATTCTACACCCATTTTATTCTAAAATGAATATTCATTCATTCATCATATCGATATGATGAGTAAAATTTATTCTATTTCAAAATGAGATGGATATAAAATGTATATCCCATTTGGAATGTAAGTCAAGCATTTTTCGTATTTTAAATGAGCCAAAAACAGAGCTAAATATACATATACTGTAGAGCCTCTCTCTCTCTCTCCCCCTCAGTTTCTCCCATCCATGGCTCTCCTCATCCATCACCTCCTCCTCCTCCACCCACCCAAACCCTCTCCCATCTACCAAACCCTAAACCCTCACCAAAACCACTTTTCCACCCCTAAAACCTCTTCTCCTTCCAAATCCCCCCTCCCCACCTTCCCAATCCCTCTCATTCCCTTCTCTCTCACCCCACCCATGTCCCAATCCCCCTCCGATTTGCCCTAATTTTACCCCTTTTCCCTCCCCCTGCTGCGGCTGCTGCTGAAAGGATAAACATTGAGGCTGTTCTCACCTCAATTGATGATTTCTTCAATAAAAATCCCTTCTTTGTAGCAGGTGTTACGTTTATTTGGCTTGTGGTGATCCCTTTGGCACAGGAGTATCTGAAGAAGTACAAGTACATCAGTGCGATTGATGCTTTCCGGAAGCTCCGGGATGTTCCGGAAACGCAGTTGCTGGATATTCGGAAGAAGAAGAGTGTTAGGTTCATGGCTTCGCCCAATTTGAGGATTCTGGGTAAGGATGTGGTTCATGTGGAGCTCTCTGAGGGAGATGAGGATGGGTTTGTTGAGGAGGTTTTGAAGAATTACGGAGATCCGCAGAACACAGTGATCTGTGTTCTCGACAAGTGAGATTTCGATACATATTATTGTTTTAATGTTTAATTGAATGAATGAATAATTCAGCATGTGTAGGATTTTGTGACATGTTATGTGCCTTTAGAATTTTTGAACTTGCATGGGTTATTGTTAGATTTTAAATTCTCAGCAAAGTTATTAACAACATCACTTGTTAGAATCGATGCAAACACGAATGCCGTATCGAGTATGCCATATTCGCAATGCGGCGTGTATCGAGTATGAAAATATCTTTATACTAAAAGAAAAAGGAAATTTGTTGTATAAGACTTGTGATTTCAATTTGTTGCTGAGTTATAGTTCGGTTGTGTAAGGTAGCTTCGGTGGTGATTCTCTTAAAGTGGCCGAGCTATTGTTCAAGAATGGTTTTAAGGAGGCGTACGCAGTCGAAGGCGGTCTTAGAGGCAACGACGGATGGCAGGTTAGTTTCTCTATGTTTAATCGGCCATTGCGTCACAGATGATAAATGGAATAATTGGTCACTGAAGACACTTGTGCATTTAGATGTGTCGTTAACCTTCTTATAATTTTCGTTTAGTTTTCAAACTGGCTCGTTTAGATCAAAATGTGAGCCTCATTCTCGTATGGAACTATTGTGAGTTTTTTTCTTTTGCGTTTATTTAGCAGATCCAATTCAATACACAAAGTTGTCAATCAGCCGGGCGACAACTAGTTGGATATTCTATAACTTAGGAGACCGACTTTTGGAAATTAGGGGAAGATCTTCCATAAAGACTAAAGAAATGCATTAACATGCTTTAATTGAATTATTGTCTTCATTTTAATATAATAAATCAACAATGATATTGAAATTCTCGGAGAAAATGAAGGGAGTAGGTCATTATTAATTGGAAAGTTGGAGACTTGGAGGCAAATTAAAAAGAAAAGACTAAACAGAAAAACTTTTTGAGCATATGAGGCTAGCTTGGCTTGGGGGTCACTACATGCATAGTAGATTGCTCTCAAGAGCAGAAACTCTAAAACCAAAAAAAAGAAAAAAAATTGTTTGGTTTCGGTAGGTGTTGATCCAAAGTAACGGTCCAGGAACAAATGAAACCAAAACATTTGGGTCAATTAGACTTGGACAAAACTTGCATATAGGACCTACTTCTATTCATCTTTTAATTTGTTACATTATTTTACTTCCTGTGTTGTAATCTCTTTGATAAATGGCGACTTGAAATTTGGCTTTGCAGATTGCGGGAGTATAAACCTTCTTTTGGGCATATCAATGTCGTCAAATTAATTTTCATTTTGACTATTATAATTTATATGCTTATTTTAAATTTTCAAGAGTTTGACAGTTTTTAACCAACATAGAACCAAAAGCTAAAATTGCCGAAACGATGAAAATGTGGAAATCACAACTCTTGATGCCTGGGCTGAAACCAAATTTGGGGTAGAAACTGATATACATCAGACCTTGCATTAAACAACAAAATAGCCACTATCTAATTTAGTTATTTCAGAATAGGAGAGTTTAAAATTTGGTAATACGGTGAAATTGTTTTCCTTCAAGTAAACAATGTCCTTGAGGAGTCATTTGAAAGCAATTTGTCCATACTTCCCTGATAAAGATACGCTATCTCATTCAAAGAAGGAAATGGAGGGAATTGTTTTCTGCTTTAACTTCAATGAAATGATCTATTTGATAGAGCAAATCCGCTAATAATGGTTGATATATAAAGGAAGAGTGATCACTGTAACACTTGATTTTGTTGGTGACACTGTAGTCTCGATGGTTTGCCTGAGTGCCTCGGTAGTGATATTAGCGACACCATCGAACACTAAAGTCGTCTCGCTATATGTTATGTTACTTTTTGTAAATCATTCTCTTCCCCTAATCTAAAACTAGGCTATCCAAGAAAAATATCTCCCGCCGTCTGTGCATGTTTATCCGAGGAAAAGAAAGAGTTCAACGTCAGCCCAGTTGGAGATGAATGGGAATAAACCTGATGCAGAGAGCAATGAGAATGGCCAAGCACCAGCTTCGTCTGCTAGCACAGACAATGGTCATATAGAGCCTATTGAAGCTGCTTTAGAAGCAAAATCTACGCCAAAAGGACCATTATCGCCGTACCCTAAGGTATGTATTGGTCGAATCAAGATTTTCCCTCTCCTGGAATAATGTATTAAAGATCAAGTTGAACCCACCCAGAAGTTGTATTTTTCATCACTTTGATGGTATTTACTTTTGTTCATATGCATCAACAATTTGATGTTTTGTTTGAAGTTCTCTCTTCTAGCTGAAGTTGCAAAATTTTGGTTAAACTGCACTGCTAGTCCACGACCTTTTCGTCGAGCCTCATTTTGGTCCCCCTACTTTTTTGAGTCGACATTTGAGATCCCGAACTTTTTGAAATGTTTCAGTTTAGTTCTCAGAATAAAAATTACTGCTTGCACTTAGTCCATCGCACGAATCCGTCGGCCCATCATCCATCTCATACTTTTAAAGACTGCAACTCAATGGATGGTAGGATTGAAATATGAGATGGAAATTCAATGGTCGATAACTACATGGTGCATGGATGTAGAGAAGCACGAGGTGCAGGCAATAATTTTTCCTCTAAAAATGGTAAGGATAAGGACTGAAGTGAAATTTTTTTTTATTAAAAAGTTTGACGACCAAAGTGAAACTTGCCGAAGTTTCAGAGACTAGTGGTGCAATTCACCCCAATATTGTTTTCCGCGTGCGCACAATGCATACATGTAAGATGTTCTTGATTTTGTCAATGCAGTACTATGACTTGAAACCGCCATCATCTCCCACACCGTCGAAGCCCCAAAGTTGATCGAGCACACTTTGTAACCCTACACCGGGCCGTTTTCTGTGATCATTTTTGTGCGAATGCAAATTTGTTGTTGCTGATCAAAGAGGGAACCATCTCAGGAGTAGTGAACACCTTTCTCCCAGGTTAGAATTACTATACAGTTCTTTATTGGCCTTTGTATTTGATTGGCTCATCTTGGTAATAATGATAATTATTATTATTATTATTGATCATTGCAAAATCTATATACACTTCTAACCTGGAATCTAATGACATATTTTGACATTTAAGCCCTTTTAACCATCTTAGGGCCATTGCTTGGGGTTTTGCTTCAAAACTCATGGTCTTTTTCTGAGTCTTATGAGCAGTCACTTCATGCAGAAAATATTCTTGAATGTGGAAACTTTGTAGTTGTCAGTTGAACCTCTGACATTATATTTGGTTTGGGGATAAGCGAAAACTGGTTATTATTGGAATAGGTATAAGTTCAGGTATAAGCAGGAATTAAAGTAATTTTGTGTTTGGTTCAGTATAAAAGTTGTAACGGGGATAAGAAAAAATTGTATTTGGTAAGTTAAAGAGGAATAAGAAAAATAGAGGGGATTAAATTTTTAATTTAAGATAAAAATTTGACTGATATGATTTTAAATATTTAATTTAAAATATTTATTAAAAAATTTATTAAAATTTATGTTTTACTTATATATATAAAAAAATTATTAAAATTTTTTTGGTTTTTAAAAATTTATAAATTTTTAAAAATTCAAAAATTTGTATATAAAAATAGGTATAAATTTAAATATTTTAAACATTTGGTATAAATTTGTTAAAAATTAAAGTTAAAAATTTTAAAAGTTATAAAATTTTAAAATTTTCTAAAGTTAAAAATTTATAAATGTTAAAAATTTTAATTTTAATTGTCTCAACAAATTACAAAAGTGGAAAAAAAATTTAAATTTTAAAATTTGTATAGTTTTTTTAAAAAATTTGTATAGATTAATAAATTATAAAAAAAATTTAAAAAATTTAAATTTTTAGATTTATTAAAAAATAAAATAAAATAAAATTTTAAAAATAAAAAAAAATTAAATTTTAAATTTTATAAATTTAAATATCTTATAATTTAAATTTTTTAATTTAAAAAAAAAAAAAAGGAAGAAAGGTGGAATCTCAAATGAACATTAATTTTTGTTTGGAATTACTAAATAGCATGGACAAATCAGTTAAATATGTATAATTTATTTGTAGTATAATTTTATTTGTATAATTTATTTTTGAATGGTAGTTTTTAGGAAAAATAAAATTTCTTAGCACTCCAAAAAGAGAAAAAAAAAAAAACCTGGAAAGAAAAATATTGCACCGAACAGGAGATACTCACTTTGCCATGCATGCATGCATGCATTGTCACTGTATGTGTGCTTAGTAGACTTTTTAATCATGTATAACATACATATCACATTCTAATTTTTGCTATATATATATATATATATATATATATATATATATATATATATATATATATATATATATATATATATATATATATATATAGCACAGGTTCTTTGTTAAATAGAAAGATTCAACAATCTTCAGAAACTAGTTAATAACCGTGCTTCGCGGCGGGTGAAAAAATTTACAGTAAATATATATTGATAAATATCAAATAATAAAAAATAGTTGAATAAATATTTGAAGTCTTAAAGATCATCTGAAGACAAAAGTAAAAAAAAAAAAAAAAAATGCATCAACCTATTATATTGAGTCATAACAAAATAGCTGCCAAAATGATTAAGCATATTATATCGATATCATATCTAGTCATAACAAAGTAGTTGTCAAGTCGGTAAGCGCTACAAAAGTAAAGAAAAAAAAGGAAAGATGCATGATTAATAGTCTGAATAGTTTTACATATGCAAGACTAATATATAGAATAATTTTATTATATCATTAGGGTTAATTGCTGCTATTGCTTGGGTCAGCATCTTCTGAGAGCATGCAAGGTTAACATATAAAAAAAGTAAATTATATTTTTTGGTAAAAAATTTTTAGTGATGCGAGATAATTTACCTAAGACGTTTTTTTTCTTGGTTGTTTAGCATCCGAAGGTAATTTACAAAAATTATCTCCAAGGGAGTTGAAAAAATACACACAAAAATATGTTAACACTTTGAACTGTGCTATTAGTTTAATGTGAAATAATGATGAGCAAAAAGTACGAACACCTGGACTGGCTTATCATCTGTGGAGATACATTCCCAAACAGTTCAGCATATGCATATTTGGAAGGAGTTAAAACTAATTGGTTACCTGTTTCATTGCCATCGTTTCCGTTGGATAACTTTTGTGCTTTTGTTGTAACTTCATTAGAGAAACTCGTAATTACTTTAAATGATCTAACCCTATGGCCAACTCATGAGAATCCACGGTAATATGAAAAATATGTTTTTTTGCCGATTATATTCTTAATAACATGAGGGAGAGTGTATTGGTCAGAATTATCAGCAGTGGCAAATTTTTTAGCAGACATGCGTATTAAATCTTGAGCAATCCGTCTAAATATAATAAAATTACATCAGCGGTGCCGTCATCGACAATTGCACTCAACCTATATTTATTATTTTGCTTTTTTTTTTCACACCAGTGAGCAACACTTGTCAGACGGTAAATTCATAATATTAGAATTGCTATTTGCATATATTTGACTAACCATGGAACAGGAGCTTGATTATTTTTTCCGCATTGACCACATCAAAATGCTTCACCATAACTTTTGATTGCTGACTTGCATTCGTAGCGAGCTCTATACCACCATCCGAATGAGGAGTCTATTAATTTCAACGTTACTTCACATGTAAACTTTGAATTCTAGAGAGAAAAGAAAATTGTATCGATGAATCATTAAATAGTTTTTAAGTAAAAATCCAGTAGGGCATTGAACACACAAATGGGTAGAAAAAATTTCCAACCTGAATTTCATATTCCTCTAGACACAACAGCTCGGCCATTTTTTTTTTCTATTAATCTGCATTTCTTCTTGCGGACTAATGGTGGCATATTGTTTGTTTTGGTTTCGATGTATCCGGTCGACTGGATGCAGTAGTACAATTAATATGTAATAAATGCAAAAAAAAAAAAAAAAATGTAAGAAAGCGTGTAATTAAATAAGGATTGTGTTTATTTTTACTAAAAGTTGGTAACTTTCGAAATTTTTAATACAAATTGAATGATAAAAAAATTTATAAATATGAATGAATTTGTACTTTTAAAAATATATAATTTTTTTTTTTTTTTTATATATATATAGTCTTCTTCGTTCATGTAAGTAAGCATATAGAAACTTTGAAGAAATAGTATAAAAGTATTGCAATACCTCACAATCATGGCTGCGAGAACAATAGGACTGTTTGCCTCCTTTTCCAATATCATATTAGGGCCTCATCAATTTCAGTAGCAAAATTATTTCATAATGCGACAGTAATTTACTCTTTCTGCAGTGCAAAGGAAATCAAAAGAGAAAAGAGGAATGAAAGTTAGAGATCTCTTATATAAATAACAAGATTAACATGTTAATCATTACGTACTGTAAGTCTTCTATCTCTAAGTTTCTAATTGCTATAAGCTCTTGATCTACGCATGTGAGGCCAATAGAACCAAAAGAGACAATACGACCAATTACATCTGCAAGGAGGAAGAACCATAGTTAACTAATCTATAATCTCTAAATAGAGTAAATAATGATAGAGTAAATGTGTGGGAGTGTTTAAAGCATAAATAATTAGCCCAAGTTGGAGTTTTCTATTAGTCTGGTTAAACATGCATCATATGACAGGGTGCTAGGTCAAGTTCTAATAATAGCATTTAAATTAACACAAATAGAGAGCATTAACCGACATGATCGTAATAACAACACAAGAAGACATCATCTCTCTCTCTCTAACATGCTTCCCTATATATCTCACTATCATACATGCTTACTATCAGATAGAATTAGAGAACCGTCCACCGGTTTTGGAGACGAAAGCAACCCACCTGATTGCGCGCGTCGATCCAAAGTCCAAATAAGCTGAAACTGAAAAGGGATAATCCTCAGATTCCCACGATTCCAACAAGCCCAAAAAACACCAGAAATCTCCTCCTGGGCACAAAGATACAGTCCAAACATCACAGTAAGCAAAAATCTCCACGATCACAAATCAGTCCGAAAGAAGCCAAAATATCACCTGCGAAATGATCTTCAAAAATTCCAATAAAAATATGGCTGCGATCCTCGCGAAGCGTAGATATCGATCGAGTCCTCACAAGTCGAAATTCGATAACCGAGCGTGGAGATAAAAATCGAACGAGCTCCGCAGTCCAGGAAAACCAGCAGCAAGAAAAGAGGTTCAAAGATGCTCCGAATACCCCAATAAAAACCCAAAATTGAGAGGAGACGAAAACACGAAAAACGAAGATCTACCTCTCGTGAAACCGATGCCACAAAAATCGGCCAAAAACTACCTCCTGTCAGCCCTGGGGAGCTCGCGGAAGAAGCATCGACGAAAAAAACTCGGTATCAAAGGCGTGTCGAAGCTCGCGATGTCGAGAAGAACGCAGATGGCACGACTCCCAAAAATCTCCGAGATCCCAAATATGGAAGAAAACTCGAAGGTGGAACTTCCTGTCGAAGATGGGCTCAAGAGAGGCTCGGAAAAGAACAGAAAAGGAAGCCCAAATGGGCTATTTATAGCCCAAACCACACCATAGGGGGGGATCCGGATTCGGGCGCCTGAATCCAGCCCGGCCCAGCACTGTGCGCGCCCGAAATCCCCCGGGCGCGCCACGTGGCCCGCTTCGCGCCCCACGAGCCCCACGCATGCGCGCCCGCCAATCACGGCGCGCCGTGTGGCGGCGCCGTCCACGGCGGGAAGCATGCTCCGCGGTTCACGCCGGAGCAGCCGGGTCGCTGCGCTCGCCAATGGGCGGGCGACACGTGGCTGGCGCAGTCCATCGTGCGCCACGCCCGGCGCGGAGTACGCCCTGTCTCACGGACGTTGACCAACCAATCCACGCGCGCCACGTGTCCCTATGCGCGTTTCTACTGGTCCCGGTGCACGCGGAAATGGGCCGTGGACCGGCCCACTTAAGATTTCGGCCCGAAGGCCGAGTAAGTCCGAAAATAGCCGATTTTCAACGTTTTCGCGCGCTGAGTTTTTTTTGGCATCCGTTTGACGCATAACGGGCTCGATACACCAATAATAGGTGTTTTCTCACCGTCGATCACCTAGTCAAGTCATACGAAAAAACCGGGACACCACATAGACTATTTCCTCTATATCCCCATTTAGAAATGTCGTTTTCACATCCATTTGATATAGCTCGAAATCAAAATGAGCTACCAAAACAATGATAATTCTTAATGAATCCTTCTTAGATACCGAAGAGAAGGTTTCATGATAATCAATGCCTTCTTTCTGAGTGAAACCTTTGGCAACAAGTCTGGCCTTATATCGCTCTATGTTACCTAAAGAGTCATTTTTGGTCTTGAAGACCCACTTACAGCCAACGGCTTTGACTCCTTGTGGTAACACAACAAGATCCTAAACTCTATTTTCTGCCATAGATTTTATCTCTTCCTTTATAGCATCATATCAAAAGGAGGATTTATCCCCGTGCATGGCCTCTGAAAACGTCCATGGGTCCTTATAGTGCCCAACATCATAGTCAGACTTCTAGAGATAGACTACATAATCATCGGGAATTGCCGATCTCTTTTGCCTTGAGGATCTTCTTAAGCCAACCACTCCCTCTAGGTTTTCATTATGTTGTGTAGCTGGCTCTATAATTGTATGTTCCTCTTGGGAAAGCTCTTCATGGGGAGGTTCAACTGGTTCAACATTTTCATGCTCTATGATTGGTTGGTCTCCAATATGGTCATATTGATCTCTTGGGAGAGCAACTAAATCATCATCTCTTGATGGATAACCAGTTGAATCCTTTATTTCCTCAAAATTCATCTTTTGAGGAACAACACTCCCACTAGCTTCAGAATCCTCAAGAAACTTGGCATTCCCAGCCTCAACTATCTTGAATGAGTGATTTGGACAATAAAATCTGAATCTCTTGGAGTTTACCGCATAGTTAATGAAGTATCCACTGACTGTTCGGGAGTCCAACTTCTTTATATGTGGGTTATAAACTCTCATCTTGGTTGGACATCCCCATACATGCAGGTGATTTAAACTAGGTTTCCACCCTTTCCATAACTCAAAAGGAGTTTTGGAAACAACCTTCGATGGAATCCTATTTAAAACATACACCGCTGTCTTTAATGCTTCACTCCAAAGAGATGATGGAAGACAAGAGTTGTTAATCATACTCCTTACCATGTTCATAAGTGTTCTATTCCTCCTTTCGGCAATGCCATTTTGTTGGGGCGTGTCAGACATCGTATACTGAGCAATGATGCCTTCACTTTCGAGGAATTGAGCAAATGGACCGGTCATTTGACCGTTATCCGCATGTCTTCCATAGTACTCACCCCCTCTGTCGGACTTCACAATCTTGATTTTCCTATCCGATTGTTTCTCTACCTTAACTGTAGAGTACCGGGGCTTTGTATAGTGCACCGACTTCGCATGTTGGCGTAGTGCGGGGAAAACGCCCGTGGCGCGTTTCTTTTATGGTTACAGTTGAGTTCGGGACAATTCGGATCGACGCGGATGCCTCTAGATTGAAAAGTGAGTTGGCCGCGTCGAATTTGGAAGCTTCAGCCTGCAGATCAGCCTGGGAGGCATTGTGTTTCGGAACTAGGCTCTTGGTTCCGGAACTGTGGGTTGTGTACCGGAACTAGGGAGAGGGGTTCTGGAACTGGGGGGTGGGTACCGGTACTGAGGAGTGGGTACCGGTACCCCAGCCTCTAGAACGTTGGGGATTTTGGTGTTTTCCCTGTTTGAGTGAGGGCATTTGAGTCTTTTCACTTTCCAGTTACCCTCTGCACCGTCATTACTCCTCGCCACCCTCATTAAATAGGCCATCCACCTCCCCTCTTCTCCATTGCAACCAGAGGAAGAAAGAAAAGAGAAGATCAAGTGGAGTATCTTGTCCTGCTGAAAGGAGATCGAGCGGAGTTGCGCGCGCGGATAGCAGCATCCAAGGTGAGTTCGGTGCTTCTCCAAGCTTTGGCCTTTAGGTTTCTTCTTTGGATTTTGGAGTAGGATTTTAAGCTTGGGTTACATTGCTTTCCTTCCTTCTTTTCACCCTTCGCCGTGAGGAGCAGCTCGTGCTGCGTGGGCCGAGAGATTTCGGAGTTGCACTGTGCGGAGCCGGCAGGGGTGCATGCATGCGTGCGTGCTGTGAGCTGGCAGCAGAGTTGGCCGAAGCACGCAGGGACCTTGCTGAGGGACCGGGGAGGCTACTGTGAGCTTTAGAGGGATTTTCGAGACACTCGACAGAGTGCGCGCGCGAGGTGCTGTTCCGGCGGATTTCGACAGATTTTGGGTTCGGCGCTTCACCGACTTCGGCCTTGCCTATGGAAAGCATTCCAGGTGGGTTGGAAACTCTTCCAAACTGCATGGAATGCCCTCTAATGCTTCTGTATGCATGTTGATCATATCTAGATTATCTATTTTTATAGCTGGTAAATCTAATAGTTGCCTAAAAAATTACGGAGAATTTATCAGAACCCCAGATTATTTTTAGTATACTCCTGGTACTGCATGACACTAGATTTCATGATAGTTGGCATCATATTTGCACTTGGACCGTTTTAAAAATCAAGAAAACCCGTTTTAATGAAAATCGGCATTTTTAAGAATGGTTTTTAAATTTTGAGATCGCCAGAGGGGTGGCATGGGTTCAAGGTGCATATGTCCTCGCGCCTGGGGGCCGAGTGGATCTTATTTGACTTAGAGGATGTGTTGCTAGTGTCTTGAAATTTTTGTGGCCATATCAGATTGAGTTGTGGAGTGTTTTCCGACCTAGACATGAGTGTAGGATGTTGGCATTCGAGTTTTCGATTTGTTTGATCGTGGATTGTAGCCTGCAGATGCCATTTTATTTATGCCAGATAAGACACGCTTGTTCCTCAGTGGGGTCGCTCCCCTCGAGTTGCCGCTCTGGATGCGATGGTGATGCCCCTGATGAGGCTGCTTTGCGTCGTACTATGTTAGTCCGATGGGACACCCTTCGTTGATACACGAAGGACCATAGTTGATACACTAGGGTGCGCAGGCTTGACTGGACCTGGTTTGGCAGTCACTGAGATTGGGTTGATGTGAGTGAGAGGTTGCATAGCATGTTCACAGTTGAGTTTTCCTTTGAGCATGATTCATGAGGCATATTAGCTGTAGTTTGTTTTCAGCTCTTTTATTATCTGCATACCTATTTACTTTGCCTCCAGTAGACTTAGTGGGAATACCGTGGATATTGGTGACAGTACCCACTGAGAACTACCTTCTGTAGTAGTTCTCACACTCACTGTAGTGACAGGTTTTCCAGAGGCGGCTGTTCATGCTTCAGCTCGTGCAGAGACTGCAAATCGAGGTAAGGGCGTGGCCGACTAGTTTCTTACCCGAGTCTGTCTGAGAGTCAGAGGTAGAGGTACCCTGTATTTTTGAGTTTCCACTTTTGTACTGGACAGTCTGGGATTGTATTTATTTTCATAGTGGGAGAACTATGTATCTTGAATTTTGTTTATTCCGACGTTCAGTGTTTCTTTCTATAGCTAGTATTTCATTTCAGCTCTGATACATGTTTAGCTATAGATCTTACTTGCAGGTTAGTTGCTTCGTCTGTGCGGGAATTCCCGTGCAGATGGCGGATCTGTTGGCGTGCCCGGATCGCAGTTTCGACCGCGGGGCGTGACAGATTATGATGGTATCAGAGCCTAGGTATATAGGTCGTTGAGGACTTAGTAACCCTAGGCTATTGGTTGGACAGTAGGATGACTATCGTGAGAGACGTGACATTAGCGAGAGTCCTGATTGTGTTTGTACTTCCCCCAGAGGAGTGGGGTGAGTGATTTTACATGTTTATTCTCTAAGGTAGTTATGTTGGCTGCAGACGACATAATGCTTTAGAACGGGTAACATGTTCTAGACTTTCGCTTGATTGGGTTGAGAGATTTCTTGGTCCTAATGTTTGGTTTTGGTTGCAGGGTCTACGATGCCTCCGAGACGACGTGCAGTGACTAGGGCACATCCTGCTGCAGATGAGGAGCCCGAGCAGAGGGAGGTCGGGCAGACAGAGCAGAGTGAGGTCCGAGAATTGCGGGCCCAGGTAGCCCAGATGTAAGAGGCGATGCGGCGCCAGGAAGAGAACATGGAGCGCATAATGCGCATGCTCGAGCATAAAGCATCTCCTGTGGTTCCACCAGTAGTACCTCCGGCTGCGACATCGTCGACTTCGACTCAGATTGTGCCATTGACAGTGCAGGAGCAGCGAGAGCTTACTGATCAGTTGTCCTACATCAGCCAGTTCCGTCCCCCATAGTTCTCGGGGCAGAGTGTGGAGCCTTGGGAGGTTGAGAACTGGATCGCTGCTATGGAGAAACTGTTCAAGAACTTGTTCATCAAGGAGAAGCATCAAGTGCATTTGGCCATGCACTTTCTGGAGAAGGATGACGAGACTTGGTGGCGTCGAGTTCGACCTGTTGGACCACCTGGGGTCTAGTTGATGACGTGGAGTGAGTTTCGTGCTTTGCTGCTCGGGGCCTTCTTTCCCAACATTGCAAAGCAGAAACTGGAAGGGGATCTGAGACGCCTGCAGCAGGGGTGTCGACCTCTTCAGGAGTATGTCCGCGAGTTTCTGCGGTTGCTGCACAGTGTACCCCATGTTGCTAGGGACGAAGCCCAAAAGGTTGACCTGTTTGAGAGAGGACTGCATCGGGATATTTACCATTTTGTGCATTCACAGCGAGCGCCGACTCTAGATGCGGCAATTGAGCATGCTCGGTGAGTGGATCGAGGATCTGCGATTATGTCTGAGAGGGATGGAGCGCCAGGGACCAGCTTCGAAGAGAAGCGTCCAGTGCCATCTGAGTTTGGACAGTCGAGTAGACCGAGACCTCCGAGACCGCCACGATTCCAGTCTCAGGGTCGTGGATCTCAGAGGAGACAGAGATCTGGAGGCTTTTGGCAGCCGCGACAGCAGCAGCAGCAGCAGCAGTAGAGGCGCCCCGACTGATGTGTTATTTGCGGTGGACCACATGCACCCCCGCAGTGCGAGCAGCGTCAGGGCCGGTGTTTTCGTTGTGGCCAGCCAGGACATATCGCGTCATCTTGCCCGAGAGCAGGTTCGTTAGCACCTTCGACAGCATCGACACATCCCTCGCCTTCGCAGGTAGTAGGAGCTTCGCCGAGTTTTGGCCAGGCGGATCGGGCCATTTCGTCGCGACAGCCAGACAGGCGACCACCTCAGAGAGGGCGAGTGTACGCCGCTCAAGTGGAGGATTCTTTAGCCGCTGGCCAGGTAGTAGCAGGTATGATTTTGATTTCTTCTACTCGTGCTAGAGCATTATTTGACACCGGAGCATCGCATTCATTCATCAGTAGAGCATTTGCATCATCGCCTGGGCTAGGGATAGGACCGTTGACTTGTGCACTAGAGGTTCAGATTCCAGTTCACGTATTGCACGTAGATGAGTGTTGTCGGTCCTGCCCAGTGCAGTTAGGACCCTGGATTCTGTCTACTGATTTGTTGGTCCTACGTCAGCTCCGGGATTTTGATGTAGTATTGGGTATGGATTGGTTATCCCGGTATTACGCTACCATTGATTGTCGAGAGAGGACAGTTGTCACGCCCCGGGGTCGAAACTGTGACCCGGGCTCGCCAACAGATCCGCCGCCCATACGGTGAACCCCGTATAGACGAAGCGTCTAACCTGCAAAAAGAAGGATACTATAACTATACAGATATCAGAGCTGGAAAGTAAACTACTGTACAACTAAAATCCAATCACTGTACAACTGGAAATAAAGATACAATATCCATCTCCCAAATACGATCATATATAAAATCCTCTGATACAGAAACTCAGAACTCTACAGGGAGGTAAACAGAAATGATACATCAGTGTACAAGCTCTCAATACAAGTCAGATTCTCACAATACAATAGTCTCTCAAAAGCGGAAATAAAACTAAACTACTGACTGTACTACAAATCTCTAAAAAAGGGGCACCGCTCTGTTACTCTCCAAAGACAGGTAGGGATCTAGCTCGCGACTCCCTCGCCTCGATCAGCAACAAAAGGATCAGCCACTGGAAAGTTGGTCCCTGAGGAAAAAAATACACCACAGTGGGTGTGAGAACTACATCCCACAGTAGTTCTCAGTGGGTACCGCCACCAAGCCCGACGGTCTCCCCACTAAGTCTACTAGAGGCATAAAGTAACAAATGCAGTACTGAAAGGAAAGGAGCTGGAAAATAACTCTACAGCTACTATGCCTCTATCTAAATGCTCAAGAAGTGGAACAGATGGAAACATGATGCATCTACTAACTCTCAAATACAGTCACCCAATCTACACTGACTGCCACATAGGGTCCAGTCAAACCTGCGCCCACCTACTGCCGCACATCCACAAGAGGACGGGTCTACCGTAGGGTGTCCGTGACTGCCAAAACTGGTCCAGCCAGAGGGACTGCGTCGACAAGTCGCGATAGCAAAGTAACAGGCCCAACTCCGGAGTGGCACTCGAGGGGCGCGACCCCACCGAGGAAAGTATCCGCGCATCTCTGTCGAGCTCAATATGACTCATGCAGGCTATAGTCCAAATCCACGATCAACAAGATCGACAGTAACTAACATCACCTCTCTAACTCACGGGCTGGAAATACCCACAGCCGGGACCACCGTCAACCCAACGGCTCCCACAACAGAACACCAAACTCACAAATAACACAGAAAGGACCGACACCATAAGGGTTCAGAAACCCCGATAGGTCGGTGCCTAGAACCCCAATCAAACAAGAACAGACTCCAGGCTCCGCCTATCGAAGTTCCCGACCCCCTTACAGTTCGGGAACACGATAACCTCGATACAACATGCGGAAGACACCAACTAGGGTCCGAAAGTTCCGGGAGACCAACACCTACAACCCTATCAAACAAGAACAGGTTCTAGGCACGACCCCCGTAGCTTTCGTCCTGAAAAAAGAACGGCCCCTAGAACCCAGATCACCCAAACTCTCTCGGGTGAGAAAATTGTAATAAAAAGATGACAGTTATTACTGAAAACTATTTTAATCTGAGAAACCCAATTTAATATATTTTAGTTCTTTAATAAAAATCAGTTCAAATAAGTTTTATTTTCCAAACCCCGAAGGGCTATTGCTTTCACCCAAATCAAACAAGAACATGCTCCGGCGACCCGCTCGAAGTTTGGAGGGAAAACATTAGTTTACAGAAATTATATGTGTCCAAAAACAGTCTGGGTTCTAGGTTCTGCTATCACTGGTATACTATTGCCACTAACACAGTGGCAACACATATAAAACAAGGAAACAAGACATCCCGGGACCACCGTTTCACCCAAATGACTCCCGCCACAGATAAAAGACCAACTACATCTACCAGACTCCACTCTGCTCACAAGCATGAGTGTAACATGCATCCCACACTAAAAGGAATCTCGACCACTCGGCCCACTACCCGGGCGAGGATAACACTATGTCCAGGAATAGAGTAAAACATGTGGATGTCTAAAACATAAATAAACCTAGCCCAACTGAGGGTTTTCTACTGGTCTGGTTACACATGCAACATATGACGGGGTGCTAGGTCAAGTTCCAATAACAACAATTAATTTAACTACAACAGGATCAGGGAACATTAACCAGCAGGATATCAATAATAACACAGGAAAGAAGACATCTCTCTCTCTATCATGCATTCTAATCCATCTCATAACATGCATGTTCCCTATATAATAGAATTAATGGATAGTCCATTGATTTTGGAGGCGAAGCAACCCACCTGGAAAAATGCGCGCTTCACAACAAAGATGACCTCCTCACAGTCCAACACTTCGCAAGACACCCAAAATCTGTGAATTACAGCAAAAAGTACCACACACAGCATCAAGATAGCAGTTCCAAAAACAGTAATGTTGTTTGCTACAACTAGCACAGAAATCGAGGAATTTCACCTCTGTCCAGTCCTCAGAAAAATCCTGAAAAATCACCGCTACGATCCTCACCACGAGTAGCCCCAAATCGAGTGTTTATACACTTCAATCCAACACCTGTAGGCCAAGATAAAATTAGAACATCGCGGTATGTAATCTCCCTCATAATCACAAGCCTGCAGCAAAACAGTCCCCAAAAAGCTTAATTATCACCTGCGAGAAAAATTCCAAAAATTTCGATAAAAATACGACGGCGATCCTCGCGAAGCATAGATATCAATCGAGTCCTTAATCGAATTCCGATGCTCGAGTGCAGAGATAAAAATCCATCAAGCCTCCGCTGTCCAGAAAACCGCCAACAGGAAATGGGGTTAAAAAATGCCTCGGGAACCATGCCAAAAATCCAAAACGAGACGAAGTAATCAATACAGAAATCGAAGGCGTACCTGTCGTGATCGCGCTGCTACAAAAATCGGCTCAAAATATCATCGGAGTAATCCAAGGTGCCTCTCTGACCGAAAAGTGACGGTGGAAGCCAAAATCCAAGAAACGCCGCAGTGCGCCGCGTCGCAGAAAGCGCAGATGTCGAGGCCTCCGAAAAATCTGAAAATCCCTCAGTAGATGGAGCACAAGATGGAGAGCAACTTCTCTTCAGGGCTCTGTTGAAGGAGAGCTCGGGAAGAGGTCCAAAATCGCGGCCCAAGAGGAGTTATATATAGCCCAAACCAAACAAATCTGAAAATTCCCTCTATGTCCCCACATTCGTGCGCCCGAATCTTTCGGGCTGCTACAGTGCCGCGAAAACGTACCAAAAACCATCTAAGCCCGAATCAACCCTGGAGCGCCACGTGTCCCCGAACAACAAATAGCAAAATCCACCAATCCCTGTGTGCCACGTGGCACGCCGCACAGCGCACAGCGGCGCCGGCCGCTGCGGTCGCGCCACGTGGTGCCGACCGCGCCTGCCCCGCGGATGACGCCCTGGCTGACCCGGGTGTACGGCCACCTGCCCGCCGTACGGCCACCTACCCGCCATCGCCGCGTGGACCGATCTGTCACGCCCCGAGTTTTAAAACAGCGGTAGATTTTTTTTTTTTTTTTTTTTTTTTTCAAAGTTCAAACTTTAAACTCAGGACGTGAACAGACCGCCACATGCATAGAAAATCCTCTGTCCACACGGACAGAGTCTCCCCTATACATGCTCGGCTAGGCAAGTGCAGTGATACAATCAGAGAGCAACAATCACTTAACTCCAAAAACTATAACATCCACAAATCCATCACAAGGTACAAAACTTCAATAAACAACTATGAACTGAAAAATACTCTATACTGTAAATACTATCACTGGGCCACTGTGGCCAAAAGCAGGGGACAACTCTAGCGCAACAGCTCACTGGATCCCCCCAATCTCCCAGCACCTGACTGACCTGAAAAACAGTCACCCGAGGGTGTGAGACACACATAAGTGTATCCCAGTGGGCACGACGGGCCGGGAAATAGCAAGTCGTACCTACTGGATACTATGATAAGCGGATAGTAAAAGCAGAATATAACCGAAGCTGAATAACGAGATACTGAATTGAAACTAAGCATGCTGAAGTGAAAGCAAGGATAAAAGCAGGGGTACTCATATATCCAGCTAATCTTGCTGTAACGAGAAAATCAGACAAACAGGAGCTAATCATGCTATAGAGCAGAGCTAGTATGATAATCAATAATATCAAGGCTGTAAACAAAGAGTACGATGATAAATCTGACAAGCAGGAACTGATCATGCTATAACTGATAAATCTAAAAAGCAGGAAATGATCATGCTATAACTGATAAACCTGACAAGCAGGATATAATCATGCTGTAAACAAAACTGTAAACTGGAAGTGCTGAATAACAATAAGTACCCAACCTATGCCACTGTTGGTCGCTGGGTCCTCAGGCTATTGCCACTGTTGGACACCAGAACCTCAGGCTAAGCTGCCATAGAACAGGACCTCAGGCAATTGCCACTGTTGGTCTCTCAACATGTATCAATACCTCACCAGGCTCACGGGTCTATATGACGACCACTTTACCGGTAAAGAACGCATTGTGGGGGATCAGACCCACTGCGACAAGCTAGTGCTCTGGCAATCATAATGCTGAAACTCAACTCGTGGTCTAACGACCGAATCATCGGCTACAAGCCGGGAAAATCCCACTCAGGATGCTGAAAGCTGTAATATCAACTGATGCAGTATAACAGGAACTGTACAACAGAAGCTATATAATAGAAACTGTATACCGAAACTGAACTCCTATTCTGACAGGAATGCTGAATAAACTGAACTGATGACCAATCAGGCATGACATATGTCCAGATATATATCTACTATACTTACTAAGTGCTGAGAATGGAAGCATATAGAGAGCTCAACTGTAAGATCAAGGCAAACATAGCTGTAATGACTGAATGCTGGAATGAAAGCAATAGAAAGGCTCAAGCATAGGTTCAGGGCTACAAAAAACAAGGGTCTGACCTACCACGGCACCCTATAGGGCCAACCTGATAAAGCCTGGACCGAAGATAAACCCACCTTAATGTCGATGATCACGGTGGCTGCAGGATGGCTCGCAAGCTGGCGGCTGACGGCTGGAATCTGAACCATATGTACAGGTCAGAAAATAAACTCTCACACATACCCAACCCCTGACTTGCAACGCACACAAGGCTTCGAATTGCGCGATTTAAAACCTAGTCGCCGATAAACCGACAACTTGCAGATTTACGGTCCGACAGCCGATTTCCGTTCAACGTGAGCCGTTGGATTCCTAACAAAAAGCTTAGGAACCCCGTACACATAGTCCTAGGCAGCACATGCTGCCACAATTGCATTTTGACCCCTAGGGTTTTCCAAAATCACATTTTATAGCTATTTGAGCGCCATTTTTGCTCGTTCTCTTAATTGGAATAATATTTTTACGAACCATCACCTCCAGTAGATAACACTCGACTTGCTGAACACCGTGCTCACCCTATTGCAGTAGCACGGAACCCGAGAAAAACTCCGGGTCATAATTTACTTTACTAACATAGTCGAAACACATTTTTGTTTCTTCGGCTCGACCAAACCTAAGTCTGTCGTGAGCATTGCATCCAATGACCCCAAATTAGCCAGGAGCTCACTGTCGCGGCTTTGCAAACAGCCCAAAACAAACCTATAGCCAAACATCTTTATTTAAGGCTTTTAAATACAAATTTCTTTAACCACATGTGCTGTTTGCAACCCCACCTGAGCATTTTGCTTAGGGCACCTCAGGGACACAGTGGCTTGCCCAAATGCAGCCCAGAAGCTGCTGGATCACAAGATCCAAAACCCTTGCCTTCTAACATGACAACAATACTCCACACACAAATCCACACAGACCATATGTGATCTGAAGTGAGCATCAAGCTCAGGGGACAGCATGGAGCAATTTTTTATATTAAGTTCGAAGTCTGAAACAAACTTTTTCTTCTTTGAGGCATTTCCTCAAGCACTTGGTGTGCACAATTTATAAACAAGGACCCAAGCCATGCCTGAGCTTGTTCTCTACAGAGGGAGCTCCAGGAGGGTTCTAACTTGGATGGAACTCTTTCTCCAGGTTGCAGGAACTTTTCCCTGCAACCTGGGCCCTTGCCCAGCCTCGAATTGGCCGAAGCTAGAGGTAGAAGATGACCCTCCCACCTCGAAAATGGTGACTGCCCAACCACCGGTTCAGGGCCTCATCCAAGTGCACCAGCAGGTGCAAACACATCATACAAACTTACCTGGACCCATGCCCGGCGACAGGGCACGGCGGCGGCGCGGCGGAGCAAAGCTCGGTTTGGGCTTCACCACCATTAATGGCGGATTTTTATCTGATCGGCATGGAACCCATGCAAGTGCATGGATCAGTTCCCCTTGGTCCCAGCAACTGTTCTGGGCATGCCCCCATGGCCGGGAACCCGTGGATGAGCGGCCGCCATTTCCGAGCTCAAGCTCGGCCATTCATGGCCATTTCTTCCTCGGGCTGCATGGGGCACATGCAAGCGCATGGTTGGTCCCTAAATGGTCCCAGAAAGCTTCTCGGCCAAGTGGCCGACGGCGGGGAGCGACACCGGCGCCGGAGTAGCAAGCTCGGCCAAATCGAAAAACCCGAAGGCTAGGGCTTCAAACTGCAACTTATTCTCTGAACCAAACTCCACCAAATTTGGTGGAGATAATCCTCTCCTCCTACAGTCCCTGGCAACCATTTTGGTTTTTCATTTGAGCCCGTGGTTGCAAAGTTCCCATGCGGCGGAGCAAACTAGGGTTCCGGCGGAGAAGTTTCCTCCGCCGGCCACCGGCCGTGCATGGGAGCTCGGGGCTTGGCAGGGAGCATCCCTAGGCTCAGTAGAGCCGACTTCCAAAGGTCTTGGAGGCCGCAACACAGAGAAAAGGGAGATCTTACCTTGCCGGAGTTGGGGAAGATAATGGTGGAAGCCGGTTTTCCCTGCGTCGCGCAGCCACCCAGCACCCTCGAGCTCGTTCCCAGGATGCAGGAGAACACCCCAGAAGGCCGAGGAACAAATTGGAGCCCCTTGGGTGCTACTCTCCTCCCTTCTCTTTCTCTCTCTCGGTTTACTCCAATGGGGAGGGTGACCCCTCGGCCACCCCAGCACCTGGGTTTAATCCTGGCTGCAGAGGGGATGAGGGAGGTTCCTAGGGACCAACCATGGCCCCTCGGATACCCCCATAAGACCCCAAATTACTAGGTGGAAATTAATGGTATTAACTTAACTCTTTGACCACCACCACCCATGGCTGCCCCTCCAGCTCCAACACCTTTCGTGGGCTCCAATTGTTGGCAGAAGCCCAACTCCAAGGCCCCAAAGGCTTAGGCCCAAGGATAATTTAAACTATTGCAAGAAAAGCGATAATTTCGGCCCTTTTTGCGTTTTTCGAGACAATCCGATCGTTAAATTGCGAAACGGACTTCGCCATGACGTCCGGCTCGTCGAGACCTTTCAAATGGCATATTTGTTTGCTTGATTCGGCGCTCGAATAAGATCTCGGGCCATAAAGTCCTTTATGTCGCAGATTGACGCACGCACTTCGATGCACCCGGATCGCCGAACGCGAAAACCGTCAGTGCGATTGCGTTCAGAACGTCGAAAATAGCTAGAATTGACTGCTCATACTGCTAGGTTCGGATCGCAGATAGTAAATTGGTCTACGACTGATCGAGAGGGGACCGAAAATAGAGGTTACTATTCACTTTTAAGTCGTGGGGCCCGCCCGCTTCTTTGCTGATTTCTGGACAATCCGACCGTCGGATCGAAGACGTATGTATATGAATTTTTCATGTTTTGATGAGACGGTCACAATGGTGATCTCGGATTTTCGAGACTAGGCCCCGATCAAAAGTCCATATTTTAGGGCCACTATTGCTCTATAAATTCCCCATTTTGCTATTTAAATAACACAGACAATTATTTAAACTTAAATTTCGGATTTTAAAATCACGGTTACTACACGCGCATGTGAGCTTGCCTATCCGGAGTCGCCACGTGTGTGACGCCCCACTTCCCAGGGGGTCACCCATCCTAGAACTACTCTAGCTCTAGCACGCTTAACTCTCATGTTCCTCTTGGATCTTGCTACCATCCAAAATGCTATAGCCGGGTTAGAGATTTAGTCCTATTATATCATTTATATAGAGGACTAATCCAAATTCCGGGGGTGTCACATTCTTCCCCCCTTTAAGCCCTGACGTCCACGTCAGGCTCAAGCACACTCACAAGCACCAGGCGATGTGAGACTCGTCTCGCTAGCCTTAGCCGACCTTGTGAGGAGCTGCACTCCACTCACAACGGTCATTAGCCGGGGAGCCTCGCTCTACCCGCTATATAACCCTGGCTCAGCCGAGACTGGACGTCAGGCTCAAGCACACTCACAAGCACCAGGCGATGTGAGACTCGTCTCGCTAGCCTTAGCCGACCTTGTGAGGAGCTGCACTCCACTCACAACGGTCATTAGCCGGGGAGCCTCGCTCTACCCGCTATATAACCCTGGCTCAGCCGAGACTCATCTCACATTTCCGGCTGGTGAATGGCTCTGATACCAATTGTGACGCCCCACTTCCCAGGGGGTCACCCATCCTAGAACTACTCTAGCTCTAGCACGCTTAACTCTCATGTTCCTCTTGGATCTTGCTACCATCCAAAATGCTATAGCCGGGTTAGAGATTTAGTCCTATTATATCATTTATATAGAGGACTAATCCAAATTCCGGGGGTGTCACAACGTGTCCCGCTCCGGTCCACCATACACCCGCGCTTCTCCCGTGGACCGCGCCTGGTGCGCCGGCTAACCGGGAGCCGCCACCTGTCCCGCGCCCGGGTGCACGCTTCCACGGTGGACCGAGCGGCTGCACGTCTGTCCGCCGCCGCGCTCCGCCGCCGCCGGCGCATCTCCGGCCGCCGGAACGGTGCCACCACACCTCGAAATCCGTGTTTTCGCATCCGGGCTCCGAAAAATACAAGTAAATAGTCTATTTTCATCGTTTTCGCGCGCTGAATCCAAATCCGATGTCCGTTTTGCCCAATTCCACTTCTAAACTTTTCCAAAGGCCTCCGGTTAAGCAAACTGTTACGGAATTTAAGTTGGCGTATTTCGTGAATTCGGTTAAGTCTTGAAGATTGAAGGTAAAGAAGGTTGGATCATATAACTCAATCTCAAGAAAGAAGAATTCAAAAGGATCAGGTATGTTTAACTTAATATCTTTGGTGATCCGAATACTTCTTATAGTGTAGAAACACTTGGATGGATTTTTAATTGCATAAATATCAAAAACTGGACATGGGACATGTACAGGATCCGGATCAGACTTTCCAATTCGGATCCCGAAGGGTGTTCGTTCATACACCAGTTCAATCCGGATCGTAGCCTCCTTTGATCCGGATCCCGAACACTGGTTTTACCATGTTTTATGAACGATTCGGATCAGGCTTCCCAATCCGGATCCCGAACGTTGATGTTTGGTGAAACTGTATGAACGATCCGGATCAGGCACTTCGATCCGGATCCCGAACCTTCATTTTTCTGAAAACTGTTTTTCTCGCTACTGCAATCCGGATCGCCGAACTCCGATCCGGATCGTCGTCATGTAAAATTCCAGAAAAGGATAGTTTTTGATTCTTATCTTCTTCCAATGGTTTCTAACCTATAAATAGACCTTATGATTCATTTTTCTAGGGTAAGCCGCTAATCCAAAAAGCCGTCATTATCAAATATAATCCTATACGGCCTAAGATCCACATATAGAGAAGAAAGGAAATCAATAGATATTATCCTATGTTTCTTCATCTATATTGATTGATTTGATTCTAGGTTTTCATACTCACATTTTGAGTAGAATCAAATCAATGAATACTTAGATGGTATTTCCGATCTATTTCTAATCTAAGTATTCGGCGGATCATCACCACCCAAAAAACAACGATTTATCCCAAATCGGCGCGTGGACTCGCGTGGCCTTGTGGATTCAAGGTGCTACCGCTCTCGTGGATTCGGAGCGAGGTACGTTCGTGGATTCGAAGCGTGCTACTGGGTGAAGACCGTGGATTCGGTCAGACATCATGGAGTCGACGTTGGACGTCGTGGATTCGGCGTTGGACGCAAATCGTGGATTCGAGAAGCGTCGTGGAGCGAGCGGAGAAGATCAACTAGGAGCGTATGGAAAAGGTTGAGTCGTCTGTGAGTACGGTATATCACCTTGTACGTGTTTAATTCTAGTGGATTTCACCATGTTATCGGTCCCGTGGTTTTTTTTACTCCGGTTTGGAGTTTTCCACGTAAAAATCTCTGCGTGTTATTTATTTTTCCGCATTGGGTTTTATATCGCAAAGATTTTTGAGTGTTTATTGTTTACACCTATTCACCCCCCTCTAGGTATTTTTTCTCCTATTTAGATCCAATTATACATAACCCAACAAGTGGTATCAGAGCAGGAATAGGGTTGTAAACAATGGTTGAAGGTGGAAACATCAACAGACCTCCGTTCTTCGATGGAACAAATTATGCGTACTGGAAAGTACGGATGAAAGCCTTTTTAATTTCCATCGACGAACGGGTGTGGCAATCAATTGAATTAGGATGGTCTAATCCAACTGAATTTATTGGTGATGTTCGCACCATCAAACCTAGGTCGAAATGGACCAAGGAAGAGATAGATTTTTCTTCTTACAATGGCAAAGGGATTAATGCTCTATTTAATGCTTTGTCTCAAACAGAGTTCTCTCGCGTCTCGGCATGTGGGACTGCGAAAGAAATCTGGGATGTTCTTCAAGTTACGCATGAGGGAACTAACCTTGTGAAGATTCAGAAACTGCAAATGCTTACGAGCAAGTTTGACTCTATTTTCATGGCAGAAAATGAATCGTTCACAGACTATTACACACGATTGCAAGATATCGTAAACTCATGTTCTAACTTGGGAGAGAAGATTCCAGAATTTAAAGTTGTAAGAAAAATATTAAGAACTCTTCCTGAAAGATTTCGTTCCAAGGTTACAGCCATTGAAACTATTAAACACCCGGACGAAATCCGTGTAGAAGAATTAGTTGGTTCTTTACAAACATATGAAATGACACTTCCTACTAACTATTCTTCGGGAAAGGCATCATCTTCTAAGTCTTCAGGTTATGCTTTGAAAACAACAAAAGAAGAAGACGCGGATTCATCCTCCTCAGGCGATGACGAGAACATATCTATGGAGGACTTTGAGAAGCAGCTCGCTCTCTTGACAAGGAAGTTTCGCCGAAATTTTTGAAGGGGTAATTCAAGCAAAACTCCATCCTTCGAAAAGTGGAAGAAAGGCAAGGGTTCTTCAAGTTACAAGTCAAGAAAGCAAGAGGGTTTTTCTAAGGATAAGAAAAGCTCAGAAGGACAAGTCCAATGCTTCAAGTGCCGAGGATACGGTCATATCTCAACGGAATGTCCAAATAAGAATCCGTCCAAGAAGAAGGCGATGCAAGCCGTCACTTGGGATGACACCTCATCGTCAAATGAGTCATCGTCAAGTGATGAAGAAGATAACGCAACGGCGTTCCACGCGTCCACATCTTCACCCTTCATGTGCTTAATGGCAAGTACATCCGAGTCATTGTCCAACTCCACTGTTGGAAAGATTGCAACGGACGATGAATCGGATAATTCGGAAGGTGAAGATTTTGCTCTAGCCTACCACAGACTTTTGAGGGATTCAAAGAAACTGGCTAAGCAAAACAAGGGGTTAAGAGGGAGATTGCAGGATCTCGAAGAAGAAGTAAAAAGGGTAACTTCTCTCTCGACCGATCTTGAAGTGGAAAGGGATAATCTGATAAAAGCAAATGCTTCACTTCAAGAGTCCAATGAGCAACTCGAGAAGAATTATATAGATATGGTGAACAAAGCGAATTACTTCTTGAAGCTCAACGGCGAGGCTCGACAGGAAAAATTGGAAATGACAGAGACAATTCTCCAACTCAAGGATGACTTACAGCGATTTTCATCAGGAAGGAGTAAGTTGGATAAGCTTCTTGGTCTTGGTCAATCAAACAAGTTCGGCCTCGGATACAATCGAACTGAAGACAATTTTAGTTCGGTTAGGACAGTCTTTGTGCCTCAGTCGGTATCTCCTCCTCCGACACCGGAATTCACGACAAGCAACGACAACAAGCCTACTTCACCCTCTTCGGAATCGTCAAGCACTAAGGTATGTTTTCGTTGTAATTTTGCAGGGCACATAAGGAGAAATTGCAAGATGGGAGCCAAACGCTCAACTCAAGCACTTCTTGCAACGACTACCAAAAGGGTGATTCCTCGGAAATCAAATGCAAATTATTCGAAGGAAAATAGCCTCGGTAGTTCATCAAACAAGACGACGACGACTTCAAGGAAAAGCGATGGATCACACAAGACGCTTTCACCAAAGGTATCAACTTCACAATCATTTCCGACGTACACCAAAACTCGAAAGGCTTGGGTACGCAAAGGTGAATTCTTCTTTCATCATTGAATCACGTCGGTACCAAACGGCCCTTGGAATTATTGCATATGGATCTTATGGGACCGACACGTCAACCATCCTTGGGAGGTAAATGGTATATTTTCTTATTGGTTGATGACTTCTCTAGGTATTCATGGGTAGCATTTTTAAAAGAGAAAGCTGATACTTTTGATTCTTTTCACGAGATTTGCCTTCGTATTATGATTGAAAAGAATGAAAAGATCATTCGTGTTAGAAGTGATAGAGGTGGAGAATTCATAAATTCAAAATTCATTGATTTTTGCACTTCCAATGGCATTAAACATGAATTCTCAGCACCCTATACACCTCAACAGAATGGTGTAGTCGAGCGCAAAAACAGGGTTGTACAAGAGATGGCACGTGTTATGCTTCATAGCCGGAATTTACCGCTACATTTTTGGGCTGAAGCTGTGAACACTGCAATCTATGTTATTAATCGAGTTTATTTGCGCCCGGGAACGTTAAACACACCATATGAACTATGGTGTTGTAGAAAACCAAACATCAAATATTTTCGTATCTTTGGGAGTCGGTGTTATATTTTACGTGACCGTGAAAATCTTAGAAAATTTGACTCTCGAAGTGACGAAGGGATTTTCTTGGGTTATTCTACAAATAGTAGAGCATATCGGGTATTTAACTTGGAATCTAAAACGATCGTAGAATCCATAAATGTTAAAGTAGATGAAGCTTTCCACTTTGCATCTGATAAATCTACCCCTGATATCTCTCTTGATGATGATACTCCTGTAAATGCATCTTCTCATGATAATACTTCCAATATTAATGATGCATCTAATGGTTCTTCAAGCTTATCTGATGTGCAGGAATCATCTCATGTACCTCCGAGTACTCCATTACATCAAACGTTACGCATCTCCAAGGATCATCCTGAATCAAACATCATTGGAGACCCACAAGAAGGAGTCAAAACTCGGAGACAGTTGGTTTGTGGATTCGCTTGTTACGTTTTCTTGATCGAACCAAAGAACGTCGATGAAGCTCTTCAGGATGACTACTGGATTGAAGCAATGCAGGAAGAGCTCCATCAGTTTGAACGAAACAAAGTCTGGGAATTAACGACGCCTCCGAAGCAACACAATGTGATCGGTACTAAATGGATTTTCAAGAACAAGAAAAATGAGGACGGTACCATCATCAGGAATAAAGCACGTTTAGTTGCTCAAGGCTACTCTCAAATAGAAGGTATAGACTTTGATGAAACGTTCGCCCCTGTAGCTAGACTCGAGTCCATTCGTATCTTATTCGCTATTGCTTGTCACTTTAAAATAAAACTCTTTCAAATGGACGTTAAGAGCGCGTTTTTAAATGGGTTTTTAAATGAGGAAGTTTATGTGGCTCAACCGAAAGGTTTTGTAGACTGTAAACTACCTAACCATATTTTTCGTTTGAAAAAGGCTTTTTACGGTTTAAAACAAGCACCGCGAGCGTGGTACGAAAGGTTGACAAAGCACCTTTTGGAGAAGGGCTATACTCGAGGGGGAGCAGACAGGACTCTCTTTGTGAAGCATTATCAAGATAACTTCATTGTTGCACAAATCTATGTCGATGACATTATTTTTGGAGCAACAAAGGATAATGATGCTTCTAAATTCGCAGAAACCATGGAAAGCGAATTTGAGATGTCTATGATGGGCGAACTGACATACTTTCTTGGATTGCAAGTGAAACAAAATTGTGAAGGGATCCATCTATGTTAATCCAAGTATGCTAAGGAGTTGGTAAAGAAATTCGGATTAGAAGATGCTAAAGATTTTCTTACTCCTATGGGAACTAGCAATAAGGGATTAGGAAGTGAATCTCTTAGTGAGAATGTAGACGAGAAACTTTATCGCAGCATGATTGGAAGTCTACTTTACCTCACAGCTAGTCGCCCGGATATATCCTTTAGTGTTGGGATTTGCGCGAGATATCAATCAGCACCAAAGGAGGTTCACCTGAAAGCGGTGAAACGGATCATCCGGTACATCAAAGGAACCATTAATTTCGGAATTTGGTATCCTATGGGAACAAGTCTAGATATTATTGGATACTCAGATGCCGATTGGGCAGGATCTGTGGATGATCGAAAAAGTACGAGTGGTGCATGTTTTTATCTTGGCCATTGCCTTGTTGCATGGCATAGTAAAAAGCAAAACTGCATTGCACTCTCGACTGCCGAAGCGGAATATATCTCAGCGGGTAGTTGTTCAACTCGACTCATTTGGATGAAAAGCGTGTTGAGCGACTTCCGGATTTCAGCAACTTCGGTAACTGTTTTATGTGACAACACTAGTGCTATTAACATTTCCAAAAACCCTGTGTTGCACTTGTAGTAACCGTGAATTTTAAAATCCAAATTTAGGATTAAATAATTTTCAGAATTATTTAAATGGCAATTAGTAGGCAACAATGGCCCTAAAAATACCGACTTTTGATCGGGGCCCGATCTTGAAAATCCGAGAGCACCATTGTGATCGTCTCGTCGAAACATAAAAGTTTCATATTCACTTGTCGACGATCCAACGGTCGGATCTTCCGCAAAACAGCGAAGAAGAACGGGTCCCACAACTTAAGTTGTGAATAGTAACCTTGTATTTTTAATCCCCTTTCGATCACTATTGGCCGATTCACTGTCTGAAACCCTGACATAGGGGTATGAGTAGTCGAACCTAGCTAATTTCGACGTTCTGAGCGCAATGGCACTGACGGATTTCGTGTTTGGCGAACCGAGTGCATCGAAGTGCGTGCGTCGGTTTGCGACATACAGAACAAGATGGCCCGAGATTTCATACGGGCGCAAAACTAAACAAACACATACGCTACTTGACAGGTCTCGATGAGCCGGACATCGTGGCGAAGTCCGATTCGCAAATCGTCGAGCGGATTTTCTCGAAATGCGTGAAAAGGGGTGAAAAAGCAATAATTTCTAAAGAAACACATATATTTTATGTACCAAATCATGCAAGCTTTATTCCTTAGGGTTCTGAATGCAATTGAGATCTGAGGGAACTTGCTAGGGTTTGGGATTACGTGTGAATAGAGTTTTAGAAAGAATCTTGCATTAAAGGAGTTTTTGTCTCTTGGTCTCCTTGGGGGTGAACACGAGGGGTCTGTGGGAGGTTACCCGTGGAAGCCTCTTGGGATTTCTAACTCCCAAGAGTTATTTCCTTATAAGCCCGGAGTGCTGGGTGGCCGAAGAGACACAACCCCATTGAGAAAAATCCAAGAATAGTGAGAGAAGAGTAAAGCTTGGAGAAAGTTGCACCAACTTTGCTCTCTGAGTTCCCTGAGGTGTTTGCCTGTGTCTGGGGATCACCCCGGAGCTTGCTGTGGCCGCGCGAAGAAGAGGAAGAGAGAACCGGCTTCTTCCATCTTCACCAACTCCGGCCAAGGTAAGAGCACCCTAACCAATGGTTCTCAAGACCCGAGACCCTTAGCAGTAGACTCCCTGTGTCCTAAGGATGCTCTCTGCACAAGCCCGAGCCCCCATGCAGCCTGGTTGGCCGGCGGGAGCAAAGATGGCCGGAAACCTAGCCGTGCTCCGCCGCCGTTTTTCTTGGCAACCAGTGGACTAAATGGGGAACCAAAATGGTGGGCTTGGACTGTAGGAGATGGGGATCAACTCCACCAAGTTTGGTGGAGTTTGATCAAGAGGATCACTCGCAGAACCTAACCCTAATTTTCGGGTTTCTTGCACTTCGGCCGAGCTTGTTGCTCCGGCGCCGGCAGGCCACTCCGCCGCCGGCCACTTGCCCAGACTTCTTCCTGGGAGTGTGAGGAGTGCTCCCATGCATTTGCATGCGGCCCATGCAGCTTGGAGTTGGCGCGGCCAAGATTGAACCGAAATGGGTTCCACTTGCGGCCGCCGGCGCTCCGGCCATCTCCGGCCGGGGAGGCATGGTCGGGAAGCTTCGTGTGGGCCAAAGGAACCTACCATGCGAGTTAGAGAACTTTATATGGCCTCTGTGAAAATTCGCCATTAGAGGTGGAGGAGCTCCAAACCGAGCTCACTCCAGCCGCGTCGCCGCCGTGTCCTGTCGCCGGGCACAAGTACAGGTGAGTTTGTGGTGTGTATTAGCATCCAATTGAGCAAGTGATTTGGTCCCAGATGCCTTGCTTGAATGGTCACGATTTTTAAAGTAATGGTGTCATCTTCAACCTCTTGCCGCGGCCCATCGAGTGTGCAACCTTGGCCCAGGCTTGCGGGGGATGATGTTCAAATCCTCAGAAGCATTTCCTTCCAAGTTGGAAGTGATTTGGTGCTGTGGTTGCAGAGAACTAACTCGGGATCTTGTATGTGGTGTGTTGTGGGAGAAGTGCACACCTAGTGTTTGTGAAAATGCCTGAGAGAAGAAAACTATGGAATTTGCTTTCGAGTTAAATATGAAAGATGCTCCAAATAACCCCCTGAGCTTGATGCTCACTTCAGATCAAGTTAGATCTGTGTGGACAGAGGTTTGGAGCATTGTGCTTTATGTTAGTGAGCAAGGTTGATGGATCTTTTGATCCAGCCATTTCTGTGCTGCACTAGGGCAAGCACAGTGATTTATAAGGTATTTTAAGCATACCTTTCAAACAGAATTGAAATTGGTTAAGTATAGGTTGAGTTCTAATGTAATCAAGCTCTATAATGAATAATTGGCCAAAGTCCTGTTTCTGGACTATTTAAAAAGCTGAGATAGTGAGCTCCTGGCTAATTTGGGGTCACTGGATGCGATGCTCGCGTCAAATTTAAGTTTCGATGATCCGGAGAAACAAAAATTCATTTTGGCTATGTTAGCAAGGTCTTTTATGGCCCGAAGTTTTCCTCGGGTTGCGTGCTGCCACAAATGTGTGAGCACGGTGTTCAGCAAGTTAAAAGTCACCTGCTGGAAGTGACGGCTCGTTAAAATGAGTTTCCAGTAGAAAGAACGAGAGAAAACAGTGCTAAAAAGGGTTAAGTTGACTTGAAAAAGTTAGAGATTAAATCGATCCCTGATCAATATGTTTGATTCAGGTCTGTCCAGTTTGCATCTGGTTCTGAGCGTACAGTCGATTCAGTCTAGTCGCCTGCGATTTGACAGGTGGGTTTATCTTCGGTCCGGGCTTTATCATTTCGGCCCTCTGTGTACGGTATTGGTTGGACCCCTGTTTTTGGTAGCTTAACTATTACTTTGAGCCTGCCTTCCTTTCGATTCAGTTTATACTGCTTCATGCCTGAGTTATAACTTTTATCAGTTATCTGTTGCTTTACATAGTGCTTCTAGTATTCATATCATTATTCTGGACATTGCCATGCCTGATTGGTCATTTGCTAGGTTATATACCTGATTATCAGTACTTCCTGATTATATCTGATCCATGATATTTAGTTGCTGCTTATTCTTGCATATGAGTTGAGACTCAGTTGATTCTGATATTGCATCTCAGTGGGGATTTTCCCGGCTTGTTGCCGATTACCCGGTCAGTGGACCGAGAGCTTGAGCATTTGCATTATGATTGAGCTTGCTTTCCTGTTGATCAAATATTACACTGCTGAACACATAATTTTAATCAACTAAATGTTTTACTGAACGTCGTAGGGTCGCCTGAGTCTGTTCTTGTTTGATAGGACAAAGGCATTGCTCTTCGAAGTTTGGGCCTAAAATCTGTTTTTAAAATAGTTTTCCCAAAAATATGTGTTTAGTTTTGTATGTTTGGTTGGTCTGCATAATTGAGTTGAGATTTGCTGTTGATCTTATGTTGAGTTGAGATTTGCCTTTGATCTTGCATATGAGTTGAGATTCGGTTGATTAGTTGCTGATTATTCCTGCATAAGAGTTGAAATTCAGTTGATTGCATCCCAGTGGGGATTTCCCGGCTTGTTGCCGATTAACCGGTCAGTGGACCGTGAGTTTGAGCATTTGCATTTGATCGCCCGCACCGTTGTACTTCACGAACATTGCCGGGGTCGCGCCCCGTGGATATTGTTCTTTACCGGTAAAGTGGTTAGCTGTGGCAACCCGTGACCCTTTGTGGAGGGAAATGTCAACCTGCTGGTGCCAAAAAGGGCAAATTCGCCTGAGGTTTTGTGGAACCAATATGGTGGCTTGTGATTGGATAATTTGATATATCATCTATTTGATGCATATGTTGCTTTTAGTCTGCTTTTGTCTTATCTCATGATTCTTGATATTCATTTGTTTGATACCTGCCTATACAATTATTCAGCATGCTTGGTTCATTATATTCCTGTCAAGATTATACTAATTACTGTTGGTTATTCATTCGCTTCATAAATGCTTACCTAATGTGATCTTTACTATCCGCTAGTATTGTATACCAGTAGGTACGATCTGCTATTTCTCGGCTCGTCGTGCCCACTGGGATACACTCCGGTGTGTCTCACACCCTCGGGTGACTGTTTTTCAGGTCGAGCGGGTGTTGGGATGTCGGGACGAATTGGCGAGGTATCGATATAGAGGTTGACCCTGGACAGCCGAAAAGTTATGTAATAGATGTTTGAGAGAAAGGAAATTGTATACCAGTTGTATATTTGTAAAGATAGTTGTAAAGTTTACTTGTTATTGTTGGTTGTACGTAGTTAGTACTTTGATGTTGTTGCCAAGCTAGCCGTGCATATATAGAAAAGGCTCAATTCCATAGGGGATTGGGACTCTTCTATATATGTGGTGGTCTGTCATTGCCCTGACTGTTTTTGCAACTCTGATTAAAAAAAAAAAAAAAATTTATACACTGGTTTTTTGAACTCAGGGCGTGACAGCACTCTAGAACAAAACACATTGAACTTAGATTTCATTTTCTTAGAGAGCTAGTTGAATTAAATATTCTTCAAATTTCCTACATTTCAACTGAAGATCAATTAGCTGACTTTTTAACAAAACCTTTGGATCAAAAACGTTTTATTCATTTGCGTAAAGCAATTGGAATGCTTTCCTTGAAATAACCTCTTTTTGAAACTTTTGTTTAGGTTAGGTTTTGTTTTTGTGTTTTTGTTCATCATCTATGCTTAGACATAGAACATTAATTGAGCATTAGTTTTATTGACTTTAACTGCATCCTTTTATATATTTAGAAATCTATTATGCTTTAGATATCATAATATTTCATTTGATGCAATGATCATTTATGTCAATTAACTCATCTTTGTTTTGATCAAAGTCAATTTCTCTCTCAATGATCTCTTGGTATAGTTATTATCTTATTTGACTATTTAGTCGAGTATGAAATCGAGATCAATTTTTGGTTGAATACTTTATATCTTAAATAATTGATAGCCAATTGAGGGGGAGTCAAAGAAAAGGTGTTATGCTTAAAAGATGTGGAAAGAGTTACATCCCAATGAGGAGTGTGAAAACTACCACCACATGGAGGAAAGAGCTACCACCTCGGTCGTCCGAGCACTGTGTGCAGCTACCACATGTATACCAAGCAAGGTTTTTCGAGTTTGATTAAATAAAATGCATGTTGAAATACTTGACTCTGTCAAAATTTCAAGGTTGGTATAAGGTGGGAATTTTAATGAAAGATGCTCAAAGAGCCACTATCTTCAACAGATTGTCTAGATATATTATCTATCATATTTGAGATTTCAGACATCTATTGATCTTTGTATTTCATTTTCTTTACCGAATTGATGATTTGATAAAGGCATTACTCATAAGATCAAGTTAGATGTAATTGAAGTTGTTCAACTTTAAGGGATTTAATTTTTATAAATTTTCGTTTCATTTGTTGGATGTTATTGATAGATTTGGCATAATCTATTTCTTGTTGTATGAAATGATGATTTTTATTTAAAGTTGATACACAAAAGTGCTTACATACTTTTTCTGGATTTTATAGAATTTTTCTAAATTTTTCTAAAGAAAAAGTTGGAGCCGATCTGGATTGGACCTGCCGATCCGGATCCCGAACGCAGATATTCTTCTGCGGGCAGACGATCCGGATTGGACTTGCCGATCCGGATCCCGAACGCAGATTTTCTCTGCGGGTAGACGATCCGGATCGAAATCACGAACTGATCCGGATCGCGGCTAGGGTTTTATATAGAACAAAAGGGTTTTGATTTCTTTTACTTCAATCTTTTGTTCAATAGTCTCCAGAGCTTCTCTCTCTAGAATTCATCCATCTTGGAAGCTTTCAAACTCAAGTTCTTCGACTCCAAGTAAGTTTTATTGATCAAAATCTCGGTTTTTCACAGTTTTTCATATTCTTCCTCAAAACGTGATGAAATTCTTGTATCTATTTCGTTTGTGGATGGTTTTTGATCAAATTTCTTTTGAAATAAGAACTCTGGGTAGATTAGTTTTGATTATATGCTAGGTATTCTCAAGATAAACGGATTTTTGGGCTTTGATTTCAAAAATTTCGGTTTTAGGGCATATAATGGGAATTTTCGAAAATCATGCAATTGATCTATTTTTAAAATTCTTTTTGCAAAACTAATTTGATTCTTAGTCTCTCTACACGATAATGATTGTTTGGGTACAATTTTTCAAATTTTTGAAAATTAACAATTTTTCGTGTTCTTGAGGTGTTTCCCACAGGATTTCTTTTCACAAGAAGCTAGTAGCAATGGTGATCACCTGGATCATTTTCCTTCTGGCTGCTATGGTTCATACAAGAGATACTGTCAAGCCCAAGAAGGCTAAGAAAGCAAAGAAATCAAAGGATGATTCCGATACGGACTCTGAAACGGAATCAATTGATTGGGATGAGCTTCAAGTTGAAGCAACAACTGTTCCCACTGCTTCAAAAGGGAAAGCCCCTGCAGAGACTTCAAAATCAAAGGCTCCGCCTACTGCTGCTGAAAAAGGAAAAGCCCCAATGGAAGAAACTCTCTTGAAAACAAAAAGAAAAAGTGTTGCTCGCAAAAGAGGGAGTGCTCGAGGAATTTCCATTGAGCAACCAGTTGATAGCCAGCCTCCTCCACAAGACTTTATCAGCTCTGCTAGGATAAAGGACTTTGAGAACAGGGAATGTATTGGCGAAAGGCATGTTAATGTCAAAGCCTTGAAGGAACGATCTCCGCCATTTGGGACTCTGTATGACCAGACAGGTCTTGCTCCCATTTGCGATTTCCCCGAGACCACTGGGTATTGTCTTCACTCAGTGAGGATGTTCTATCAAAATGCTTGCTATCTAGTTGATCAGGAGAGCGGACGTCGAGACTTTCAAACATTGGTCAAGAATGTTAAGATTAAAGTAACCCCTCAACTGATTGGAGAGGTATTAGGGATGAAGGCCAGAGCTGATGGGGCTCATTATCTGAAAAGCCAAACCCTCACCACCAACTCCTGGAGAGTGGTAGTGGATGGAATCTGTCTTCCAGATACTCAGTCAGCAGGAAACTCAGTCTTTTCAAAAGAGCTACGACCTGAGTATCGCTACTTAAACTTCATTGTTTGCTATAACGTCCTTCCAAATATGAACACGAAGGTTCTTCGGTGGGATAGGATGTTATTCCTTTATCTTCTTGGAAACCCCACAGCAGCAATGGGAGCAAACTTAAATATTCCTTACGTCATCTGGGCGAGGATGGCACGCTATGTGGAACATACTCACCCTTCAAAGAGACTACCTTATCCAATGATCATTATGCGCATTCTTCGCAAATTTAAAGCTGACACAAGTGCGAGTTCCTACATGCACAGTCTAGGAACGATCAATGAAACAACAATTGTAAAGTCTCTCTCGACAAAGCAAGATGAGCCCATATTACCTCCTCACCGACAACGAGCACAACAACAACAAGCAACAACCTCTGCATCGGCAGCAACCCCTCCAGTCCAACCAGCACATGCAGCACAACAAGCACCTCCATCAACTTCTGATGATGATGCATCAGTTACCTCAATCTATAAAGAACAGCAAAGGCTCTCCAACGAGCAAGAACGTATATCAAATGAACTGATTGAGGTAAAGGAAGAAATAAAGAAGGTCAACAAGAATCAGTCATCAATGAACAAACGATTAAAGAAAATCTTCCAAATACTCGGCTGTATCAGTTCGGATGAGTCTGAATAATCCGTATCCTTCTAATTTCTTTTTCTTGTGCAGGACCTTCCATTTTATTTTTTTTCTTTCTTTGTGCAGGTTTTAAGTTTTAGTTTTTCATTTTAGTTCTCACACTTTTGGTACTTGAACTGTTAACTATTCTCTCCATTTTGGTAATTCTTGGCTAACTTTTGTGACAAAAAGGGGGAGAGAGAAGTATAAACAATGATACAATATTTGTGAGAAACTTGAAACTATGGAGGTAAGTATAACCTCAACTTGAAAGGTAAGTATAACTTCAACTTTTGGTTTTGTATTTGGTTTGAATACATGCCTCGACTAACTACTCGACTAACTATTTGGGCATGTAATATAACTAACAAGTTGATGTTTACTAACAATTTTGTGACATTTGGATCTTGATTGCATAGAAGATATGTTGGTGTTTTAACTATGATCAGTTACATATCTGAATGTATAAATGTCATGGTAAGTATAAATGAGTATAAACTTCATCTCTGTATGTGGTTTTTGAATGATATAAAATTCTTGAGGTATCTAACGATTTCTTTTGTCAAGAATGATTCTTTTGCAGAGAGTACAGATGTCTAAGTCTAGAGTCTGTTTTAGGAGTTTAACTAATGTATGTATTTTTATTCGGATCTCATTGTAAATTTTTGTTGTATGGTGATAGCAACAAAAATATCTTTTTGAATTTTTTTGAGTGGATTTATGTTTTGTCACGAAATCGCCAAAGGGGGAGATTGTTACGGAATTTAAGTTGCCGTATTTCGTGAATTCGGTTAAGTCTTGAAGATTGAAGGTAAAGAAGGTTGGATCATATAACTCAATCTCAAGAAAAAAGAATTCAAAAGGATCAGGTATGTTTAACTTAATATCTTTGGTGATCCGAATACTTCTTATAGTGTATAAACACTTGGATGGATTTTTAATTGCATAAATATCAAAAACTGGGCATGGGACATGTACAGGATCCGGATCAGACTTTCCAATCCGGATCCCGAAGGGTGTTCGTTCATACACCAGTTCAATCCGGATCGTAGCCTCCTTTGATCCGGATCCCGAACACTGGTTTTACCATGTTTTATGAACGATCCGGATCAGGCTTCCCAATCCGGATCCCGAACGTTGATGTTTGGTGAAACTGTATGAACGATCCGGATCAGGCACTTCGATCCGGATCCCGAACCTTCATTTTTCTGGAAACTGTTTTTCTCGCTACTGCAATCCGGATCGCCGAACTCCGATCCGGATCGTCGTCATGTAAAATTCCAGAAAATGATAGTTTTTGATTCTTATCTTCTTCCAAGGGTTTCTAACCTATAAATAGACCCTATGATTCATTTTTCTAGGGTAAGCCGCTAATCCAAAAAGCCGTCATTATCAAATATAATCCTATACGGCCTAAGATCCACATATAGAGAAGAAAGGAAATCAATAGATATTATCCTATGTTTCTTCATCTATATTGATTGATTTGATTCTAGGTTTTCATACTCACATTTTGAGTAGAATCAAATCAATGAATACTTAGATGGTATTTCCGATCTATTTCTAATCTAAGTATTCGGCAGATCATCACCACCCAAAAAACAACGATTTATCCCAAATCGGCGCGTGGACTCGCGTGGCCTTGTGGATTCAAGGTGCTACCGCTCTCGTGGATTCGGAGCGAGGTACGTTCGTGGATTCGAAGCGTGCTACTGGGTGAAGACCGTGGATTCGGTCAGACGTCGTGGAGTCGACGTTGGACGTCGTGGATTCGGCGTTGGACGCAAATCGTGGATTCGAGAAGCGTCGTGGAGCGAGCGGAGAAGATCAACTAGGAGCGTATGGAAAAGGTTGAGTCGTCTGTGAGTACGGTATATCACCTTGTACGTGTTTAATTCTAGTAGATTTCACCGTGTTATCGGTCCCGTGGTTTTTTTTACTCCGGTTTGGAGTTTTCCACGTAAAAATCTCTGCGTGTTATTTATTTTTCCGCATTGGGTTTTATATCGCAAAGATTTTTGAGTGTTTATTGTTTACACCTATTCACCCCCTTCTAGGTATTTTTTCCTCTATTTAGATCCAATTATACATAACCCAACACAAACTTGCTCCCATTTTCCACCCTGAATCCATTCCTTGGGCCCGACGCGCGCACAAACACTCCCAGAAGCCACTAATCCAACAGTAAACCCTTAAGCGGGGATTCGGGTCCTCACAACAGTGACCCTCCGTGAGCCGAGTCAGGAGGAGTATGTTTATAGAGGATGTCAGAGCACTTTATTTGCGGCGACGATATCTTCCGCCAGAGCACAACAGATGCTGAGTCGTGGTTGCATCGCTTTTCTAGCGACTGTGGTAGAGGTGCCTACGGCGATGCCCGGACTCGAGGACATCCCTATTGTCCGTGAGTACCCAGATGTGTTTCCCCTAGAGTTATCTTCTATGCCACCGGACAGAGAGATAGAGTTTGTGATTGATGTAGTCCCTAGAACTACACCAATCTCCAAGACACCCTACAGGATGGCACCTGCAGAGTTGAGAGAGCTGAAGGCTCAGTTGCAAGACCTGATGGATCGAGGGTTTATTAGACCCAGTGTTTCTCCGTGGGGAACGCCGATTCTGTTTGTGAAGAAGAAGGATGGGTCACTCAGGTTGTGTGTGGATTACAGAGAGTTAAATAAAGTGACCGTCCGGCATAAGTATCCCCTCCCACGGATTAATGATTTGTTTAATCAGCTTCAGGGAGCTACGGTCTTCTCGAAGATAGACCTCCAGTCCGGTTACCACCAGTTGAGGGTGAAGGCCGAGGATGTATCCAAGACGGCATTCAGGACATGGTATGGGTATTACGAGTTCACAGTGATGCCATTTGGGCTGACTAAATTCCCTGCCGCCTTTATGGATCTGATGAACCGAGTATTCCAGCCGTACTTGGACCGATTTGTAGTAGTGTTCATCGATGATATCTTGGTGTATTCCCGAAGTGACATAGAGCATGAGGAGCACTTGAGGATAGTGCTGCAACTTCTGAGAGAGAAGAAGTTGTATGCCAAATTGAAATGGTGCGCATTTTGGCTTCGGGAAGTTTTATTTTTAGGCCATGTGGTTTCAGCCGCAGGAGTGGCAGTGGACCCGACGAAGATTGATGTCGTTCGGGATTGACCTAAACCGACGACGGTTACAGAGGTACGTAGCTTTTTGGGCCTTGTAGGATATTATCGACGGTTCGTCGCGGGTTTTGCGAAACTCTCTACCCCCCCTCACAGGATTGACTAAAAAGGAGGCCAGATTTGTGTGGACTGAGCAATGCCAGCAGAGCTTCGAGGAGTTGAAACTGCGGATGATCTCAGCGCCAGTTCTTGCATTGCAAGTGATGGGAGAAGAATTTGTGGTCTACAGTGATGCCTCCCATAGCGGCTTAGGTTGTGTATTGATGCATCGTGATAGGGTAATTGCTTACGCGTCGCGACAATTAAAGGATTATGAGAAGAATTACCTTACGCACGATTTGGAGCTAGCCGCGGTGGTTTTTGCTTTGAAGTTGTAGCGACATTACCTTTACGGGGAGCACTGTGAGATATTTACCAACCACAAGAGTTTGAAATATTTGTTTACTCAGAAGGAGCTCAATTTGAGGCAACGCCGGTGGCTAGAGCTAATAAAAGATTATGACTTGAGCATACAGTATCATCCCGGCAAGGCCAATGTGGTTGCGGATGCCTTGAGTAGGCGAGTAGTGCAGTCTTTGAGCATGTTGGTTACTCAGCAGACGCCACTTAGAGAGCAGTTGAGGCGACTTGAGATTGAGATTGTGTCCCCGGGGGATTCTGCAAGACTTATGTCTTTGGTCTTGCAGCCCACTCTATTGGACAGGATTAGAGAGAAACAGAGTGTGGACCCCTATCTTGAGAGGATTAGAGACCAGGTTCAGTATGGTCAGAGTGGGGACTTCTCTGTTGATGCAGCGGGAGTACTGAAGTACAGGGACCGCATTTGTGTGCCCGTGGACTTAGAGATTCGAGAGCTGATTTTGAGAGAAGCTCACTATACACCTTACACCCTTCACCCTGGGGGAACTAAGATGTATAGAGATTTGAGGGCATAGTTTTGGTGGATTGGCATGAAGAGAGATATTGGAAGGTTTGTGGCCCATTGTCTAACTTGTCAGCAAGTTAAGGTTGAGCATCAGGTTCCAGCTGGCAAGTTGCAAAGCCTTCCAATACCTGAATGGAAATGGGATCGAGTGACCATGGACTTTATTGTTGGATTACCGAGGTCACGGAGTGGAGCTAATGCTATTTGGGTGATTGTGGATCGATTGACCAAATCAGCCCATTTTCTGTCTATACAGTCGAGTTGGACTCTGGAGAGATTAGCACAGTTGTACCTGGATGAGATCGTGAGACTGCATGGGGTACCAGCCTCGATTGTGTCTGATAGGGACCCGAGGTTCACTTCGCATTTCTGGAGGAGCCTGCAGACAGCCTTGGGGGCCCAGCTTCATTTCAGCACTGCCTTTCACCCACAAACTGATGGACAGTCAGAGCGGACCATTCAAACACTTGAGGATATGTTGAGAGCATGCGTCCTGAGCTTTAGCGGCAGTTAGGATCGACATTTGAGATTGGCTAAGTTCGCGTACAACAATAGTTTCCAGGAGAGCATTCAGATGGCGCCTTACGAAGCATTGTATAGACGAAAATGTCGATCGCCATTATTTTGGAGTGACGTGGGTGAAAGGAAGACCTTGGAGCCAGACTTGCTTGTGGAAGCTGAAGAAAAGGTCAAGGTCATTCGGCGACATTTGGTGACCGCCCAGAGCCGGCAGAGGAGTTATGCCGATAGGAGGCGGCGAGACTTAGAGTTTTAAGTTGGTGATCATGTTTTTCTGAAAGTCTCGCCATCCCGAGGGATACGCCGATTTGGTGTGCGCGGAAAGCTCAGTCCGCGGTTTATTGGGCCGTTTGAGGTGTTAGAGCGCATTGGACCAGTTGCCTATCGAATTGCGCTACCGCCGCGATTGGCCGGCACCCATGATGTCTTTCATGTATCCGTCCTGAGGAAGTATGTTTTTGATCCCTCGCATGTGTTAGACTTCACTTCCTTGGAGTTGGACGAGGATTTGAGCTACCGGGAGCGACCGATGCGAATTCTTGCTCGTGAGGCTAGGGAATTGCGCAGTCGGGTCATACCTTTTGTGAAGGTCCAGTGGAGTCATCATGATGAGAGAGAGGCCACTTGGGAGCCTGAGGATGAGTTGAGGATCTCCTATCCCCATCTATTTGAGTCACCCTCCTGAGTTTTGAGTTTTCTTTAGTTTCGAGGACGAAACCCTTTTAAGGGGAGGAAGATGTAGAGTACCGGGGCTTTGTATAGTGCACCGACTTCGCATGTTGGCGTAGTGTGCGAAAAACGCCCGTGGTGTGTTTCTTTTATGGTTACAGTTGAGTTCGGGACAGTTTGGATCGACGCGGAAGCCTATAGATTGAAAAGTGAATTGGCGGCGTCGAATTTGGAAGCTTCAGCCTGCGGATCAGCCTGCGAGGCATTGTGTTCCAAAACTGGGCTCTTGGTTCCGGAACTGTGGGTTGTGTACCGAAACCAGGGAGAAGGTTCCGGAACTGGGGGGTGGGTACCGGTACTGAGGAGTGGGTACCGGTACCCCAGCCTCCAGAACGTTGGGGATTTTGGTGTTTTCCCTGTTTGAGTGAGGGCATTTGAGTCTTTTCACTTCCCAGCTACCCTTTGCACCGTCATTACTCCTCACCACCCTCATTAAATAGCCCATCCACCTCTCCTCTTCTCCATTACAACCAGAGGAAGAAAGAAAAGAGAAGATCAAGTGGAGTATCTTGTCCTACTGAGAGGAGTTCGAGCGGAGTTGCGCGCGCGGATAGCAGCATCCAAGGTGAGTTCGGTGCTTCTCCAAGATTTGGATTTTTGGTTTTTTCTTTGGATTTTGGAGTAGGATTTTGAGCTTGGGTTACATTGCTTTCCTTCATTCTTTTCACCCTTCGCCGTGAGGAGCAGCTCGTGCTGCGTGGGCCGAGAGATTTCGGAGTTGCACTGTGCGGAGCCGGCGGGGGTGCATGCATGCGTGTGTGCTGTGGGCTGGCAGTAGAGTTGGCCGGAGAACGCAGAGACCTTGCTGAGGGACCGGGGAGGCTGCTGTGAGCTTTAGAGGGATTTCCGAGACACTCGACAGAGTGCGCGCGCAAGGTGCTGTTCCGACGGATTTCGGCAGATTTTGGGTTCGGCGCTTCACCGACTTCGGCCTTGCCTGTGGAAAGCATTCCAGGTGGGTTGGAAATTCTTCCTAGCTGCATGGAATGCCCTCTTATGCTTCTGTATGCATGTTGATCATGTCTAGATTATCTGTTTTTATAGCTGGTAAATCTCATAGTTGCCTAGGAAATTACAGAGAATTTATCAGAACCCCAGATTATTTTTAGTATACTCCTGGTACTACATGACACTAGATTTCATGATTAGTTGGCATCATATTTGCACCTGGACCATTTTAAAAATCAAGAAAACCCGTTTTAATGAAAATCGGCATTTTTAAGAATGATTTTTAAATTTTGAGATCGCCGGAGGGGTGGCATGGGTTCAAGGTGCATATGTCATCGCGCCTGGGGTCCGAGTGGATCTTATTTGACTTAGAGGATGTGTTGCTAGTATCTTGGGATTTTTGTGGGCATATTAGATTGAGTCGTGGAGTGTTCTCCGACCTAGACATGAGTGTAGGATGTTGGCATTCGAGTTTCCGATCTGTTTGATCGTGGATTGTAGCCTGCAGATGTCGTTTTATTTATGCCAGATGAGACACGCTTGTTCCTCGGTAGGGTCGCTCCCCTCGAGTTGTCCCTCCGGATGCGATGGTGATGCGCCTGATGAGGCTGCTTTGCGTGGTACTATGTCAGTCCGATGGGACACCCTTCGTTGATACACGAAGGACCCTAGTTGATACACTAGGGGGCGCAGGCTTGACTGGACCAGGTTTGGCAGTCACTGAGATTAGGTTGATGTGAGTGAGAGGTTGCATAGCATGCTCACAGTTGAGTTTTCCTTTGAGCATGATTCACGAGGCATATTAGCTGTAGTTTCTTTCCAGCTCTTTTATTATCTGCATACCTATTTACTTTGCCTCTAGTAGACTTAGTTGGCATACCGTGGATATTGGTGATGGTACCCACTAAGAACTACCTTCTGCAGTTGTTCTCACACCCGCTGTGGTGACAGGTTTTCCAGAGGCTGTTCAGGCTTCAGCTCGTGCAGAGACTGCAGATCGAGGTAAGGGCGTGGCCGACTAGTTTCTTACCCGAGTCTGTCTGAGAGTCAGAGGTAGATGTACCCTATATTTTCGAGTTTCCACTTTTGTACTGGACAGTCTGGGATTGTATTTATTTTCATAGTGGGAGAACTATGTATCTTGGATTTTGTTTATTCCGATGTTCAGTGTTTCTTTCTGTAGCTAGTATTTCATTTCAGCTCTGATACATGTTTAGCTATAGATCTTACTTGCAGGTTAGTTGCTTCGTCTGTGCGGGGATTCCCGTGCAGATGGCGGATCTGTTGGCGAGCCCGGGTCGCAGGTTCGACCGCGGGGCGTGACATTGACCATATAAGCTTTGAAAGCATTGAGCGCTTCAGCTTTTTCAAATAAGAGATAAAGATACATGTATCTAGAGTGGTCATCAATGAATGAGATAAAATATCTCTGACCATTAAAACAAGGAATAAGAAAAGGTCCACAGATATCTGTATGTATGATCTCAAGAATTTCAGAACTCTTTCTAGCACCTTTAGTGGTATTTGTGTTTGTATGCTTTCCCTTTATCCATTCCACACAAGTACCAAAATTGGTAAAGTCAAGATCTTTTAGGATCTTTTCTTTCACCAATCGCTTTATTCTCTCAAAAGAGATATAAGCTAAATGCTTGTGCCACAATGAAGAGGAGTTTTCCTTAAGAATGTTCCTTTTAACACCAATACTATGATTAACATTAATGTTATTCATCAACTGTCCCTGGCGCAAGTGGCAAAATGGCTTGGTGGTTGATATATGAGACCCGAGTTCGAAGCCTAGTTGCTTCACATTTCCAGCTAAGTTTATTTCAAAAATAAACGAAGCGGGTAACATGCTACATTTCTCTCAAAAAAAAAACATTAAAGTTATTCTCAAAAGATTGACTCAAATTAAATTTGTATAAATCATCTACCAAACAACCATTGCCAATAATAACATTATCAGAGAAGATAGTAAAAAATTTATTTTCAAATAAAAACTTAAAACCTTTATTTCTCAGTTTAGAAATGGAAACTAAATTTCTAAAAAATCTAGGAACATAAAAGGTATCCTCAAGTTCAAGTACGAAACCAGTGCTAAGTTCTAAAATATAATTTCCTACAGCTTCAACTTGAGATTTATTTCCTTCTCCACTAATTAAAATCCTTTCATTTGGTTTCAACTGTTAGTTGTATGCCCCAGAAGCCTATCAGGCTGACGCATTTTTTCTTTGGGACATATTTTTGTACTTGATCTTTATTATTATTTGGGCATTTTATGCCATTCATATTTAATGTGTCCATGAATCATCCTTTGAATTAATGAGATGATAATGTATATTCTTAAGAGTTAAGAATTTGAGATACATATTATTGGTGATTAAGTCATAAATGCTCTTAATCGGAGGATCATCATGGGGACGATAATTGATCCGGTAAGATTGATGTATGTGCCGCTCTCTTTTAGGATGACGAGTCTCAAGTCATCAGTGTGGGGACACTGGAGCGAACGTGCAGGTGGTTGTTAGAGAACAAGGGTACTGAGCGTGACCAATTACAAATAGTTACATGGATGTCTATTCATTCGTCAGTAACTGATTCGATGTTGCAGTGGTACAACTGATCCTTAGACCTGCGACACCACGGCCATTCAATATGAGGCTACTGTAGTTTGACTATGCAATAAACTCTGATCCTAGTCACGGGTCTTAGTAGTATATGTTGGCTGCAATCGGTTCATATTAGGAATGGGTGTTTGTTTACAGGGGATATATCGCTCTCGGTAAAGAGATAATTAGTCCTATGCTATTTGTAAGGCAAAGCTCAGAAATCCTCGGCCGGGGTAATATGGTTCATGGAAAGGTGTTTCCAAGAATAACCATATGAGCTTCTGTCCTATCAAATTTGTCATATAACGGGTGATGGGGTTTGACGAGTATTCCATGACCTCCACTCAGTTGGGACATGCGATAGAAGGATTGTATTGTACGGTAACTGCACCTAGAGGTTCAGTCCAATATTCACTTCTGACTGGATTGCCACTATATGCTGCTAGGCATCACTGGTGGATTGTGGGAACCAATAAGAATAATTATAGGCGAATAATTATTATACGAGGGAAGAATCAAAAGTGTTTGATCCATCAAAAAGAGTTTCAATGATGATGCCGATGGGGATCGCATCATATCTCACTACCAGACAGAATTGAACCTATTAGGTCACACACATAAGAAATCGCGCATGATCGATATTATGGAGATGATAAAGAAGTTTATAGAATAGATTAATTATAATCACAATACTAAAGTTTACTAATTTATTAGTAAAAGGACTAATTTGCAATTATTGTAAATTAGAGGTATTTGAGTGCAAAAGTTGCATGGTGTATTTGCTAATCGTTAGTAAATATTTTGAGGACTTATGTGTAAATGTTACACACGAATCGAATTAGGATTCGGATTCGATTCATATTGAAACTAACTTAAGGATAATGAATAATCCAATCGAATTAGGATTCGATTAGGATTAGAATTAGGATTAGGGTTTTCTCATTATAAATATATGTCATATGTGACATATTTTAAAAAGAGAGAAAAAAGGGAATAAGAAAACCCTAGCCGCCTATCCTCTCCCTCTTCCTCAAGTCCTCCATAATTAATTCATCGTTCTCGATCTTCGGAAGATTGCTAGCACAATTAGAAGATTGATTCATCCTCCTTACATCGACGCAAGAGTTAATTCGTGATCGGATCGCGAATCAAGGCGATCGACTATTTCGATCGAGGGCGTGATTCCGTGTGGACGCGAGTAGAGGCCGGGTGCGTGCGCGGCTAGCAAGGACGAATAATTTTTACCAACGATTATCGGCTTCGTGGTGATCTCGACCCACGCAAGGTAAAAATTAAATCCTAATTGATAAGATCAATTAGATTATTTTTAACGATCTAAAACAAAACATGAGGTGATCTTTGGTTTAGGAAAATTTTTAATTGCGTTTCTTTCTTCCGCTGCGCATATCCGACTATTTTCTTACATCAACATCTTAAGGTTGTGAAAACTCTACATGGTATTTGAGATATGTACAATAGTGCCAGAGTCAATCCACCATATGTTTTTAGGAACATTAACTAAATGAGATTCATAACAAATATGGATAGTTTCAATACCTTTCTTCTCGAGCCAAGCATTATACTTCAAGCATGCCCTTTTCATGTGCCCCTTTTTCTTACAAAAGTAACATTGATCATTCTTGCTAGAATTCTTTATTGGCAATTGTGTTGACTTCTTGGAATTGGAGGCACTTTTTTTTTTTCCCTTTTGCGCTGAGTAGCCAAATTGATAGTTTCTGTCATAATTTTCGACTTTTCCTGTTTAAGTCTTTTCTCTTCTTGAACACACATAGTCAGTAATTCATTTATTGACCATTCATCTTTATGTGTGTTATATGAGATCTTAAAGGGGTCAAACTCAGACGGTAATGAGTTTATAATTAGATAGACTAAGAAGGCGTCGAAGATCTCAACTTTTAAAGCCTTCAGTTGAGCTGCTATGTTCCGCATCTCCATGATATGCTCACGCACACCCTTGGTTCGATTGTATTTGATGTCCGAAAGTCGCTTCATCAGCGTGCTGGCCAAAGCTTTATCGGAGCTTACAAATTGCTCCTCAATGGCCTTTAGGTAATCCTTGGCTTTATCACATTCTGGAATTGATCCCCTTATGCTTTTTGACACTCTAGACTTTATGAGCATCAAGCTTAAGCAGTTGGATCGCTCCCATTTATCCTGCGCAGATTCCTGCTGTGGAGTTATTGGCTCCACTACCTTAGGCGGTTCCTCAATGCGCAAAGCCAAATCAAGATCCATATAACCCAAAGTAAAAAGAATGATTTCTTTCCAATCAGAATAGTTGTCCCCAATAAGTATAGAAATACAAGAAACATCATTAAAAAATGCAGTATAGAAAAAAGCTGCAACAATAAAATAAATATTGAACTTTATCGCATACTATGAGACAATAATCTTTAAATTAGACAAATTCAACTGGGTAGAGGCACTACATGCATAGAATTTATCCACTTTAATAATAAGACTTGCGGAAAACTAATTCCTAAATAACTAGATTTCTGTACCTATGAGTATAAGAAAATTTGTTATTTAGAAATTCATTCCACTATCCTATTCCAGTCAAAATAAAAATAAAAGAAAATTATAATTTTATTTGACTGCAATAAATAGTTAAACTTTAATTCAATATCAAAAATCCTTATGTATTCTTCTCTATTTGTAGGATGCTGTAGCTAGTCCCAAATATAATGAAAAACACAAATAAATTTATATAACATTGAATAACTATTAAAATTAAATTAGGAATCTATATGAATTTTCTGGTTAATCTTAATTCAATGTCATTTTATAAAAAATACTATAAACGATCATATACTATGACTAGAATGTTGTGGCTACTTTTAAATATAGTTGATCTCACAAATCTTTATATGACATCGAATGACCTAATATTTTATATTATTTCTAAACACATCAGAAAGTATAAAAATTTATATAATTTTATGTGGTCAAAATTTATAAATGGTACGAAGTCTATATAAACAATACTCTAAATTTTCATGATCACCGTATGTGTGTTTAAAATAAAAAAAATAATACTAAACTAAACACACCGCTTTATAGTCATGAATAAATAAATAAATGAGTAGTACAAAAATCATATATAACAAAAAATCATACGTTATATATAATTTTGATATAGATTTCGTTTACAATAATGAGTCATAATACAAAAAATTAATATATATAAATATATTCTTTTTCCTTTTCTTTTATTAATAATAATAATAATAATAATAATAATAATAATAATAATAATAATAACAAGATAATTTTTTTTTCTCTTTTTTCTTGTTCTTTAGCTTGTCGTCCTGATGGGTTTTTTTTTTTTCTTGGACAAAAATCGTCCCAACAAGTGGGGCTGGAAAGGCAGCCTCATGGGCTGCCACGTATAGCCCCAAAAGGGGCTATGTACTATACGACACCTTAAGGGCCGCTTAGCGCGGCCGCGGTGGCGCCTTCATGCCGAACGCCGGTCCGATAGGATCGGTTGACACCACCGTTTTCATAATTCAATTGACGACAAAAATTTATTATCATTATTATTATTTTTAAATAAAAAGAAAAACAAACAAAATTCTAAAGAAACAAAAATATGGCATAAGGTTTAGCTCTGATATCACATGTAATACCAAATAAAATTTTATATCGTACTTTCTACCATGATTTTCAATTTCCTAAATTGGTTGTAGACGACGGTTCTTCCTTTCGATTCGTTCTCATGCACAATCTGCAAAAAAGGGATGTTTCCTATCTATTCCCTTATCCCCGGAAATGGAGCCGTCACAGAAAATTCGGATTAGGGTTAGATCGGGACTCCTGTTATGTCATATATATATATATATATATATATATATATATATATATATATATATATATATATATATAGAGAGAGAGAGAGAGAGAGAGAGAGAGAGAGAGAGAGAGAGAGAGTTGGGCTAGAATACTCTTAAGAGTATCCAACCCTTTTTGCTATAGAGTTTCTATCCGTCGGATCTCATCAAGATCCATGCAGTAAAAGTAAAAGAAAGGAGAGAGAACGGAGAGAGAACGTCGTTACTCTTAAGTAAAAAAAAAAAAAAAAAAAAAAAAAAACTTACTTTCCCCTCTCTCTCTTTCTCCCCCCTTCTATGTTATTTTCTCCTTTCCCCTCTTTTCTTTTCAACCAAACCCTCCTCCCTATCCATTTCAATCTCACTTTGATCTCACTCGACGAGCGGCCGTACCATAGCACTCGGCAACCGAGTCCTAGAGGAAGCCGAGCCCGCACATGAGATCCCATTTGACATCCACGCTCTCGCAATTTCTGGAGTAAATTGATCCCACGCATCTCGATCTCACTTAGCGGCATTGAACGCCTTCGGTAATTTCTCTCGACTCTATCAACGGATCTAAAGTTTAAGATGTATGGAATTTCTTTTTTTTCACAAAAAAATAGAGATTTATAGGTTCTTATTATATTCGGTTTTGTATCAGATGGTATAAAATAGAAACATGTCTCACTGATGAAATGGAATTTTTTGAACTTGAAGTTTTACATTTCTGGTACTTCTACATGGTCTATTACTGCTTCTATAATGAAGCCTTCTTTTTAGCTCTTTGTGCAAATCTTTGTACGTGAAATTCTACTATCCATTATGCCTTGTGAAATAATCTTGTGCCTCTTTGCTGTTCGTTTTATAATACAAATGTTGCCTTCGTAAAATTATTTCACAAGCTTGCTAAGCTATGGCCGTCCCAGTAGTAGTTACATCTGAAACTGCCCAACTGGGCTTTGTGTTATATTAATTTCTATGTTATGTCACTTTCTATAATATTAATTTAATTTACGACCAGCTCTATAATGATATTTCACTTGTTGTTATATTTTTCCTTAGTAAAATTATTATGTACTCATTTAAAAAAATTTACTTTTTATAAAATTAACAGATGGATAGTGGGGATGTTTACTATTCACATAGTTTAGATGATTTTGATGATGTATCTTCCAATGGGCAAGGATCTGAATCTTCATTTGGTGGTATGAGTTATTCTCAAAATAGAGAGGATGATGGAACTTTTCAAGTTGAATATCAAAATAGAGAATTAATGTCATTAATCCAGCAAGAACAGGACACCCCAAGCATGATTGTTCATGGTGTAGAATCATCAATTGATGATCGAGCCAAACATTAGATTGGAGTTTAAAGATGAGGAGGAAGCAAGGAGATTTTATAATATCTATGCATATAAAACTAGGTTTAGCATACGGAAAGCTGGTCATTACAAAGCAAAAAGGAAAGATAATATGGTTTCATCACATTACTATGTTTGCTAAAAAAAAAGGACATTTCAAATCTCGAGCACAAGTGCAAGTTGATAAAGGCACTCCTCAGAAATCGATGCAGTATGATCGAACAGGTTGCAAGGCGCATTTGAGGATCAAAATGCAAGAAGATAGCAAATGGGTAGTGATTGCTTTTGAAAAGGAACACAATCACAATTTAGTTACAAGTCCTTCAAAAGCTCGTTTCCTTCGATCTCACCATTTGATCACTACTGAACAAAAGCAAATGATTCATATGTTAAGTAAGCAGAATATTTCAACAAGTCAAATAATGACATTTATGACAGCAAGAGAAGGAAGATCACACGACATTCATTTCGCAAGGAAGGATCTAAATAATCAAGTTTCTGAGAGGAATAGAAGACTAAGAGGTGTTGATATATCATCCACTATTGATTACTTTCACAATATCCAAGCCAAAGACCCGTCTTTCTTTTATGCTATTGAGGTTGATGAGGAAAATACAATACGAAACTTATTTTGGATTCACGGAAGATCGAGAATGGCATATCAAAACTTTGGAGACGTCATTACTCTTGACACAACTTATATGACAAATAAATATTATATGCCATTCGCTCCTTTCATAGGAGTTAATCATCACCGTCAGTCAATCTTTTTCGGGTGTGCACTTATTAGGGACGAATCTGCTAACATGCTTTGTTGGTTATTTCAAACTTGGCTTCAAGCTATTTTTGGCCAGCATCCTAAATCCATTATTACTGATCAAGATCCAGCAATGAAAAAAGCCATCAAGCAGGTTTTTCCAAACACCATCCACAGATGCTGTCAATGGCATGTTATGAGAAAAGCTAGAGAATATTTGGGTGTACTTTATAACACAAAAGAAGGTTTTAAGAGAGAACTTGAAACATGTATTAATAATAGCATAATTGTCGAGGAGTTTGAAGTAAGATGGTCAATGATGCTTGAAAAATTTGAATTGCAAGACAACAACCACCTTCAGATTATGTGGAATAGTAGAGAGAGTTGGGTACCTACGTACTTTAGAGATGCATTTTTTGCTGAAATGTCTACATCACAGCGTAGTGAGAGTATGAATGCTCTTACTAAGATTTACACGGATTGCCATACATCAATTTATAAGTTTGTAACACAGTTTGAAAAGATGGTTGCTAGTCGATATGACAGAGGATGAGGCAGACTTTAGGTCGGGAGATGGTGAGCAAAGTTTGTGGTCACATAATCCAATCGAAAAAGAAGCTCGGGAGGTGTACACAAGGCGAGTATACTCCGAATTTAAAAATCAGTTAAGATCTAGTACAGGATTTGAGTTAACGGAATTAAAAGAAAATTTGTCGTACAAAATAAGCATAATGTCTGGCTCTACTTTACCTTACCAAGGAGTACACTCATACACAGTTAATGTTAATCCAAGTAGAGAAAGAGTTGAATATAGTTGTAAGTATTTTGAATTCAGTGGTCTTTTATGCTCTTATGCATTAAAAGTTATTATTCACCTCAATACGCTTAAAATTCCTCCCCACTACATTATGAAACGATGGACCAAAGTAGCAAACGAAGGATCACTTAGCACAAAATTAAGGAACATAGAAGCTGGTGATTCCTTAAATTCGAAAGCTTTAAGATTCAACGCGCTTAGTCTTAAAGTGCAAAATATACCATTCGAAGCTTCGAAATACTTTGAGTCATATGAAATGGCTTATGAAAAAATTGATAGACTTGTTGAGGAGATCATCTCACTAAATCAAGCCTTGAAAAAGAAATAAGGGGATAATATTCCTGATGATATTGGAGAAAACAAGGCTTGTCAATGAGATCATCTCGCTTTGTGAGTGACTTTACACAATCAAGTAAAATTAGATTTTTAGTGAAGGACCCTCCACATTCACAATGCAAAGGAAGGAGAAAGCCTGAGCGATTTAAGCCCCCTGTCGAAAAGTCTGGAAAAAAACCCAGAACATGCGTAAATTGTAAAAAAAAGGGTCATAACGTTCGAACTTGTAAGGAGGTACTTGATTTTATTTTAAAATGCGTGTGATTACATTTAGTTGTATCTTTTTTTTAAAAAAAGTTTCTTATGTATTTATTTACTTCTTATTGCAGGTACCATTGGGAGAAAAGATTAGTAAAGAAGATATTAGTGGAAGTGATGAAGAAAGAGAAACCAATTATGAGGGATTGTAGAATTAACATGTCATTAGTGAGAGTATGTTTTGGTCTGTACCTCTCTTATGGAATTGTTTGTTCAAATTGTTGTATTTTGATTAGCAGAGTTTTTATATGTTTTGGTCTGTACAATTGATCATGGGATGAATGATTCAAAATGTTGTTTTTTGGTTAGCTATGTTTTGGTATGAACATTTAAACTATTGATCTTGTTCAAATTGTTGCAGATTGAACAAGTAATGTTCAAATTATTACAGATTGAATAAGCAATGTTCAATCTGCAGTAGCCTTAAAGTACAAAAAATTATAGTTAAACTGTTGTGGATTATTTTTGTTATTTTAACCTCAAAATGTTGTTGTCCTATCTACTATTTAAGCCTCAAACTTCTACTATTTTAGCTTTAAATTACTGTTAATTTAGCCTCAAACTATTGCAGATTATTGCTATTATTTAGTCTCAAACAGCTACTATCTAGCCTCAAACTGCAACAATAGTTCTTGCTTCTTATTCTTTTTGTAAACTGCTGTAGTTCTTATAAAAGGTACATTAGTCCTTGTTCAAAATGTTGTTCTAGCTTGTATTTAAGCCTCAAAACTGCTGCCCTTTTAGTTTCAAAGTGTTGCAGATTACAGAGTATGATAACACTCAGCGGTAATATTCTAAAGTTAACGTCATTACAGAGTATGATAGCATTCAGGATAAATTAAAAGATATGCAAAGTGGTATATTGCATAGTTGTAATAACTTCATTCCAGAGTCGGATAACATTCAAGATTTAAATAAAAGTATAAATAATATACAAAGTGGCAAATAACATGCCAAGAGTTTTCTTGCATAGTTGTTCCATTAGCTCTCTTTTTGAAGCATACTCAATTTACTGTAACAACTTTACAAAAATTACAAAAAGTAAAACAATTACTAAAACAAAAAATATCCTCATCTCAACTCGTATTTCCTCCATGTCATTTCTTGGTAAACGACCAACTTTATCATTCGACGATTCAACAATCTGCATTCCATTGGATGAGCTTCCAAAGGATGTCAAATTAGAAGTCTCTATTTCTGAACCGGTGTGCTTCATGTCGCACCACTTAAAGAATGAACAAAAACTGTTGTTATAGCTTTCATTTGTTTGCTTAATATAGTTGGGGCAGCCATAGAAGCGTCGACCTGGATTTGCATGTGTATGAGAGGTTCTAATCGTAGCTGGCTTTCCACAGTAACATAGAACTACACAAGATTGAGTATTTCCAGTAATCTTACTCTCCATTATTTATATAATCTGCAAATAAGTTGATCAAAAAAAGTTTCAATATATTGTTTATCAATAAAAAAAAGAAAAATTAAGTACCTTCTACTTTCACTATTTCATACCATTTGAAGCCAAGATAAATTAAGTACCTTTTACCATTTGAAGATAAATTAGCTAATAGGATTTAAAAAAAGTTTCAATACATTTTTTTAAACAAAAAAAAAGAAAAGTGCAGTTAGAAGAAATTTTCTGTAATATAAAGTTAAAGCATAACAAACAAATAAAAACTCATAAACAAAATAAAATTTTCTATTTTATACCAAATATAAACTCATAAAAATAACAAATATAAAGTGCAGTTAAAGCATAACAAACAAATAAAAAAAAAGTGCAGTATAACAAACAAATAAAAAAAAGTGCAGTTAGAAGTAGTAATAGGCCATGTAGAAGTACCAGAAATGTAAAACTTCAACTTCAAAAAATTTCATTTCATCAGTGAGACATGTTTCTATTTTATACCATCGGATACAAAACCGAATATAATAAAAGCCCATAAATCTCTATTTTTTTTTGTGAAAAAAAAGAAATTCCATACATCTTAAACTTTAGATCCGTTGATAGAGTCGAGAGAAATTACCGAAGGCGTTCGATGCCGCTGAGTGAGATCGAGATGCGTGGGATCAATTTACTCCAGAAATTGCGAGGGCGTGGACGTCAAATGGGATCTCATGTGCGGGCTCGGCTTTCTCTAGGGCTCGGGTGCCGAGTGCTATGGTGCGGCCGCTCACCGAGTGAGATTGAGATGGATAGGGATGAGGGTTTGGTTGAGAAGAAAAGAAGGAAAAGGAGAAAATAAAAGAGAAGGGGAGAGAGAGAGAGAGAGAGAGAGAGAGAGAGAGAGAGAGAGAGAGAGAGAGAGAGAGGAGAAAGTAAGTTTTTATTTTTATTTTTTTTTACTTAAAAGTAACGGCTCTCCGTTCTCTCTCCTTTCTTTTACTTTTACTGCATGGATCTTGATGAGATTCGACAGATAGAAACTCTGTAGCAAAAATGGTTGGATACTCTTTAGAGTATTCTAGCCAAACTCTCTCTCTCTCTCTCTATATATATAATCTAATGTAAGGATGTTTTAATCACGTCCGTCTATGAAGGATGTGTCCAAATACATTCTAACTGATTGGATTGACTGTATATTTAAAAACCGCCTTGAACATCCAACATTATATGCATTCATTCACATTACATATTTACATTCTATTATATTATCTTTTTAACTACCCATCTTCATATACAACTAGTGTAGTTATCCGCGCGATGCAGCGGATAGATTTTATTAAAATATTTTTTTATAATTTTTTTTAGATCATATATGATAGTTAGAAAAAATAAATATTAAATATGCAAACTCATCAAAACTATTTAATATAGAAGATTTTGTTGAGAATAAAAAAAAGATTAAATCTAAATGATATGTAATCAATGTGAAAAATACAAAAAGAGAAAAAGAAAAACACTATTGCCTGTGTTTACAATAAAGATTTCGTGCAAATAAATTTTGCTATCAATTTTTTGAAGGATGGGATTTAACTGTGCGAGTAGAGTGAAGTGAGTACCATTATATGCGGGGGGTTCACACGTGCCAAAGGATCCTCGCCATCGTCCGTGACACGTGCGTGGCTCATCCTTCTCACGTCTACGTCACAATTCTCCCTCTCCCTCTCCTCTCTCTCTCTCTCTCTCTCTCTCGTATGATCGTATCATATCACATAAGACTCTCCCAACTCTCCCCACACACACAAACACTCTCTCTCTCTCATGGGGAAACGCAAAAGAGGGTAGGTGATGAGATATATAATAAGTAGGAGATGAGAGAAAGTTAGAGAGTGTACGTTTTGGAAAGACATGAGGGAGGTGATGGGGTGTAAGTTATAGTAAGAAATTAACGAGGGAATGTGAAGAATGTACATTTTGAAAATGAATGTGATTACACGTGGCAAAAATAAGAAAAATCATATATAGATATAGATCTTCAAACCATTAATTACAATTATTATTATTTTACTATACCTTTTTTCTATACACCGTCCAAGAGTATTTTTATAAAAATACTAAAATAGAGGGACCTCTAACTAAGAAGCTGCATTCTTTCTTCTCTCTACTATTGCCAGTAGAGATAGACTTGAAAAAAAATTCACTGGTGATCTACTGTCAAAAAAAAAGTATAAATTTTAAAAATAATAAATTACGAAGGTATGTATCTTATAAATAAAACTAATAAACCGAGCCGAACCGAACCGAACCGAACCGAACCGGCCAAATAATTGCGCATCGGCTCGCTTTGGGTTTTAAAAAAAAACTGCAAAAAAAAAAAAACGAACCGGAGCCTCTCTTCTTCTTACCCTAAAAACTCCCCCTTTCTCTCTCTCTCTCCTCTCGCGCTCCCGAACGCCTCCCATGGCGCCCAAGCCCAAGGCGACGCTGGCGAAACCCTCGCCGCCTCCCTCCGCCGCCGCCTCCGCCTCCGCCGTACCCCTCGAGGATCTCTTCTCCGCCCTCGACCGCCATGCCCAGAGCTTGGAGTTCGACCAAGCCGCCAAGGTCGCCGACCAAGGTCATCTCTCTCTCTCTCTATATATCTCCGTCTCTTTGATCCCACGTTTGAGCTCTCTCTTGAGTGGATCTCGCAGTGCTCGCGATCGCTCCGGGAGACGAGGACGCCGTGCGGTGCAAGGTGGTGGCGCTGATCAAGTCCGACGCGATCGACAAGGCTCTCGCCGCGATCGCAGATGCCGAGCGCCTCCCGATCGATCTCAGGTTCAATAAGGTAATGTTTCCCCTTAATCGATTGATCCGTCGGAGATATCTATGAATCCATTTTCGTAAAATAAATAAGTAAATAAATAAATAAATAAATGAAGGAGAATAATCTGACAAGTGATCTGCATTAAAAAAAATAATAATAAATTTAAAAATAAAGCATTTTTGAGCCATTTCTGAAGTGAATTGAAGTGTTTATCTGTGAGAACATGTCGGAATTCTTGGATGTGTGGAGTTGTGAATAAATAATTTGGTTACAGTTTGGTGGAGATTTGCATTAGGTTATCTTGGTTGGATTTCTGCAAGTTTCTTTTTGTGCTGTGGAAAGTTCGAGCCAGTATGTCATCTTTGATGGAACCCAAAAAATGGACATTTAGATATATTACGTAATTGAATAAGCAAGTTGACAGTTCATAATTGAATCTGTTAGAAGGGTCTTGTATTTGAGCTTAGTTGATGTAAGTTCTGTAGTTTTATTCTCTAAGTGATTTTAGCTATTCTGCTTTGAGCAGTTTAGGTGGTTCCAAGTGTGGGGCTTGTATGGTGTTTTACCAAGTTGCAGCTAGCTTAACCACAAACTTCAGCATCCATCATTGTGAGAGTTCATGACAAAATAGTTGAAATTCGGTTAACTATTTAGTCTGGAAAAAGTTCTTAGGAAGACCAATGACGAGTCATCTAAGTTTCTCTATGTAGACAAGAAAGTATAAATATCATGATTGTGAGCGTATTTTTTGGAATTTTATGAGTAAGGCAAGGATTTAAGTATCCATCGGCACGGGCCGTATCTACCGTGCCGTACCGTGCCAACAAGATACCGGCACGATACAGCTCCCGTGCCGATGACACAGTTCAAAACCCTTTTTTCTTAAAATTACTAAGTAATTTTTTTAATAAAGTTCAAAATATTTGATAAAGATACATAATAAGCAATTAAAAAATTTTGTTGCTAAAGAAATTAAATATTTCATGCCATTATGTGTCGGCACGCATGTATTTTTTGTGACCGGCACTCATCGGCACGGCTCGGCACGCACCGTGCCGTACCGTGCCGGCAAGTTTTCGGCACGACCCCGTACCACGGCACTTAAATCCTTGGAGTAAGGTTGGTTTGAAAATCACCAGTGTCACTACTGTGAACAAAGATGGTAAGAGCTGGCTTTTTGGAGCATCAAGCACTAACAAAATAAATGACGGCTGTTGTTGGATGCATAAGTAATGGTTTTCCTATACTTGTTATATTTGACATGTAGACCGTTTATATGTGATTCTCTTATCCTATCTTAGATCTGCATATGGGTGTGTATTTTTCTTTTTAGTACCAATTGTTTTAACCAGCCTATTAGCCGAGTTGTCTCCTACTCGCGTCTATTAGCATGATAGTTTCGAAATTCTATCATCTTATGATCTTTTCTTCCCTACATTCAGGCCTATTGCTTGTATAGGCAAAACAAACTGCAAGAAGCACTGGATTCTTTAGATGGTCAAGAAAGGGACTCTATGGTTCTTCAGTTGGAGTCTCAGATTCTGTATCGATTGGGAAGAATGGTTGCTTGCACGGAAAGTTATGAGAAGCTTCAGAGATTGAAGATTGATTCTGTAGATTTCAAGACGAATTTCATTGCCGCGTTAATTGCTGCTGGAAAGGCTTCTGAAGTCGAAAGAACCATGGATGCACTCAAAGTGAAATCTTCTAGCAGCTTTGAGCTTGCATACAACACTGCATGTTCCTTGATTGAAAAGAAAAAATATGCAGAAGCTGAACAACAATTACTCTCTGCTCGAAGGTGAGTATAAATGATAGTCCTTTTCATTAATTTGGTAGAACTTTGAAGCTTTTTTTTTTTTTTTATAATTGTTCCTTTGTTGTACTCTTGAGTTTTGCTTGATAAATTTCATTTAATAATTTATGCATATTTTTGTACTGTGTGGAACTATATGGAGAATGTTAAGTCAAACATATAATGAAAAGATAACTGTTTTAAATAAGACTTACGAGGATCAATATTTACAGGGAAGATTAATATATTCTCAGACAGGAAATTATATTTATAAGTAAAAGCTCATTCTCTTTTACCATGTTTCGGCTATATTTCAGCAGAAAATTTTGGTGAAACTAAACTCTAGTGCAAGTTTTTACATGTGATTGATTTATTATTAACACATTTATCCGATCATCAATCATGCCAAGTAAAAAGGCTACACTTGTGAATGTTCTTCTAGTTCACTGTTATAAAATTACAAAATTCTGCTGCCATTTTTGGTAATTAGTTAGTAAAGAAAATCAATTAACTACCAACTTATTTTTTAAGTCTTCTGTCTAAAATAGGAATCAATTATGGTTAATAGTCCAACCTAATTGTGACATTTTTCAGAATTGGTCAGGAGATGCTTATGGAGGAGGATTATGCTGATGAAGAGATAGAAACTGAACTAGCTCCTATAAATGTACAGCTAGCTTATGTTCGTCAGGTGAATAGTATATTGCATTCAATCTTTTTATACTATAATGAATTAGTGCTTGTCCTTTGCTGTGATTTAAATTTTTTGGTCTTTCTTTTTCAGTTACTAGGACACACCCAAGAATCAGTTGAAGCTTATGTTGGTACTATTAATCGAAACATAGCAGACGCTTCATCACTAGCAGTGGCAACTAACAACCTTATTGCACTAAAGAGTACAAAAGATGTTTCAGATAGTCTGCGGAAGCTTGATCGGCTGATAGAAAAATCTACTGGTTCGAAGCAATTTCAGCTTGCTCATGGCCTTGACTTTAAGTTATCTTTGAGGCAAAAAGAAGCTTTATATTCTAATCGTGTACTTCTGCTTCTTCAGGCAAATAGGATTGATCAGGTGCACAAAAATGTTTTCTACTTTTTTCTTCTCTCAATTAGTGATGCTATCACTTGCATGTTCTTTCTTCTACCATAATCTTCGAGCACAAATCAACGATGAGAAATGTCAAATGCATTGGCGGATATTTTACAATCAGCTTTCAACTTGCCACCCACGTTCTACTAATTGGTGCAATAACTTGACCATAGCAAAAATCAAGTAAGAGATGGACATGCCGTGCATGCTATAAAGCTAGCTAGCAGCATACACTAAGCAATCTTGTTAGTTGTAGGTTAGGGCTTATGCAACCCAAGGGAAATTTCTGAGATAACCCCCAAGATATGAGAATAATCTATGTTAGGAGGTGTTGAATATAGAAATTAGAAACACTGTTCTCTGATACGAATATAAATATTAAAAATACTATTCTTTGATACGAATATAAATATTAAAAGCATCGTTCTCTGGTAGCTTAAGTTTTTGGAGTAAAACAATTGTTTCATAAAATTTAACACGATTTCGGAACAACCCTTGAGTTCGAGTTTTACTAGGCTCCTAGTATAATTAATATCCTCCCATTTAATTCAAGTCCATTTCTTGGGTCTATCAAAATATCTTAAGCCCAGGTGTGAAGGAAAGTGTTGAATATATAAATTAAAAACACCATTCTGTGATACCAATATAAATATTAAAATCTCTATACTCTGGTGGCTTAAGTTTTTGGAGAAAAACAGTTGTTTCATATAATTTAACAAGGAGAAGGATCACAACTATTTTTGAGAGTTTCTCTGTCTGTAGCTATGGTGCCAAGTTCACTCCCATTTGATGAGTAAAATGTGAACCGGTCAAAATCATGTATATCGCATGTTCTTTTGTGGACTTACTGCATTTGTGCAGTATCTTGGGAGTTTAGTAGTAAATCATAAAGATGGAACAAGAGTTGAAACATCTATTACAAACTTCTCCTTGATATAGGTTCATAAATTGACTGGTTGGCTAATTTGTTGATAAAAAAATAATGTGTAATTTCAACTCGAAATTTTTAGTTTTTAGTCTGTTATCACAGTTAGCCAAACAGAGATCAATTTCCTAAATTAACCTTTCTTTCTTTGTTAGGTCTGTCTTTTGATGTTTTTGAATTGCATTGTTTTCCTTATGAAAGGCTAAATCTATATAGTGATTCTCCTCTTTTTATCTTAAAAGGTTTAGAAGATTAAAGAATTTAAGAGAGCATAGATTGTATGACTCTAAAGAGAACTCAAATGCATCTCTTCCCCTTGAAGGGGAGTCATTTGATAGAAGTGACTCAATCTAAGAGGGTGTTTGGCCTAGATTCTAGAAAGTGATTTTAGGGTCAAAAGTGATTTTTCCTTTAATAGAGTGTTTGGTAACCTGTTTTTCAAAATATGATTATGTTAGAATTAGTTTTCTGATTTTAATTCTTAGAATCAGTTTTTTGATTTTAGAGGCCTAAAATCAAAAGCAGCTAAAACTTGCTTCTTGAAATCTGTTTCTAATTTTGGACTCAAATTAACTTTTGATTCAGCTTTTAATTTTAAATTTAGATTTAAATTAAAATTTTAGATTTTAAATTTTAAATTTCAAATTTTAAGTTTAAAGTTTTAAATTTCAAATTTTAAGTTTCAAGTTATAAATTTTAAATTTAGATATTAAATTTTAAATTTCAAAAGTTTAAATTTCTAATTTCAAATTTAAGATAAAATTTAAATTTTGAAATATGAAATATATTTTTTAACATTTCAAATTTTAAATTTTAAAATTTTAAGTTTTACATTTAAAATTTAGATTTTAAATTTTACACTTTAAATTTTAAAATTCTAACTTTTCAAATTTTGAATTTAGATTGTAAATTCAAATATTAAATTTTAAAATCTAGTTCAGATTTTAAATTTTATATTTTAGAGTCAAATTCAAATTTTAAAATATAATTTAGCAAAAAAAATTATTATTTGCAAAGAGCAAAAAAATTTTTGCCAAACAACTTTCTAAAATCACTTCGAAAAATCGCTTTCTACTAGACTCAGCTAAACGTTCTACAACTTTTAACCAAAATCAATTTTCCAAACCAAAATCAATTTTGTAGAAATTACTTTTTCAGAATATAGGCCAAACAGTCCCTTAATATGAAGATAACGAGGTTGACAAATATGAAGCTGTCGCTTATCAATAATTGTCAATGATGTAATTTTTTAGTATAGATAGATGTATCTAATTACAAGATTTCACTAGGGCCTTATATGCGCGCATACCTCCCAAAAATTAGGAAAGATAAAGAGACTCAAAATATGCATTTGCCTTGTTAAACAGTTTATTTGGATCTGGATAAAACTTAATTTCTACATAGGTAATTCTGGCATTCCTATTTGTTTAGATTCCTTTATATCAGCTTTCTTTTCCTTTTAAAATAATTCAGGTGACGTATGTCGAATTTTGGAGAGAGCTTTTGATTTGATAATGGTTGTCCAGGCACAGTGAACTAGGCTCAAAAAAAAGAGGAAAGATTGCCTGTGTAGTAAGAACATAGTTAATGAGAAAAGAGTGTGTCACTTGCAACCAGGATAAATGATTGCTTCTGCACATAACCTTCTCCCCATATTTATTTTTGGATATTCTATTTTATGTTCTTGTTCACTTATCAAAAGCTTCTTTTATTTGGCACATTCATTCTCACAAAATTTGTCTAGCAATCAAACAATACCTTCTCTCATTCAGGCCAGTAAGTTTTCATTTTCCATTTCAGATGAGTGAAGTTTCTGATTCTTGTTTTATATTCTTATTACTTATATTACATCACAAGCATATTCCATGTTATCTGATTCACATGGACCACAATTTTGTTTTGTGCGGAACAAAGTAGTAAAAAGAGGGTTAAAGAAGTGATATCTTTTTAACACTCAAAAGTAGTCACTGTTGTTGTTTGAGTAACAACATTCAAGCTGAATCATAAGCTTTTCCTTTATGATAGAGCGAATTGTGATATTTAATTGCCGTTAGTTTGTTGCTAATTTGTAATCCTTTTCATAAATTTTCCGTATGAAAACTTTGCAGGCTCAGGTGCTGGTCTCTGCACTGCCGGAGATGTTCCCAGATAGTGTAGCCCCTGTTCTTCTTCAAGCCGCCGTCTTTGTACGAGAAAAAAAGATATCGAAAGCCGAGGAAATCCTTACCCAGTTTGCGGAAAAACACCCCAAGAAGACTAAGCCAGCCCTTCTTGCTCTAGCTCAAATAGCAGCTGCCGCCAACCACTTGCAAATTTCTGCGGATTCGTTGTCCAAGGTACCTGATATCCAACACACACCCGCTACCGTTGCTACCCTTGTAACCCTAAAAGAGCGGTCAGGTGACATTGACGGTGCCCTGGCTGTGCTCGACTCCGCAATCCAATGGTGGAAGAATGCCATGACAGAAGAAGATAGCAAGCTTGATCTGATCATGCAAGAAACGGCTTCTTTTAAGCTCAACCACGGGCGTGAACAAGAAGCCGCTCAGCTGTATGAAGAACTTGTGAAAAACCACCAGAGTGTTGAGGCTTTGGTGGGATTAATAAGCACTGCAGCACGAACCAATATTGAGAAAGCAGAGCACTACGAGAAGCAGCTGAGGCCGTTGGCGGGTCTAAATGGGATAAATGCGGAGAGCCTCGAGAAAACAGGGGGGGCGAAGTACACTGAAGGGGGTGCTGGACCCCATTTGGCGAAGGCGGCTGAAGTTACGGAGGAAGTGAAGAAGATGAAGGCGAAGAAGAGGAAGCGGAAGCCGAAGTACCCGAAGGGCTTCGACCCTGCGAACCCGGGCCCGCCGCCGGATCCCGAGAGGTGGCTACCCAAGAGAGAGAGGTCGAGCTATCGGCCTAAGAGGAAGGATAAGAGAGCGCAGTTGAGGGGATCTCAAGGAGCAGTGGCGGGGAAGAAGCATGACATAACTGCTGCGGCAAGCAGCGGTGGCTTCTCAGGAAGTGCTTCCGCTTCAAAACCGGCACAAGATAGTGCCGGATCTACAAAAGGAGCGGTTCAGAATGTGGCTAGCTCTGAGCAGCACAAGGCCTCCAGGAAGTCAAAGAAGAAATCGCGATCTTGAGGGTTGCAATAAGCAAGCTGTTTCTCATAAATTTCATTTTTTTTTAACAAAAAAATTTATTTAGGCATTTTTGTATTTGTGAGGGCTTAGGATCAAAACCCTTTTTGCTTTTGCTATGGCCTGCCATGCTCTGATCTGCATCTCGATGCCTGTACAATCGTTGATTTGAAGCATGAAAAAAAAGAAGGGAATTTTGTAGACTCTTGAGAAACTTTTGTTCCCAATTTGGCGTTGAATTTTCCAAATTTTGTTTTTTACAAGTATGCTTTCAGTGGATTGCTTCTCCCCATTTGCATTTGGATGCAGTGACTCTGTGATCTCCTTCAGCTGTTTGAGATGCCGGGAATCAAATTATCAGATTTTGGTTGTTTGTCTCAATGAAAGCCATGGTTTGAGAAGCTTCCAATAATAAGCCTTACTGGTTTAGCACATTTGTACTTGACTATTTTGTGGTTTTATTTACTGTGCTTAAAGATAGATTCAAAATAATCAACTCAAAAATAAATATATACATGTACACAGATCAGGGCCATGATAACTTTAATTTTTCATTTCTATTCTATAGCTAAGTGAGCGACGGAAGGGCTTTTTGGTAATAACAAAATTAGAACCGTGGGAAAGCTAAACGTAACTAATAAAAACACGGAATTGTGGTATTGAATTACAATTACTCAGACGTATGACGAGTTCAAATGAAAATGATAATGAAAACCCAGCTGCAATATTATCACATTTGGAAAACACACTAATGAATGACACAAAAAGGGGACAATTAAGCAGATAAAATTTGCTGCATCCTATTTTAACAAAAAAAAAAATGCTTCCTATACGCCCAAAAATTGAGAGTCAATCTTAAACTTCCTAATTGAAGAGCCAAATTTTTTACAGTAATTACTCAAAAATCTCAAAAAAAAAAAAAAAAAAAAAAAAAAAACAGAAAAGGATTATTCTTAACTGCTTTCCCCTGCAGAAAAATGAGAGAGAGAGAGAGAGAGAGAGAGAGAGAGAGAGAGAGAGAGAGGTACAAAAGTAGCCTCCATGAATCACATTATTCTAAAAAAAACAAGAAATAGCACATATTGACATTGTAAAAGAGAAAGCACTGCTGTACATAATAATAATACACAGCGAACTGCAATATGCAGAACTTTTTTGGAGTTGAATGATAAAAAAAAAAAGATGAAAAAAATAAAGTAGATTACAGCACACAATTTCTTTGAAGCTCTTTTCAAAGGATTGCATAATCGTCCTGCTTTGATGTCTTTGATACCCCATCTATTCGTGTAGTAGGAGAAAGCACGATTCTCTTTTTTCTTGATTGACGCCAATAACCAATGCTAGGAAAAACATTGTGTGTGTGTTGTCTTCCAAGAATATGTAAAAATCAGGCTATTCAGACATCATATACTGCACGTCGCTTGTGGAGCTCTGATCAGGTAGGAGCCAAGAGAAGAAACCGACATTCGTCTCACGTCTCAACCTTTGGGCCGAGTACTCGACCAGCATGCTCCACAGATCACCCACCGTCCACCCATGGCCGGATATCCACTCGGTCACCTGCTCAATATCGGTCCAATCATAAACCGAATTCTAGGGTTAATGTTCTACAAAACATGAACTATGGATGTCAAGCATAGTATTATGTTAGAGTCTTGCAGTAATAAGATTCCCTCTAGTTTAGATTTATAGATTTTTGTTTCCTTTTTTGGTTTCAGCAAATTCAAAGAAATGAAAATGGAGAAGGAAGAGCAAAATTGCAGGATTACCTGTTGCAGTCTCTCCAGTGATGCTTCTCCAAATGTGTAGTAATGGATTAAGGGCCTAAGCGCCTGCAGAGTGGAATTAATTAAAAATTGAAGGAAAAAATATTACAAAGATCAGTTTAGGCTTTCCAGGATTGTCTATAACAGACAGAGCTAACACCACTAAGATAACATGTAGTCTCTGATCGAAGTATAAGATGGCGAGAACGGAAACAACATTTAAGTAGTACCTGAGATGCAGCGAGCCACTGAATTACACTCTTGATTTCAGGGTCTCCGCCAAATGCCCCACAGCCCCAATTTCCAGTTGCAATCCCGATACTCTCCTCCGAACCGATTTGTTGAGACCTTTCTTCATTATTCTCAGTCAAGTCTGAATTACTTGAGCATCTATTTTCAGAATTATCTTGATTCTCATTTTCTTGAGATGTTTTACAAACCTGCTTAATGAGATTATAATTCATTTGAAACACAAGAATTTTTTTTTTTAAAAAAAAAGAACGGAAATTCTAAGAAATTACTCGAGATTTTAGTATACACACCCACCACCCCTTCAAGTGCAATGTATTTATGCGCATGCCGCTAAAAAGTGTGTGCTAGCATTGATGCCCTCTAAATAATGTGTATTTACTTATATATATATACTTTCATTTACTTATATATATACTTTCGTAAACAGAGCACAAACAATCCTTTGCTCACCGAAGGTTCAACACCAGTTAGCTTTGTACTCCTTTTATTTGTTTACCTACTATTGGTGCTAAGACATTCATTTCAAAGGTATATATATGCCCAAATATGAAAAAGTTTTTGGGGCATGATGATCATTATGTCATAATAATAAAGAGTGCATTAAGCAATTGTTCTGCATAAATTAAAAAAAATATGCATGCAATGTTGGCAAATTATGGTTAATCTCTTACAGAAAGATCTCAGAAGGTTACCACAGAAGCATCAGCATTGTTCTCATGAGCATATTCTCTACATGAATCCACCATCTGAAAAAGTTTGAGGTAGCAGCGATGTTTTGATCTATCAAAAAATCCACAAAAAGCTTTGTTTGTCTCCCTGCTCAAAAAATCACAAGAAAAATAAAATTTCAACTAAACCAGCAAAAAGTTGCAATGCATGATAGAAATGAATCATACAATCTTCAAGAAGTTCAGCTCTCTATTAAAAAATAAAACATCAAAAAACACCTTATTTATGTCAGGAAACACTTGATTTTCACAATTATAGTAACAATCAAATTATATCTTCACAAACAAAATCAATGCAAAAGGATAATACACGAAGGCGCTTGAATGCAATTTTAATGTCGAGGACGCAGTAGGCACAATCAAGTCACATTTGTAAGAAGCAAGATAACTACTTATCTGGTGGAACTGAATACTGGCTAATGACGATTCAATTAAGAGAAAGTTCGATCTCGCAAGTCGCAACAAAGCAACAAAGTATAGAAGAAGATAATACAGTGATACACAACCGCACCCATTTTTACACCATATAAGTGTAATAAATGGTGGATCTCCAGTCTCTTGGGTCAACTGTATATCATGCAGCTGAGTAATGAAGGCATGAAAAAGAAAAGTTATTTGGATGCTTTGATTTATTCCATACTTCGCTGTCCTCTTTATGCAGACCACCACAATCATCTACATCTTTCGTTCAATTAATTCCATTAGTCAATCTCTTGTTTGGCTGCCCCAACCTGAACCCACCTCATTGCCATCATCCCCACAGCAAAAACTTTATAGTCGGTAAACAAATAAAGACAGTACAATAATTGGCCTATAATTTTCTGTTAGATTGTCTGTGTCTGAAAGTACTGCAAAGGTGAGCATGAGAGATTATGGACAATGATGTATCTTTTCCCATGATTATGCCACAAATAATGGAGTCGTTGTTCGGTATTCTGCTACTTAGGGATAAAAGATCGAATAATTTGTGACACCCCAGAATTTAAAATAGTCTTATATATGAGATATAATAGGGCTAAACCTCTTAACCCGACTATAGCATTTTGGATGGTGGATAGTCTCAAGAAGTTAAGAGGATTAAGCGTGCTAAAGCTAGAGTAGTTCTAGGATGGGAGACCTCCTGGGAAGTTGGGGCGTCACATAATCTTATCAATGCAAGATGGTTAAAGTAATCAAAGCTTCTAGAATGAGTTCGTTATCTATTATGAACAACAGAATGTGTTTCTTGTTATCTTATTTATTCTTTGAAATAGGAATCCACCAGTTGAACCTTTATCATCACCAAATAAATCAACGAGTCTTCATCAAAAGGAAAAGCTAAGAAAGCTCAACCAAGAGCTACTGATGATTTAGAAAATAAAAAAAATAAAAAAAGAATATGGAAGAATCTATAAAAAGATTAGGAAGAAGCATAGCAACTTCGATTGTGAAAAAGAAAAAAATCCAAAAGCTTTTTCTTCTGATCTTGACAATACAGGAAATAAATAACATATTACAATAAAAAAAAAAAAACTAAACATACCTTAGAAGACAATCAGTTTTATACTGTGCCATTCTTGGACTGTACAAAGCATCTATAGCTACAATCCTTGTTTTCCGTCTACCCAGAAAATCAAATGGCTTCCTATCTATGTAGTCACCCACAAAACGAAAGGACGAACTGTACCTGTCAAAAAAGCAGTATTGTTCAGCAGATATTTAGCAAGTTTGCTATACTAGCTGCAATAATTGAATTGTAATACAAGATAATGGAAAGAAACAGAACAGTTAATTACCAAAATTGCTAGAATTTTAAAGTAATTTATCCAATGTTCTATCTCAACTCGAGATTAAATTACATTGCAATTCCTTGTATATGTCAGAAATTAGAGGACTAGACCAACCACTCACTTTTTCCAAGTATTTTGCTGTCATAGTGTAAAAAGACTTACAAACATCTCAATTAGATAGTACAAAAGAAAATACTTCTCTCTACGAGCATATGAATACTTTTCAGACTGTCTAGACATTCAACTCTAACTTCTTTTATTTGCCAATTTTGAGGATGGGAAGTAGTCAGAGCATGTACATGTAATATCAGAATCAAATGCACTAGCTCATAGTATGTAACCCACGGCAAAATTTCTGTTTAGACAAGTACAGGAGAAATTTGTAAATTAACTTCAAGGATTGAAAGTAAAAACTTAAGACTAACCCCATATACTGTGAAAACCTTTCAACACCAACAATTTCTACAGCTTCATTGTCTCGCATGGATGCCATAAATAGCATGCCTGAAATCAGTTCTGGATTGATCATGAATCGGATCTCTTCCTGCTCAGCAAAACAAGAAATTAGAAATGGAAAACAAGCAAGACAAAATTTAAAGTCGCCATTCCTCGAGAAAATGAGATTATAGAAAGAAGCTACTAGTTTAGTTGCTGACAAAAAGAATTTAGATAATTACACAAATTTAGAACATTATACGGTACAATATCAGGACATCATGGTCATAGCGATTAGAGTGACAAACTGTAGACCTGCTATAAATAATAAATGGCAACTTACAGTTCCTATGACAGGGGCATATGGGCTTTCAAGCAATACAATTGTTTATTTATAAATGTAAGTTGACCGCTGTTTCCATAGGGTGCATTTCATGGTATGCCGATGCCACTTCTGCAATGGAATATATAGCAGGGTTCCAGAAGCTACAATAACTATACCTACTTTTTTATAGAAAGTGGGCAATAGAAGGTATTAGTTCAAGTATATAAATTAATTTGCATTTTTCTTTCCATGCCCGTTTGATGTTGCTGCAGCTCTTTGAAAATATTAAATTTCAGATTCAAGCGGATATACATTCGACAAGCATGACGGACCCGTATATGTGCTGACACAGATCCAAGAAGTGGGTCCCCTCTAAACATATTATGAAATAATAAAACACCATCAAGCAATTATTTGATTGCACATGATAATGAATTTATGGTTATGTAACCCTCTACTTAATTACAATAAAATCAATTGAATAATCATATGTCATAAATGATCTTTATTAAAGGATGAAAATGTCTTTTTTTTATTAAGAGTGAACATTGCACTATGGTTCAACTGAAATACACACATAGACCTCATGCATAGAGGAATGCGTGTATCATACTCGATTGCATCCGTCACTGAATGGTTCAATAGCTTAATAAATTATATATAAAATTGGCAGCATATGCAATCATAAGGAACTTAAAAACTGACCAAAGTGGCATTTGCCTTTGAGAAGTATAAGAAAGAAAACCTGCACACAGCCTCTATGAAGTGCGCCTCCTCCCAAATACTCATTTGCAAAGTCCACCTCAAGAGCTTCATCTTGTTGATCTTCTATCAAGCCCTCAGAAAGCACCTACTGACAAAAAGAGAGTGGTAATGTTTTCTTCCTATTGTAAGAAAGTGCATTTCTTCTTAAAGAAAGGTTGAATACCCTTCAAATGCCATTCTGCTTAGTGGTACAAATCTCTAATTCTTCAGAAAGATTAAATGTGCTCAACCACAGATACAAGAGAATAGCAGAATAGGGGAGCACTAAATTGTTTAATTTTCTGTTTTATGTGTATGGACTGCGTATTCTCCAGATTTGAAACACATGGAAGCCCCAAGTAATAAAGACCCACACTCAGCATGGAGAGAGAGAGAGAGAGAGAGAGAGAGAGAGAGAGAGAGAGAGAGAGAGAGAGAGAGAGAGAGAGAGAGTCTGTGTACCCTCCAGATTTAAAAAACTACTGTTCCTAGGTTCAGCGTTATCAATAGCAACCAGAGTAAAAAAAAATTACTCGACTCATCACATCTCTTCGATCATAGATGCATCTGCCTAGAATACAGCTGCATACCTTTGAAATTGTGCACCGAGCAATCAAAACCATGTATCAATTATTTAAAATAGTGCATCATGTTCCTATATACGGAGGGATAGTTTGGCCCAAAATTTAAGTAGTGGGTTGAAGTTGCAAAAATAGAAAAAGTGATACATTTTTGCAAAAAGAAAAGAATTAAAGCTTTCATTTTTTTGGCTGAAGGCCAAAAGTATGAGAAAGTAAATCAATAGGTACTGCTGACTATTTGAGATGTAGTTTCCAACCATACCTTGAACTGGCATAATGAAGCATTAGATATCTTCCAATCATCAGCCTCGGGATATGAAATGCCAGAGGAACTTCGTTGAAGAGGAAGAACTTTCCTCTCAAATGAAACAAAACCTGTAGGCGTAGACAAACCTATCCTCTCAAAGTAGTGAATTAGGCATCTTACTTTCTGTTCTTGGCTCTGTCTTGCATTGGGGTGCAGGGTCCTGGAGCAGCGTAATGGCAGAAATCATTAGACAAAAGCACTGGACCAAGAAAGATAAAAAGTTTCCAATACAAGAAATTATTACAACTAAAAACCATTTTATGGAAGAAAATTAAAATATGGATTTTTCCATATACACCCCTCCAAATATGAGAAATTAAGCAAGTACCCACAAAGTTGGTATTTACATGAATATTTGTATTAATCAAGGTATATCACCAAAAAGTAACTGTTTTTTGCATGGATGTCCAAGCAAAGAAACACATGTAACTAAGCAAGCTTTTCAACAATAAGAATGCAAATACCAAGTTTACAGGGACACTTATCCAATTTAGCATATTTACAGGGGTAATATAGAAAAATCAAGAAAGAAAAAAAGAAATTATCACACATATTCTAGATCACAACAAGAGTAGAAAAGAAAACCAAACCTGTAATTCAGAATATCAATGACAAGACTAAAGTCAAATAATTAACAGGACAGAACAAAGATAACAAGCTCATTGACACAGAGAACAATAGAGGCCGCAAGTTTTGTACATATGAATCCCTGCAACATGTCTCTTTTACAAGTTAATAGATAAGCTGTTCATTGCTTTCCTTACCAAACTAAGAGTACGTTAGCGATCTTCGCTCATTAGTTTCAAGTATGACAATTCTACATATGAGCAGAACAAACAAGTTGGGAAAAATCAACCAAGAAGTGAGAAACAGCATACGCAAACAAGTAGTCAAAATTGATAACCGGAAGAAGTTTGGCATCCCTATTGCTGGTAGGAAACAGGCAAAACAGTGCACAAGCAAGAAGAGCACCTATCAATTCCTGAAATTTAAGAAGATAGGCAAAATTACGAACAATAATATACATGCCTGCATCCAAGTATGCCTATGTATGTGTTGTCTACCGATTGTATATAAAAGAGCTTATTTCGATAATAAATTAAGCTCTACTATATTAGATAGGCTACATGACCACAAAAGAATCTGTCTAATAAAAAGGAAATATACTTGGGCGAGAAACACCTGAAATTGTAAATATTATATATGACTAATAGAACAAACGTAAGAATTAAGACTACCTGACTCAAAAAGACAATGCCTGCTTCTTGCGAGCCCAATATACGAAGCCCAGCTTTTTCTTTACCAAATACTTCATCAGATTTCTGATAATGAGCCTCCAAAAGAGAAGGTAACTGCAGTAATAATCTCGCCAAAGTCGGAACAATCTCTCCGAACCACACCCTCGCATCCATTCTGGACATCAGCTGCAGTATTAAAAGAAACTCAAGTCACCATCCATTCTACTTTTGATGATCAATATCAAATATCCGTTTTAAACATATGAGTAGTTTGTAGTCCCAAAACTTATTGCTTTTTTTTAACTCAAATTTCCCTCATGTACGTTAAACGTTGTGTGCTGCACTTGAATTTTATAAATTAACTGATCCTATTATCTCTGGAACCTAATAAATGATCATCAAATTGTCATTTTGATTAGTGACAGCAACCGATTTAGTATTATTATTATTATTATGCCATACTGGACAGCATGTAGTGGCACATACCATGTTGTTGGTTATTACAGTGATACAGGGGTATCTAAGAAAACCCATGCGCTACTAGGGGTATCTAAGAAAGCCACGTTATCCTCTCATTTTTAGTTTTCTTCTATTAGATGGGCTAAAGATGCTTCCCAACACTCATTTTCCTAAATCTTCATTAAAAGAGAAAGAGAGTGTTATAATGTTACGCGATCAAAAGGCTAACATGGCTTGTCATGGCTACATCCGCAGCGACAATCATAATAGATGCAGAGATTTCCTATAGCAAACAAACCAAGGGACAGCAGTGCAGAATTATGCAAGATCAAGCACTTGTCTGGTTCAGTGAATAATCTATGGAACAAAGCTTAATCAGTCAAAAGTTCAAGGAATACCTTTCATTCAGCTCAAGATATGTTTGGGCAAATGCATATATATCCCGGCAAAGTCACGAAACTGAGGATTCATTCATGCAAAGTTTCAATTCTCAAATATATCCCTCGAAAGTTCAAACCTATTCATCCGATTGACTAATGTTAGTTGACTGGTAACTTTTCATCACCAAGACTAGTATGCCACCGAAAAAGAAAGATCAAAATTTAAGATTTTGACAAGGGTTTAGTATAAGAATATCGATTCATGACAAATGACACAAGAGAATAGAATGCTTATTCAAAAGGCAGAATGGTCATTTTCACAGATAAATTTGCAAATTTCAAACATTTAAACTATCGAGTGACCAATCTGCAACACCATTCCCAGCAATTGTTCACCCTACAACCTACAAGCAGGGGTTCGAAGAAACCCTAATAGCCACAATGCGGAGCCGAAACAGAGAGTTGGGAATGGGGTTTAAGGGACGAATTTTCAAGGGATAAACCCGCAACCCCATTCCCAAATACTTTTCGCCCAACAAGCTACAAGTAGCAATCTACAACTATGGTTCCGAGAAACCCTAACAATCACAATCCCGAGCCGAAGAAGAGAGGTGAGTGGGAGAGAGATAGAGAGAGGGTTTTGAGGGGGATGCGACCTCGTCGAAGAAGAGGGCGAATCCATCGGCGGCGCGGTGGGCTAGGGGGTGGTGGGAGAGGCCGAGGGAGTCGCGGAGGTCGAGTATGGCGTCGAAGAGGACTTCGCCGGAAGCGACGCGGCTCACGTCGGGCCCTAGGGCTAGGGCTTTGAGGGACTCGAGCGCCCTCGGGGGCCAAAATAGAGCTAAGGAGGAGGAGGAGGAGGAGGAGGAGGAGGAGCGGAGGATGAGGGGGAGGAAGGGGAGGATCGACTCCACATCCTCCCTCTTCGCCATTGCCGTTCCTTCTAAGAGAAAGGAGGGAGAAAGACGAGGAGAACTTGTTGCGTATAAAAAGGAAAATTGCACACTTGCTCCTCAAACTATAAGTCTTTGACACTGTGGTACTCAAACTTTTTTACGCCGAGTAGGGGTGAAAGTGGTCTGGATATAGTTGAAAGAAGCAGCAATAAGGTATCGAGAGGGGTCAATAATTAGTTTTATTTAATTGCTTGATCTGGCTGGTATTGTACAGTTGGGTTCCTTATTTGTGCTCCTAACGTGTTGGTTTCGTCGACTCGGTGCTTTGGTATGGAAAACGAGGTGTTGATGTTTTAGTATTATCTGACTGGTGTTGATTGAAAAATGGGAATGTGGGTTAACAAGGACGACAATCTATGAGACTGGATGCCGTGATTTGGCCGAGCTGTGTGTCCTTTAATTTATTTCTTTGTTTGAGCTGAGTTTTCATTCTTTTCTCCTATTATCTCTTTGAGCTGGGTTACAAGGGATTTGATGTACTTGGAAGTGAGGCTATGTCCACCATCTAATGCTTTGATTGTTTGGGATACAAGACAATATATCGATGTTTGGAATTCGGAATTCAGAAGTCTGGCTGATTCCTTGATCATCTGCTATTTAGGTTTTTCATACTGCTTTCTGTCGGCGACTTGGGGAACGGGGCACGCCTTATTTTTTTCAGCTTTTATTTACGGGCATCGGGGAACTTGTTCTTGCTGGTTGAGCGAAAAAGTATTATTGCCATTGCTAATCTAACGCCTCTCTTCTCTTACACGTATGTTTATTGCTCAAGAGGTTTGAAGATTAATCAGTTTTCTGGCTTGACTGTTAAATGGGATCAAGGGAAAGCACTAACGTCGATATTCGTTAGTATTTTCCGGTTTTGAAAAATACAAGAGCTGGGTACTTCTTTAATTGGGATGTGCTTCTCTGTAATCATTAAGAGCTGGGATTTTTGGGCTGTGGTCTTGATACATCTTATTTTGTTAAGATTGTGGCGTTTGGGATTGGGTTCTTTCCCAGTGACGGCGACGCCTATATTTCGTCCGCTTTTTCTTCAGTGTGTTTGTTTAATTGGGTGTTCACGTGAGTAGTATTAGCGTCCGATCCCTTTTGTTCATTCGGGAGTGGGCTCTCTTCTTGTATTTGGTGTAGTGTTGGGTCTTCATCTATTTATTTTTGGTCCTGTCCTGTACTGTTCAAATAGGGTATATCCCTGTTTAATCAAAAAAAAGTGGTCTGGATAAACCTATCAGATTCGATTGGATGCAAATATATCTATAAGAATAATAAATCCTAAGTTTAGGCTGCAATTCAGATTCCACAAAAATTCGGTAGAGATATAATTCGAATAAAATTTGTATTATAGTTTTAAAATTTGTTAAAAAATTCGGCTAAAAAACGGGTTCGTTAATTATTCGGATACGCGATTTATAAGAAAATTATACGTCCATCAATTAAAAATTCGGCTATTAAATTAAATATTTTTTCAAAATTTATACTATTAGCATAAATAATTATAATTTTTAAAATTAATTTAATCAATCTACTGTATAAATAAAAAAATTACTCATTCAAAAAAATTAATTAATTAATTAATTAAATAAAATAATAAAAACACAACGCTAAAGAGAATTTTTTTTTAAAAAAATCACAAATAATTAAAAAATAAAAAAAAAAATAAATTTGTAGATAAAAAAAAATAAATTAATCAAAAATAAATATTAACTTCACTTTGAATTAATACACAAATTTATAAAATCACAACCCACAAACTGGTGGTGGCAAAGAAGATGACGAGCGGCACGCGGCCCGGAGGGTTCCGATGGAGAGCGGCGGGCGCCCTGGGAGAGGTTCTGATGGCGAGCGGCGAGCAGCCTGGGAAGCTCGCCTGGGAAGGTTTCGATGGTGAGCGGCGGGCGTCCTAGGAGGGGTTCCGATGGCGAGCGGCAAGCGACGAGCAGCCTGGGAGGGTTCCAACTTTCGATCCGATGGCGAGCGGCGAGCGGCGAGTGCACGCGGCACAGGGGTTCCGACTTCCGATCCGGTGGCAAGCGGCGGGGTGGGAGGAGGCGGGTGTGAGAGGGCGTGAGAACAGAGAGACAGGTGGGGTGCCGTGAGCTGTGAGGTTTTTTTTTTTTTTTTTTTTTTTTTTTCTTTGAAAGAGGTAAGCCGAATTTTTTCTTTGAAAAATTCGGATTCGCGAATTATTCGCGAATAATGGTGTTGGCTAAAAAATTTACGAATTTTTTCGAATCTTTGAAAAAATTCGACAAGATCCGTTTAATTCGGATTCTAAAAAATTCGCGAATAATTCGCGAATTTTTTGTGAATTAACTAACTATGGGCTGCACACGACCTCTCAACTACCCCTTCTTTTTCTTCCTCTCTGGTCCCATTTTGGACATGTTAGTTGCCCATTTTCTTTGTTCCTCTCTTTCAATTTTTCCGCGCCTCCTTTTTTCTCTAGCTAGCTAGCTAGCCACTAGTCATAGAAAAATCTTGAATTCTTGAGTTTCGACATGTCGATCTCTCGCCAAAGTTCTCCCCCTTTTGGTCGGATTTGGTGAGAGCAGTGCCAGAGGTCAGTTGTACGACCCGCCGTGGCGTGCGCGGTGTTATCTCGGCTCTGCCCTTGCTCCCTCTCCACTCCTCATCCAACCCCAGCATCGTTTGTACGGCCCGCCATGGTGCTTTCTGCAGGTCGCGTGGCGCGCGAGGGTTTTCTTGGCTCTACCCTGGCTTTCTCTTTCCCCCTCTGTCATCCGCGGTGTCCTTACTTCTCTCTCATCTTTAGTAGGGCGAAGGTCCCTTGAAACGTCGGTGAGTACCCTGATAATAATGGCCCTACAACTCTCCCAATCCTCTTCTCTCTACTTTGTCTTCCTCTTCCCTCTTCTTGCATCTTCGGTGCCTCGGAGGTGCGTGGATGACGTCCGCCAGTACCATCATTATCATTATGGGCTACTCCGAACCCTCTTTCCCTCTCTCTGCTTACCCTACCAATCTTCACCTCTCTCGGTGTTTTTGCCTATAAATAGTTACCAGTTTGTACAGACGATGGTGGAGGTCCTCGTGCTATCGGTTTGCCCGAGGTTTGGTTTTGGATTTCTCCCTTTATCAGCCCTAAATTTGCATATGTTCTTTCCCCTGCTGTGGAAGAAATATAGTAATGAATATTCTTCTATTTTTTGTTAGGTTGTCTCCTCTAGGTTGGGACCTACGTTGTTGGTTTGTGTCCCACTGGTTGGTAAGATAATGTTGCATGTTTTCCCCAAAGATCATATTTTGGCTCCCATTTTGCTCAACAAATTTTTTTGCCTGCCTTCCTGTGTTGGTTGGTGTGCTATGCGTGAGGGTCCTACAAAGTTTGTTTTCTGCCTACCTTCCTTTGTTGGTTGGCGTGTTGTGCGTGAAGGTCCTACAGAATGTGTAGGTTGAGGCTTATAATTTTTTTTTACCCTCTATTTTCTATGTCGGTTTACCTACAGAGTGTATAGGTTGAGGCTTATAATTTTTTTTACCCTCTATTTCATATGTCAATTTATATAATATAAATACATTAAAGAGATAGACCGAGTAATGAGACTACCCAAAGGGTCTCTATTTCATCTGTTGCTTTATAGGGCATCTATTGCTTTATAGGCCCTCTATCTGGAGGGCCTCTATTTTATGCGTCGCTTTATTGACCCTCTATTTCATGTGTCGCCATATATAATCTATAAATAAATCAAAAAGAAAAGAAAAGTAATTTACATGTGAATTCGTGTTCTTTGGCCTATATATACTATGGCTAAAGGCAATCAGTTGTAAGTTTGTATTCTTCAGCCTATATATAGTATGAATGAGGGCTATGCAGCTATGGGTTGATATTCTTTGGACTATACATACTATGGCAGAGGACTATGCAAAGGGTGTAGGTTGGAGGCTTATAATCTTCTTGGATCTTCTATGTGATATGTTACTTTATAGAAAATATAAATCAAGGAGATAAACAAAATTAGTTTGCTACTACCTTCTATTTCATTCCTTGCTTTATACGAATTTCATTCCTTGCTTTATACGAATTGAGAAGATAAACTGCTCAATTTTTTACTTGTTCTTTCCTCCTCTAGTTTTTTTCCTTTAGCCATAGTCACCATGCCGATTGTACAACTTTCTTATAGTAAATTGCTTGGGGAGATAGCAGACTTGCTAGGTGTTTATACTCCTCCATGTGAAGTGACTGTTGTTGCAGAGGACTGATTTCTAGCACGTGTAGATCTACACATTTCGCGCAATGGTCCAATCTTTGATATTGTGCATTGTTGGGGTGTTCCATCCCCTAATTTGGTTGTGGCGAAAGAAGATGCAGCCCATGTTGCTGTGCAGAGGATGAAAGATGAACTCAATTTACAAATTAAAAATGCAAACTATGACAACTTTGTCGTCTATAAGAATTTGTATGATCAGTTGGCCGTCTAATATACAGACCTCTTGAACCGGTTTAATAATCTGGAGCGATAACATAATCTTTTGAAAGGCTGTTATGTTTCGGGTGTTGCAGAAAAAATCGAGCTCATAACTGAGCGAGTCAAAATGAGGCATACAATTGATAAGTGTTGCGCAACCATCAACCGCCTTCGTGCAGATCGTGTTGTCGCTCTAGATCATCCATCAGAAGCAACGTCTTCTACTTAATTTGAAGTATCCCTTTGGTGAGATTTTGTGGTGTAGTTATGAATTTTAATCATCTGTACTTCCTACTGTTCACTTATATTTTCATGTTTCCTAAGTCCTCGCAATCCCTTTTGTGCTATGGGATTTACACAAACAAATTATTACATATTTGTATTTGTTTCGCTCCTTAATATGAATACCATCAAACTTTTGTGCTATGGGATTTGTGCAAACAGATTATTAAATATTTGTGTTTGTTTCACTCTTAATATGAATACCGTCGAATATGTAAAAATTGTGTGAACTTTAATTTTTCTTTGCTATTGTGGTCTCAATCTATAGTAGAACCCGTTTTTGTTATTATTTAAAAAGATTCTTACATTTTGTTTTGTGGTTCTTTCGTGTGGACTGCTATTTAAAAATATTTTTTCATTTTGTTTGGTGGTTCTTTTGTGCGGACTGTTTTGATGATTGGCTTTTCATTCGGTGCTACACTATTCTGAAAAAAAAAAGAAAAAAAAGAAAAAGGGACTGAAAAATAAAAAAAGGAAAGTGGTAAGTTGAAAATTGTAGGGCCCCTAAACTCCTTACAGCTTTTTCCCATGAATCCACTGTGCAAACACCTGTTGATGGTGTATCTGGCCCATGGTGCATCAAAGGGATGCCACAGATGGACCCGGTGAGCTTTGGTTGGCTGTTTTGGCCTTCGGCTGCTTTTGCCGAATTTTAGAAAAAGGAATTTGGCCAAACAGAGGGTGGATTTGGATTCAGCGCGGAAAAACGCTTGAGAATGGTTTTTTGTTTGCTTAATTCTGAGTCCGGATGCCCAAAAGCGGGCTCCCGGAAGTTTTGGCAGTTTTTGGTGTTTGCGGGAGCCTCCGGCAAATTTTGGAGGTGGATTTTGGCGAAATGGACGTCGTTTTTGGAATCAGCGCGCGAAAACGGTCAAGATGGGCTTTTTACTTGATGTTTTTGGGCTGCGGTTACTGTTCACGCCGGAACAGTGTTTCCGGCGATCGCCGGCGGCGGCGGGCAGCGCCGGCGGGCGGCGGCACAGGGCGCGGGCAGGGCGCGGGCAGGCGCCCGGGAGCGCGGGCAGGCGCGCGGTCCACCGCGGAGGTCGTGCGCCGGGGGCGGGCCACGTGGCGCTTTCCGGTTGGCCGGCGCTGCAGACGCGGTCCACGGAATTTGGTCCGGGTGCACGGTGGACCGGGTGGACACGTGGCGTGAGGTGATTGGTCCGGTGTTGTGCTCCCGGTCCACGCGATTGGTGGAGTCGGTGACCGGGGCTGGTGGCCGTACGGCAAGGCAGGTGGCCGTACGGCCCGGGTCAGCCGCGACGTGCGCGGTGCACGGGGCCACGTGCGCGGTGCACGGGTTGCCGGGGCCACGTGGCGCGACGCCATTGGCTGGCGCAGGTGCGCCGGGTGCAGCGGGGCCCGGGGAAGCACAGTGCTGGGCTACGTGGCGGGCCCGAGTGGTTTCGGGCTTGCACAGTAATGGGCCGGGCCCATTACTGTAGCAGCCCGAAACCCCCCCAGCGCCCGGAAGTGGGGACACATAGGGTATTTCTGCAATTGTTTTCTTCAGCCTATTTAAAGGCAACCCGAGCCCCCTTCCTTTGCCTTTTTCTCTCAACCCTCTCACTCTCTGCCCGAGCCCCCTCAAGCAAAGTTGTTCACCTCTTCACCCTCGGTCTTCCTGCCAAGTTTCAAGATTTTTGGAGGCTCGAATCCCGAGGTTCCCCATTTTACGGCGCGGCGCGACGTTGCATTCCTGGGTTCTTCTTCGGCGCAGCGACAGTGTTTTAGCTCCCCTGGGCTACCCCGAGATCATTTTGCTGTGATTCTTGCGCCGGCAGACTCCTAAGAGGTAGGACTTCATCTTTCGTTTTGGTCGCGCTTTCTCGTTTCGAGGTTTTGGCACGTATCCCGAGGCAAACAGTGACCCCTTTTTCTGTGTGGACTTCCTTGACAGCAGCGGGGTATTTTGGCCATATCTTCGCGCACGAGCATCAGACGGAAACGAGCTTATACAACTTTTTCATCTACGGATCGCAAGGAACACGCTCGTATTTTTCTTGGATTTTCCTGAGGTTTATTTCGAGGTGAAAATTACTGTTTTCTCAGTGAACAGTGCACAGTTTTTAGCACAGATTTTTGTATGAGTGTACCCCCTTGCCGAATTTTTATCTTGACTTACCGAACTCGGATTTGGGCGTGCAAGGTACCGTTGCGAAGCTATCGACGCGAGGATCGCTGTGGTATTTTTCTTGGAATTTTCTGGGCACTTTCTGCAGGTGATAATTTAACAGTTTTGAATCCGAGGTTGTAGGTGGTTATAAGAGCAATAATTGGGAGCCTAAGTGTAATTAGTGAGCTTTGTATTGTACCAGGAATATTTCGGGTGTGCTAAAATTGTGGGAGCAAGGATTTGGAGTTTTGGTATTTTCTTGCTGTACGGATCCGGACAGTTAGCACTTCAGGTGGGTGGTTGTTGTACTCCTCTCCTTTGGTATGCCCACTAGGAACATCGGAGTGTTCCCTCATTTTTGAGGCCCAAAGTATTATTAGTAACCTTGCATGCTCTAGGGAATTAATTATGGGTTGATTGATCGTTGATAAATTGTTATTTGATCCATGTGGAAATTGTTGGACTGCATGTATAGGGTTAAAATAATAGTTGAGGATTATAAAATTGCTAAATATTCCATGAGACTGTCACTTTAGCTTATGTCACTCTGAACTGATTACTCTTGGAAAATGGACAACATATTGAGACAATGCATGATTAAACGAGTCACTTAAATATTGACATCTTTTATTGCTACACTATCTTTTGGGACTTGACTTAGGAGAAACCATGCATTTATTCTTTTCTTCTCCTAGTATTGATAGACTTGCGGCATAGTCGCTCGGGTTCGAGCGGGTGTTGGACAGTGTAGCCAGGTATTGGGGATTTGGGACAGGTTGGGCTTTTGACAGGGTGTTGCGGCGACCACGGATCTTGGGTTGTTGACCGGGTTGTTACTGTTGCATCAGATTGGGGGTTTTGGGGATCGGGCTTTCTTTAGTGGATGGAGTTTTCCACTTTGATCATATTCCTGATCCAGTCCTGCTATTATGAGACAGTGGTTACAGAGATGCTTGTTACAGTGATTTCCTTACTCGTGTGGGTCGCTCCCCTCGAGGGCCACTCCGGAGTGTGCGACCGGACGGATCGAGGCCGGTCTGTTATTACTTTAGAGCTTGATCGGACGGGCCGAGGCCGATCTGTTACTTACGTTGGGGACATGACCGTATCAGGCAGTAGTCGGTCAGTATCCCCACAGATGAGATTAGCAGGCAGTGCCAGTGTCCACTGGCGTTAGATTGGGTCATTTTGACAGGCTTCTTGATACTGATGCATACTTTCCCATACTTATTGGTTTATCATGTAGAGGCATATTAGGGGTAGCACTTCATCAGTTGTCATTCATAGCTTCACCCCCCTTTCTCTTCTTCCCCTTTTGCCTCTGATTACCTGGTGGGCATATTTGAGCTGAGGCTTTACCCACTAGGGGAGGCTACTGTTTATAGTAGTACTTACCCCCATTGTCTTTTCTTGTTTCTTTCTTCCCCTTTGTTTTGCAGAGTCCTCTGCGGGAGTTGCTGGGCCGTCAGCAACTGATCGAGGTAAGCGGATTGCAGACTAGATAGAGAGCCATCCGAGGGTTGTAGCACGTAGCTAGAGCTTTTGGGTACCTGGTCTTCTCAGACAGCTTTTGTTTATTTCTTTTTGGGTCTGGCTTTTGCCAGCTGTTTGTATTTAGTGGTGAGCTGGGAGAGACATCTGTATTTTATTCCACTGTTGTACTCTTTTACTTCCAGCTTCTGTCTGAGATACAGTAGTTTTAGTTTAGCTCTGATTATTATGCTCTTTTATTATTATTTCTTATCTGAGCAGGTTACCGACGCTTCGTGTATGTGGGAAATACCGCATGCACGGCGGATCTGTAGACGGGCCCGGGTTCTGGTTTACACCCGGGGCGTGACAGATTAAGTTGGTATCAGAGCTTAGGGATAGGTCAGTTGGGACTTAGGAAACCCTAGGCTTTTGGACAGACCCTAGGATGATAGGGCGTGAGTGGCGTAACATTTTGCGAAAGTCGGTGATTTTATAGTTGACTCTTCCTGTGAGTGAAGAGAGATCGACATAGCCTATTTCTGTTGGACCATTATGTTGGCTGCAGACAACATAAGGTGACAGAAATAGGAGGATGTCTTTTGACTTTCGCCAGATTGGGTCGTGTGGGGTTTGGTTGCTGATGATTGGTTTCTTGTGGCAGGATGCCTCCTCGACGTCGGATTCCCACTCGGGGTGTCCCTTCACCCCCTGTTGAGCCAGAGCAGCCTACACCCCCCGAGCTTACTGAGTTGAGGGCCTTGGTGGCCCAGTTGGCGGAGGGTCAGCGCCGCCAGGAGCAGAGGATTGAGCAGCTGCTCGCTCGGAGGGAGGCACCACCCCCAGCTGTTCCTGAGGCCCCTGTGCCTCTTGTTGCACCTTTTGTGCTGTCGGCACCATCTTCGAGTAGCGGGGCTCCTGGAGCTATTCAGCCTTTGACTGCGGAGGAGGAGCGGGATTTTGCTGACAAACTCTCTACGTTTGTCAAGCGGGGACCACCTAGATTCTCGGGGCGGGATGCTCAGCCCCGGGCTGTTGGGAGATGGCTTTCTGCGATGGAGAAGCTTTTTCGGGACTTCTTCATCGACCCGAGGTACCGAGTGCACATGGCGGTGCACTGTTTGGACGGAGATGCTGATTTTTGGTGGCAGCGGGTAGAGCCACTGGAGTTCCGGATTACTCGGCAGTTGCCTTGGGAGGAGTTCAAACGGATGGTGTTGGACACCTATTTTTCTACCAGTGTGAAGAAGAAGTTGGAGGACGACTTGAAGAATCTTCAGCAGGGCGATCGATCGGCCCATCTCTATTTTCAGGAGTTCATGGAATTGCTGAACTGTGTGCCCTTCGTCGCTCGTGACGGCCCACACCAGGTTGAGTTGTTCGAGGGAGGCCTCCATCCAGAGATTTACACACTGGTGCATGCTCAGAGATTTCAGACTCTGGAGGCAGCCGCAGAGCATGCACAGTGGGTGGAGAGAGGTGATCAGGTGGTGGCCAGACAGAGGGCCGCTGTCGCGCAGAGTTCCGACAGAAAGCGACCAGCCCCAGAGGACGGGGGATAGGCCAGCTCATGGAGACCGCCACGGCCGCCGCAGTCCCAGTCTTATGGCCGTGGGCGATCTGAGAGGAGAGGGCCTGGTGGACCCCAGAGACCGCAGCAGCATCAGCAGCAGCACCAGCAGCAGAGATCGTAGCAGAGGCCGCAGAGATCTCAGCAGCAGTCCTCGAGGCAGCAGCAGCAGCAGTCGAGGCATATCCGGCCATCAGATAGGTGTGTTTTCTGCAGGGGGCAGCACCCGTCAGATACATGTGACCAGAGATGGGGACGATGCTTCCGATGTGGACAGCCAGGGCATGTGCGAGCTACCTGCCCCCTTACTACTTCCTCGGCACCTTCTTCGGCATCGGTTCCATATCCCCCTCAGCAGCAGCGACCACCAGCTCAGCGGCCTTATGCTCCAACGAGCAGGCCGTCCACTTCTTACCCTGTGGATTCTCGACCCCCAGCACCGAGCGGGCGGGTGTATGCCGCCCAGTTGGCGGATTCTCCAGCGGCAGACCAGGTGGTGGCAGGTATTATTCTACTCTTTGGTATTCGGACTCGTACTTTATTCGACACTGGAGCATCTCATTCTTTCATTAGTCGAGCATTTGCATCCCTGCATGGTTTAGAGTTAGAGTCTTTGTCACATGCATTAGAGGTGCGGATTCCCGATCATATTTTGCATGTCGAGGAGCATTGTGTGGCATGCCCGGTACAGTTGGGGCCTTGGATATTGCCTGCAGACTTGCTTGTCTTGCAGCAGCTCCATGATTTGACTTGGTGTTGGGGATGGATTGGCTATCACGGTACTCCGCCACTATCGACTGCAGAGAGAGGACGGTGACTCTTCACGAGTCAGGACAGGAGGAGTTCATCTTCAGAGGCTGCCAGAGCACGCTATTCACAGCGACCATTTCCTCGGCGAGGGCTAGGAGGATGTTGAGCAGAGGTTGTACTGCCTTTTTGGCCACGGTTGTGGAGGTGCCTACGGCGGCACTGGGACTCGAGGATATCCCTATTGTCCGAGAGTTCCCAGATGTGTTTCCCCCAGAGCTAACGACGATGCCGCCGGAGAGGGAGATTGAGTTCGTGATTGATGTGGTCCCTGGGACTGCACCAATCTCAAAGGCACCCTATAGGATGGCGCCAGCCGAGTTAAGGGAGTTGAAAGCCCAGCTTCAGGATCTTTTGGATAGGGGCTTCGTCCGACCCAGTGTTTCTCCGTGGGGAGCGCCTGTGTTGTTTGTTAAGAAGAAGGATGGGTCACTCCGATTATGCGTGGATTATAGGGAATTGAACAAAGTGACCATCCGAAACAAGTATCCCCTCCCTCGGATAGATGATTTGTTTGATCAGTTACAGGGAGCATCTGTGTTCTCGAAGATTGATCTGCAGTCCGGTTACCACCAGCTTAGAGTGAGGGCCGAGGCCATCTCCAAGACGGCTTTCAGATCGCGGTACGAGCATTATGAGTTCACGGTAATGCCTTTTGGGCTGACTAATGCCCCTGCCGCATTCATGGACTTGATGAACAGGATTTTTCAGCCGTTTTTGGATCGGTTTGTGGTGGTGTTCATTGATGATATTTTGATCTACTCCCGGAGTGATATGGAACACGAGGAGCACTTGAGGACCGTGCTACAGCTTCTGCGAGAGAAGAAGCTGTATGCTAAGTTCAAAAAATGCGAGTTTTGGCTCCGGGAGGTTGCCTTTCTGGGTCATGTGGTTTCAGCTGCTGGAGTGGCGGTGGATCCGGCCAAGGTGGATGCTATTAGAGATTGGCCGAGGCCGACGACTATCACCGAGGTGCGGAGCTTTCTTGGATTGGCGGGCTACTATCGGCGCTTTGTGGAAGGCTTTGCGAAGCTTTCCTCTCCCCTCACTCGTCTGACCAGAAAAGTGGTTAAGTTTGTTTGGAGCGAGACTTGCCAGAGCTGTTTTGAGGAGCTGAAGCAGAGGTTAATGACCGCTCCAATCCTTGCCCTCCCAGTTATGGGGGAAGGATTTGTGATCTACAGTGATGCCTCACATAGTGGTCTGGGGGTGTGTGTTGATGCAGCATGGTAGGGTAATTGCCTATGCTTCGCGGCAATTGAAGGACTATGAGAAAAATTACCCTACTCATGATCTGGAGTTGGCAGCGGTGGTGTTTGCTCTGAAGCTGTGGCGGCATTATTTGTATGGAGAGCATTGCGAGATATATACTGATCACAAGAGCTTGAAATATCTGTTCACCCAAAAGGAGCTGAATTTGAGGCAACGCCGGTGGTTGGAGTTGTTAAAGGATTACGATCTGAGTATCCTTTACCATCCCGGCAAGGCCAATGTCGTGGCAGATGCTTTGAGTAGGAGGACGAGTCTGAGCTTATTGATCTCGCAGCAGGCGCCGTTGGTCGAGCAAGATGAGGCGGTTACAGTTGGAGGTAGTATCCCCTGGGGTCTCTGCTAGACTCATGTCTATGGTCTTGCAGCCCACTCTGTTGGAGAGGATCAGGACACTCAGAGTGAGGACCCCCACTTGATGAGGATCAGGACGCAGCTTCAGGGGATCAGACAGGGGATTTTTCTGTGGATAGCTCGGGAGTACTGCGGTACAGGAACCGAGGTGTGTGTGCCTATGGATCAGGAGATTAGAGATCAGATTTTGAGGGAGGCCCATTTTACACCTTATACCATCCATCCTGGAGGTACTAAGATGTATAAGGACCTCAAGGCACAGTTTTGGTGGCCCGGGATGAAGCGGGACATTGGGAGATTCGTAGCTCATTGTTTAACTTGCCAGCAAGTGAAAGCAGAGCATCGCGTTCCCGCTGGTAAGTTGTAGAGTCTTCCAATTCCGAGTGGAAATGGGACCACGTCACTATGGATTTCGTCGCTGGATTGCCGAGGGCGCAGAGCGGGGCTGATGCGATCTGGGTTATTGTTGACAGACTCACCAAGTCGGCGCACTTCTTACCGGTTCAGATGACCTGGTCACTGAGCGTTTGGCACAGTTATATCTGGATGAGATAGTGAGGCTTCACGGCATACCTGCTTCGATTGTGTCAGATCGAGACCCGAGATTCGTATCACGCTTTTGGGGGAGTTTGCATTCTGCATTGGGGACTCAGCTCAGGTTTAGCACCGCTTTCCACCCACAGACCGATGGACAGTCAGAACGCACCATACAGACCCTCGAGGATATGTTGAGAGCGTGCGTTATGGATTTTGGAGGAGGGTGGTACCGGCACTTGTCGTTGGGTTGAGTTCGCGTATAACAACAGCTATCAGGCGAGCATCCAGATGGCTCCGTTGAGGCGTTGTATGGACGCAAGTGTCGGTCTCCCCTATTTTGGAGTGACGTGGGTGAGAGAAGGACTTTAGGACTGGATTTGCTTTTGGAGGCTGAGGAAAAGGTCAGAGTCATTCGCCGACACCTTGTGACAGCCCAGAGTCGTCAGAGGAGCTACGCCGACACTCGACGGCGAGACCTGGAGTTTCAGATTGGTGATCATGTCTTTTTGAAGGTCTCGCCCTCGAAAGGGGTCCGGAGATTTGGAGTACGGGGAAAGCTCAGTCCCCGCTTTATTGGACCCTTTGAGGTCTTGACAGAGTTGGTCCTGTGGCATACAGAGTTGCTTTACCCCCGCGCCTGGCCGGAGTTCATGATGTCTTCCATGTCTCAGCTCTGAGGAGATATGTTTTTGACCCGTCGCATGTGATTGACTTCACTCCTTTGGAGATCGGCGAGGACTTGGTCTACGAGGAGCGCCCGTTGCGAATTCTTGCTCGTGAGGTGAGGGAATTGCGCAATCGGGCCATTCCGTATGTGAAGATCCTGTGGAGCAATCACGAGGAGCGAGAGGCCACTTGGGAGCTGGAGACAGATGAGAGATGCCTACCCCTTTTTTGTTCGAGACTTCATTTGAGGTACGTCTCTTCTGTTTTCTTTGTTTCGGGGACGAAACTTTTTTTAGTGGGGGAGGATGTAGGGCCCCTAAACTCCTTACAGCTTTTTCCCATGAATCCACTGTGCAAACACCTGTTGATGGTGTATCTGGCCCATGGTGCATCAAAGGGATGCCACAGATGGACCCGTGAGCTTTGGTTGGCTGTTTTGGCCTTCGGCTGCTTTTGCCGAATTTTAGAAAAGGAATTTGGCCAAACAGAGGGTGGATTTGGATTCAGCGCGGAAAAACGCTTGAGAATGGTTTTTTGTTTGCTTAATTCTGAGTCCGGATGCCCAAAAGCGGGCTCCCGGAAGTTTGGCAGTTTTTGGTGTTTGCGGGAGCCTCCGGCAAATTTTGGAGGTGGATTTTGGCGAAATGGACGTCGTTTTTGGAATCAGCGCGCGAAAACGGTCAAGATGGGCTTTTTACTTGATGTTTTTGGGCTGCGGTTACTGTTCACGCCGAACAGGCGCGCCGGCGACAGTGTTCCGCGATCGCCGGCGGCGGCGGGCAGCGCCGCAGGCGGCGGCACAGGGGCGCGGGCAGGCGCGGGCAGGCGCCCGGGAGCGCGGGCAGGCGCGCGGTCCACCGCGGAGGTCGTGCGCCGGGGGCGGGCCACGTGGCGCTTTCCGGTTGGCCGGCGCTGCAGACGCGGTCCACGGAATTTTGTCCGGGTGCACGGTGGACCGGGTGGACACGTGGCGTGAGGTGATTGGTCCGGTGTTGTGCTCCCGGTCCACGCGATTGGTGGAGTCGGTGACCGGGGCAGGTGGCCGTACGGCGGGCAGGTGGCCGTACGGCCCGGGTCAGCCGCGACGTGCGCGGTGCACGGGGCCACGTGCGCGGTGCACGGTTGCCGGGGCCACGTGGCGCGACGCCATTGGCTGGCGCAGGTGCGCCGGGTGCAGCGGGGCCCGGGGAAGCACAGTGCTGGGCTACGTGGGGGCCCGAGTGGTTTCGGGCTTGCACAGTAATGGGCCGGCCCATTACTGTAGCAGCCCGAAACCCCCGGCGCCCGGAAGTGGGGACACATAGGGTTTTTCTGCAATTGTTTTCTTCAGCCTATTTAAAGGCAACCCGAGCCCCCTTCCTTTGCCTTTTTCTCTCAACCCTCTCACTCTCTGCCCGAGCCCCCTCAAGCAAAGTTGTTCACCTCTTCACCCTCGATCTTCCTGCCAAGTTTCAAGATTTTTGGAGGCTCGAATCCCGAGGTTCCCCATTTTACGGCGCGGCGCGACGTTGCATTCCTGGGTTCTTCTTCGGCGCAGCGACAGTGTTTTAGCTCCCCTGGGCTACCCCGAGATCATTTTGCTGTGATTCTTGCGCCGGCAGACTCCTAAGAGGTAGGACTTCATCTTTCGTTTTGGTCGCGCTTTCTCGTTTCGAGGTTTTGGCACGGATCCCGAGGCAAACAGTGACCCCTTTTTCTGTGTGGACTTCCTTGACAGCAGCGGGGTATTTTGGCCATATCTTCGCGCACGAGCATCAGACGGAAACGAGCTTATACAACTTTTTCATCTACGGATCGCAAGGAACACGCTCGTATTTTTCTTGGATTTTCCTGAGGTTTATTTCGAGGTGAAAATTACTGTTTTCTCAGTGAACAGTGCACAGTTTTTAGCACAGATTTTTGTATGAGTGTACCCCTTGCCGAATTTTTATCTTGACTTACCGAACTCGGATTTGGGCGTGCAAGGTACCGTTGCGAAGCTATCGACGCGAGGATCGCTGTGGTATTTTTCTTGGAATTTTCTGGGCACTTTCTGCAGGTGATAATTTAACAGTTTTGAATCCGAGGTTGTAGGTGGTTATAAGAGCAAATTGGGAGCCTAAGTGTAATTAGTGAGCTTTGTATTGTACCAGGAATATTTCGGGTGTGCTAAAATTGTGGGAGCAAGGATTTGGAGTTTTGGTATTTTCTTGCTGTACGGATCCGGACAGTTAGCACTTCAGGTGGGTGGTTGTTGTACTCCTCTCCTTTGGTATGCCCACTAGGAACATCAGAGTGTTCCCTCATTTTTGAGGCCCAAAGTATTATTAGTAACCTTGCATGCTCTAGGGAATTAATTATGGTTGATTGATCGTTGATAAATTGTTATTTGATCCATGTGGAAATTGTTGGACTGCATGTATAGGGTTAAAATAATAGTTGAGGATTATAAAATTGCTAAATATTCCATGAGACTGTCACTTTAGCTTATGTCACTCTGAACTGATTACTCTTGGAAAATGGACAACATATTGAGACAATGCATGATTAAACGGGTCACTTAAATATTGACATCTTTTATTGCTACACTATCTTTTGGGACTTGACTTAGGAGAACCATGCATTTATTCTTTTCTTCTCCTAGTATTGATAGACTTGCGGCATAGTCGCTCGGTTCGAGCGGGTGTTGGACAGTGTAGCCAGGTATTGGGGATTTGGGACAGGTTGGGCTTTTGACAGGGTGTTGCGGCGACCACGGATCTTGGGTGGTTGACCGGGTTGTTACTGTTGCATCAGATTGGGGGTTTTGGGGATCGGGCTTTCTTTAGTGGATGGAGTTTTCCACTTTGATCATATTCATGATCCAGTCCTGCTATTATGAGACAGTGGTTACAGAGATGCTTGTTACAGTGATTTCCTTACTCGTGTGGGTCGCTCCCCTCGAGGGCCACTCCGGAGTGTGCGACCGGACGGATCGAGGCCGGTCTGTTATTACTTTAGAGCTTGATCGGACGGGCCGAGGCCGATCTGTTACTTACGTTGGGGACATGACCGTATCAGGCAGTAGTCGGTCAGTATCCCCACAGATGAGATTAGCAGGCAGTGCCAGTGTCCACTGGCGTTAGATTGGGTCGTTTTGACAGGCTTCTTGATACTGATGCATACTTTCCCATACTTATTGGTTTATCATGTAGAGGCATATTAGGGGTAGCACTTCATCAGTTGTCATTCATAGCTTCACCCCCCTTTCTCTTCTTCCCCTTTTGCCTCTGATTACCTGGTGGGCATATTTGAGCTGAGGCTTTACCCACTAGGGGAGGCTACTGTTTATAGTAGTACTTACCCCCATTGTCTTTTCTTGTTCTTTCTTCCCCTTTGTTTTGCAGAGTCCTCTGCGGGAGTTGCTGGGCCGTCAGCAACTGATCGAGGTAAGCGGATTGCAGACTAGATAGAGAGCCATCCCGAGGGTTGTAGCACGTAGCTGGAGCTTTTGGGTACCGGTCTTCTCAGACAGCTTTTGTTTATTTCTTTTGGGTCTGGCTTTTGCCAGCTGTTTGTATTTAGTGGTGAGCTGGAGAGACATCTGTATTTTATTCCACTGTTGTACTCTTTTACTTCCAGCTTCTGTCTGAGATACAGTAGTTTTAGTTTAGCTCTGATTATTATGCTCTTTTATTATTATTTCTTATCTGAGCAGGTTACCGACGCTTCGTGTATGTGGGAAATACCGCATGCACGGCGGATCTGTAGACGGGCCCGGGTTCTGGTTTACACCCGGGGCGTGACAATAATGGTCTAATCTAGAGTAAACCCTTTTTTGTTATTATTTAAAAGATTCTTACATTTGTTATTTGTGGTTCTTTTTCGTGGGCCTGCTATTTAAAATATTTTTTCATTTGTTTGGTGGTTTTATTTTTCTTTTTGCGGACTGTTTTGATGATTGGCTTTTTCATTCGGTGCTACACTATTCTGAAAAAAAAGAAAAAAAAAGAAAAAGGGACTGAAAATAAAAAAGGAAAGTGGTAAGTTGAACTAGTCATATGTGGATGCCCGATTTGTTCCTACCGAAAAAGACATTCTATATAGTGATTCATTATTTTTTTCCAGTCATGTTCTTTGACCTTTTTTTTCTTTTTTGTTTCCTATGGCATGATGAACATGCAAAAAAAAACCTAACTTTGAATGGCCTATTGTTTGGACAACCAATTGGAGATGATTTGGTTGAGTCTATTGAGGCCTATTTACTTACAAACACTTTTGTGTCATGAGCATAAACAAAAGAGGAGTAGCTTTGGATAGTCCTACTCTTTAGGCAACTAGTTGGAGATAAACCGTTTGAATTTATTAGAGTCATTTAGTGGGAATTATTTATGCTTCTAGATTCACATGAACATGCAGATTTTCTGAGTCAAAACAATCCACTTGTTTGTGTTAGAAAATATCTATATTGAGTTTCACAATCTTTTATTTTTTTTTAATATATTGTATCGTGAGTAGATTCGAAGTAGTAAGCATTTCTGGCAACCTGGTTGGATATAAGCGTTGTGGCATTTGTCTTTGGAGGTCAAATTGTTCTCTCTCAGTTTTTTTTCTCCTACCGATAACTTTAACTATTGTCCCTTACTTTCAAATTATATATTTTACGTTTCGATTTACTTTTTTGTAGGCATACCTGACTAATCCCTTTTTCTTTATCCCTTTTTTTGCTAGCAGTAGATTTCGTTGGAGTATAATTTACAGTGAACAAAAGAAA
>CM055062.1:49149096-49191043 GCA_029204045.2 Tillandsia leiboldiana | reverse complement strand
TAAATTGCTTGGGGAGATAGCAGCAACTTGCTAGTGTTTTATACTCCTCCATGTGACGTGACTGTTGTTGCAGAGGACTGATTTCTAGCACGTGTAGATCTACACATTTCGCGCAATGGTCCAAATCTTTGATATTGTGCATTGTTGGGGGTGTTCCATCCCCTAATTTGGTTGTGGCGAAAGAAGATGCAGCCCATGTTTGCTGTGCAGAGGATGAAAGAGGAACTCAATTACAAATTAAAAATGCCAACTATGACAACTTTGTCGTCATATAAGAATTTGTATGATCAGTTTGGCCGTCTAATATACAGACCTCTTGAACCTGTTTTAATATCTGGAGCGATAACAAATCTTGTGAAAGGCTGTTATGTTTCGGGTGTTTCAGAAAAAATCGAGCTCATAACTGAGCGGGTCAAAATGAGGCATACAATTGATAAGTGTTGCGCAACCATCAACCGCCTTCGTGCAGATCGTGTTGTTCGCTCTAGATCATCCATCAGAAGCAACGTCTTCTACTTAATTAAGTATCCCTTTGGTGAGATTTTGTGGTGTAGTTATGAATTTAATCATCTGTACTTCCTACTGTTCACTTATATTTTCATGTTTCCTAAGTCCTCGCATCCCTTTTGTGCTATTGGGATTTACACAAACAAATTATACATATTTGTATTTGTTTCGCGTCCTTAATATGAATACCATCAAACTTGTGCTATGGGATTTGTGCAAACAGATTATTAATATTTGTGTTTGTTTCACTCTTAATATGACTACCGTCGAATATGTAAAAATTGTGTGAACTTTAATTTTTCTTTGCTATTAGTGGTCTCAATCTATAGTAGAACCCGTTTTTGTTATTATTTAAAAAGATTCTTACATTTTGTTTTGTGGTTCTTTCGTGTGGACTGCTATTTAAAAATATTTTTTCATTTTGTTTGGTGGTTCTTTTGTGCGGACTGTTTTGATGATTGGCTTTTTTTTTCCTTCGGTTGCTACACTATTCTGAAAAAAAAAGAAAAAAAAGAAAAAGGGACTGAAAAATCAAAAGGAAAGTGGTAAGTTGAAAATTGTAGGGCCCCTAAACTCCTTACAGCTTTTTCCCATGAATCCACTGTGCAAACACCTGTTGATGGTGTATCTGGCCCATGGTGCATCAAAGGGATGCCACAGAGGACCCGGTGAGCTTTGGTTGGCTGTTTTGGCCTTCGCTACTTTTGCCGAATTTTAGAAAAAGAATTTGGCCAAACAGAGGGTGGATTTGGATTCAGCGCGGAAAAACGCTTGAGATGGTTTTTTGTTTGCTTAATTCTGAGTCCGGATGCCCAAAAGCGGGCTCCCGGAAGTTTTGGCAGTTTTTGGTGTTTGCGGGAGCCTCCGGCAAATTTTGGAGGTGGATTTTTGGCGAAATGGACGTCGTTTTTGGAATCAGCGCGCGAAAACGGTCAAGATGGGCTTTTTACTTGATGTTTTTTGGCTGCGGTTACTGTTCACAAAGAACGAGCCGGAACAGTGTTTCCGGCGATCGCCGCGGCGGCGGCAGCGCCGGCGGGCGGCGGCACAGGCGCGGGCAGGGCGCGGCAGGCGCCGGGAGCGCGGGCAGCGCGCGGTCCACCGCGGAGGTCGTGCGCCGGGGGCTGCCACGTGGCGCTTTCCGGTTGGCCGGCGCTGCAGACGCGGTCCACGGAATTTGGTCCGGTGCACGGTGGACCGGGTGGACACGTGGCGTGAGGTGATTGGTCCGGTGTTGTGCTCCCGGTCCACGCGATTGGTGGAGTCGGTGACCGGGGCAGGTGGCCGTACGGCAGGCAGGTGGCCGTACGGCCCGGGTCAGCCGCGACGTGCGCGGTGCACGGGGCCACGTGCGCGGTGCACGGGTTGCCGGGGCCACGTGGCGCGACGCCATTGGCTGGCGCAGGTGCGCCGGGTGCAGCGGGCCCGGGGAAGCACAGTGCTGGGCTACGTGGCGGGCCCGAGTGTTTTCGGGCTTGCACAGTAATGGGCCGGGCCCATTACTGTAGCAGCCCGAAACCCCCCAGCGCCCGGAAGTGGGGACACATAGGGTATTTCTGCAATTGTTTTCTTCAGCCTATTTAAGGCAACCCGAGCCCCCTTCCTTTGCCTTTTTCTCTCAACCCTCTCACTCTCTCTGCCCGGCCCCCTCAAGCAAAGTTGTTCACCTCTTCACCCTCGATCTTCCTGCCAAGTTTCAAGATTTTTGGAGGCTCGAATCCCGAGGTTCCCCATTTTACGGCGCGGCGCGACGTTGCATTCCTGGGTTCTTCTTCGGCGCAGCGACAGTGTTTTAGCTCCCCTGGGCTACCCCGAGATCATTTTGCTGTGATTCTTGCGCCGGCAGACTCCTAAGAGGTAGGACTTCATCTTTCGTTTTGGTCGCGCTTTCCCCTCGTTTCGAGGTTTTGGCACGGATCCCGAGGCAAACAGTGACCCCTTTTTCTGTGTGGACTTCCTTGACAGCAGCGGGGTATTTTGGCCATATCTTCGCGCACGAGCATCAGACGGAAACGAGCTTATACAACTTTTTCATCTACGGATCGCAAGGAACACGCTCGTATTTTTCTTGGATTTTCCTGAGGTTTATTTCGAGGTGAAAATTACTGTTTTCTCAGTGAACAGTGCACAGTTTTTAGCACAGATTTTTGTATGAGTGTACCCCCTTGCCGAATTTTTATCTTGACTTACCGAACTCGGATTTGGGCGTGCAAGGTACCGTTGCGAAGCTATCGACGCGAGGATCGCTGTGGTATTTTTCTTGGAATTTTCTGGGCACTTTCTGCAGGTGATAATTTAACAGTTTTGAATCCGAGGTTGTAGGTGGTTATAAGAAGCATATTGGGAGCCTAAGTGTAATTAGTGAGCTTTGTATTGTACCAGGAATATTTCGGGTGTGCTAAAATTGTGGGAGCAAGGATTTGGAGTTTTGGTATTTTCTTGCTGTACGGATCCGGACAGTTAGCACTTCAGGTGGGTGGTTGTTGTACTCCTCTCCTTTGGTATGCCCACTAGGAACATCAGAGTGTTCCCTCATTTTTGAGGCCCAAAGTATTATTAGTAACCTTGCATGCTCTAGGGAATTAATTATGGGTTGATTGATCGTTGATAAATTGTTATTTGATCCATGTGGAAATTGTTGGACTGCATGTTTAGGGGGTTAAATAATAGTTGAGGATTATAAAATTGCTAAATATTCCATGAGACTGTCACTTTAGCTTATGTCACTCTGAACTGATTACTCTTGGAAAATGGACAACATATTGAGACAATGCATGATTAAACGGGTCACTTAAATATTGACCTTTTATTGCTACACTATCTTTTGGGACTTGACTTAGGAGAAACCATGCATTTATTCTTTTCTTCTCCTAGTATTGATAGACTTGCGGCATAGTCGCTCGGTTCGAGCGGTGTTGGACAGTGTAGCCAGGTATTGGGATTTGGGACAGGTTGGGCTTTTGACAGGGTGTTGCGGCGACCACGGATCTTGGGTGGTTGACCGGTTGTTACTGTTGCATCAGATTGGGGGTTTTGGGGATCGGGCTTTCTTTAGTGGATGGAGTTTTCCACTTTGATCATATTCATGATCCAGTCCTGCTATTATGAGACAGTGGTTACAGAGATGCTTGTTACAGTGATTTCCTTACTCGTGTGGGTCGCTCCCCTCGAGGGCCACTCCGGAGTGTGCGACCGGACGGATCGAGGCCGGTCTGTTATTACTTTAGAGCTTGATCGGACGGCCGAGGCCGATCTGTTACTTACGTTGGGGACATGACCGTATCAGGCAGTAGTCGGTCAGTATCCCCACAGATGAGATTAGCAGGCAGTGCCAGTGTCCACTGGCGTTAGATTGGGTCGTTTTGACAGGCTTCTTGATACTGATGCATACTTTCCATACTTATTGGTTTATCATGTAGAGGCATATTAGGGTAGCACTTCATCAGTTGTCATTCATAGCTTCACCCCCCTTTCTCTTCTTCCCATTTTGCCTCTGATTACCTGGTGGGCATATTTGAGCTGAGGCTTTACCCACTAGGGGAGGCTACTGTTTATAGTAGTACTTACCCCCATTGTCTTTTCTTGTTTCTTTCTTCCCCTTTGTTTTGCAGAGTCCTCTGCGGGAGTTGCTGGGCCGTCAGCAACTGATCGAGGTAAGCGGATTGCAGACTAGATAGAGAGCCATCCGAGGGTTGTAGCACGTAGCTGGAGCTTTTGGGTACCTGGTCTTCTCAGACAGCTTTTGTTTATTTCTTTTTGGGTCTGGCTTTTGCCAGCTGTTTGTATTTAGTGGTGAGCTGGGAGAGACATCTGTATTTTATTCCACTGTTGTATCTTTTACTTCCAGCTTCTGTCTGAGATACAGTAGTTTAGTTTAGCTCTGATTATTATGCTCTTTTATTATTATTTCTTATCTGAGCAGGTTACCGACGCTTCGTGTATGTGGGAAATACCGCATGCACGGCGGATCTGTAGACGGGCCCGGGTTCTGGTTTACACCCGGGGCGTGACAGATTAAGTTGGTATCAGAGCTTAGGGATAGGTCAGTTGGGACTTAGGAAACCCTAGGCTTTTGGACAGACCCTAGGATGATAGGGCGTGAGTGGCGTAACATTTTGCGAAAGTCGGTGATTTTATAGTTGACTCTTCCTGTGAGTGAAGAGAGATCGACATAGCCTATTTCTGTTGGACCATTATGTTGGCTGCAGACAACATAAGGTGACAGAAATAGGAGGATGTCTTTTGACTTTCGCCAGATTGGGTCGTGTGGGGTTTGGTTGCTGATGATTGGTTTCTTGTGGCAGGATGCCTCCTCGACGTCGGATTCCCCACCTCGGGGTGTCCCTTCACCCCCTTGTTGAGCCAGAGCAGCCTACACCCCCCGAGCTTATGAGTTGAGGGCCTTGGTGGCCAGTTGGCGGAGGGTCAGCGCCGCCAGGAGCAGAGGATTTGAGCAGCTGCTCGCATCGGAGCGGAGGACACCACCCCAGCTGTTCCTGAGGCCCCTGTGCCTCTTGTTGCACCTTTTGTGCTGTCGGCACCATCTTCGAGTAGCGGGGCTCCTGGAGCTATTCAGCCTTTGACTGCGGAGGAGGAGCGGGATTTTGCTGACAAACTCTCTACGTTTGTCAAGCGGGGACCACCCTAGATTCTCGGGGCGGGAATGCTCAGCCCGGGCTGTTGGAGATGGCTTTCTGCGATGGAGAAGCTTTTTCGGGACTTCTTCATCGACCCGAGGTACGAGTGCACATGGCGGTGCCTGTTTGGACGGAGATGCTGATTTTTGGTGGCAGGCGGTAGAGCCACTGAGTTCCGGATTACTCGGCAGTTGCCTTGGGAGGAGTTCAAACGGATGGTGTTGGACACCTATTGTTTCTAACCAGTGTGAAGAAGAAGTTGGAGGACGACTTGAAGAATCTTCAGCAGGGCGATCGATCGGCCCATCTCTATTTTCAGGAGTTCATGGGAATTGCTGAACTGTGTGCCCTTCGTCGCTCGTGACGGCCCACACCAGGTTGAGTTGTTCGAGGGAGGCCTCCATCCAGAGATTTACACACTGGTGCATGCTCAGAGATTTCAGACTCTGGAGGCAGCCGCAGAGCATGCACAGTGGGTGGAGAGAGGTGATCAGGTGGTGGCCAGACAGAGGGCCGCTGTCGCGCAGAGTTCCGACAGAAAGCGACCAGCCCCAGAGGACGGGGGATAGGCCAGCTCATGGAGACCGCCACGGCCGCCGCAGTCCCAGTCTTATGGCCGTGGGCGATCTGAGAGGAGAGGGCCTGGTGGACCCCAGAGACCGCAGCAGCATCAGCAGCAGCACCAGCAGCAGAGATCGTAGCAGAGGCCGCAGAGATCTCAGCAGCAGTCCTCGAGGCAGCAGCAAGCAGCAGTCGAGGCATATCCGGCCATCAGATAGGTGTGTTTTCTGCAGGGGGGCAGCACCCGTCAGATACATGTGACCAGAGATGGGGACGATGCTTCCGATGTGGACAGCCAGGGCATGTGCGAGCTACCTGCCCCCTTTACTACTTCCTCGGCACCTTCTTCGGCATCGGTTCCATATCCCCCTCAGCAGCAGCGACCACCAGCTCAGCGGCCTTATGCTCCAACGAGCAGGCCGTCCACTTCTTACCCTGTGGATTCTCGACCCCAGCACCGAGCGGGCGGGTGTATGCCGCCCAGTTGGCGGATTCTCCAGCGGCAGACCAGGTGGTGGCAGGTATTATTCTACTCTTTGGTATTCGGACTCGTACTTTATTCGACACTGGAGCATCTCATTCTTTCATTAGTCGAGCATTTGCATCCCTGCATGGTTTAGAGTTAGAGTCTTTGTCACATGCATTAGAGGTGCGGATTCCCGATCATATTTTGCATGTCGAGGAGCATTGTGTGGCATGCCCGGTACAGTTGGGGCCTTGGATATTGCCTGCAGACTTGCTTGTCTTGCAGCAGCTCCATGATTTTGACTTGGTGTTGGGGATGGATTGGCTATCACGGTACTCCGCCACTATCGACTGCAGAGAGAGGACGGTGACTCTTCACGAGTCAGGACAGGAGGAGTTCATCTTCAGAGGCTGCCAGAGCACGCTATTCACAGCGACCATTTCCTCGGCGAGGGCTAGGAGGATGTTGAGCAGAGGTTGTACTGCCTTTTTGGCCACGGTTGTGGAGGTGCCTACGGCGGCACTGGGACTCGAGGATATCCCTATTGTCCGAGAGTTCCCAGATGTGTTTCCCCCAGAGCTAACGACGATGCCGCCGGAGAGGGAGATTGAGTTCGTGATTGATGTGGTCCCTGGGACTGCACCAATCTCAAAGGCACCCTATAGGATGGCGCCAGCCGAGTTAAGGGAGTTGAAAGCCCAGCTTCAGGATCTTTTGGATAGGGGCTTCGTCCGACCCAGTGTTTCTCCGTGGGGAGCGCCTGTGTTGTTTGTTAAGAAGAAGGATGGGTCACTCCGATTATGCGTGGATTATAGGGAATTGAACAAAGTGACCATCCGAAACAAGTATCCCCTCCCTCGGATAGATGATTTGTTGATCAGTTACAGGGAGCATCTGTGTTCTCGAAGATTGATCTGCAGTCCGGTTACCACCAGCTTAGAGTGAGGGCCGAGGCCATCTCCAAGACGGCTTTCAGATCGCGGTACGAGCATTATGAGTTCACGGTAATGCCTTTTGGGCTGACTAATGCCCCTGCCGCATTCATGGACTTGATGAACAGGATTTTTCAGCCGTTTTTGGATCGGTTTGTGGTGGTGTTCATTGATGATATTTTGATCTACTCCCGGAGTGATATGGAACACGAGGAGCACTTGAGGACCGTGCTACAGCTTCTGCGAGAGAAGAAGCTGTATGCTAAGTTCAAAAAATGCGAGTTTTGGCTCCGGGAGGTTGCCTTTCTGGGTCATGTGGTTTCAGCTGCTGGAGTGGCGGTGGATCCGGCCAAGGTGGATGCTATTAGAGATTGGCCGAGGCCGACGACTATCACCGAGGTGCGGAGCTTTCTTGGATTGGCGGGCTACTATCGGCGCTTTGTGGAAGGCTTTGCGAAGCTTTCCTCTCCCCTCACTCGTCTGACCAGAAAAGTGGTTAAGTTTGTTTGGAGCGAGACTTGCCAGAGCTGTTTGAGGAGCTGAAGCAGAGGTTAATGACCGCTCCAATCCTTGCCCTCCCAGTTATGGGGGAAGGATTTGTGATCTACAGTGATGCCTCACATAGTGGTCTGGGGTGTTGTGATGCAGCATGGTAGGGTAATTGCCTATGCTTCGCGGCAATTGAAGGACTATGAGAAAAAATTACCCTACTCATGATCTGGAGTTGGCAGCGGTGGTGTTTGCTCTGAAGCTGTGGCGGCATTATTTGTATGGAGAGCATTGCGAGATATATACTGATCACAAGAGCTTGAAATATCTGTTCACCCAAAAGGAGCTGAATTTGAGGCAACGCCGGTGGTTGGAGTTGTTAAAGGATTACGATCTGAGTATCCTTTACCATCCCGGCAAGGCCAATGTCGTGGCAGATGCTTTGAGTAGGAGGACGAGTCTGAGCTTATTGATCTCGCAGCAGGCGCCGTTGGTCGAGCAGATGAGGCGGTTACAGTTGGAGGTAGTATCCCCTGGGGTCTCTGCTAGACTCATGTCTATGGTCTTGCAGCCCACTCTGTTGGAGAGGATCAGGGACACTCAGAGTGAGGACCCCCACTTGATGAGGATCAGGACGCAGCTTCAGGAGGATCAGACAGGGGATTTTTCTGTGGATAGCTCGGGAGTACTGCGGTACAGGAACCGAGTGTGTGTGCCTATGGATCAGGAGATTAGAGATCAGATTTTGAGGGAGGCCCATTTTACACCTTATACCATCCATCCTGGAGGTACTAAGATGTATAAGGACCTCAAGGCACAGTTTTGGTGGCCCGGGATGAAGCGGGACATTGGGAGATTCGTAGCTCATTGTTTAACTTGCCAGCAAGTGAAAGCAGAGCATCGCGTTCCCGCTGGTAAGTTGTAGAGTCTTCCAATTCCCGAGTGGAAATGGGACCACGTCACTATGGATTTCGTCGCTGGATTGCCGAGGGCGCAGAGCGGGGCTGATGCGATCTGGGTTATTGTTGACAGACTCACCAAGTCGGCGCACTTCTTACCGGTTCAGATGACCTGGTCACTGGAGCGTTTGGCACAGTTATATCTGGATGAGATAGTGAGGCTTCACGGCATACCTGCTTCGATTGTGTCAGATCGAGACCCGAGATTCGTATCACGCTTTTGGGGGAGTTTGCATTCTGCATTGGGGACTCAGCTCAGGTTTAGCACCGCTTTCCACCCACAGACCGATGGACAGTCAGAACGCACCATACAGACCCTCGAGGATATGTTGAGAGCGTGCGTTATGGATTTTGGAGGAGGGTGGTACCGGCACTTGTCGTTGGTTGAGTTCGCGTATAACAACAGCTATCAGGCGAGCATCCAGATGGCTCCGTTTGAGGCGTTGTATGGACGCAAGTGTCGGTCTCCCCTATTTTGGAGTGACGTGGGTGAGAGAAGGACTTTAGGACTGGATTTGCTTTTGGAGGCTGAGGAAAAGGTCAGAGTCATTCGCCGACACCTTGTGACAGCCCAGAGTCGTCAGAGGAGCTACGCCGACACTCGACGGCGAGACCTGGAGTTTCAGATTGGTGATCATGTCTTTTTGAAGGTCTCGCCCTCGAAAGGGGTCCGGAGATTTGGAGTACGGGGAAAGCTCAGTCCCCGCTTTATTGGACCCTTTGAGGTACTTGACAGAGTTGGTCCTGTGGCATACAGAGTTGCTTTACCCCCGCGCCTGGCCGGAGTTCATGATGTCTTCCATGTCTCAGCTCTGAGGAGATATGTTTTTGACCCGTCGCATGTGATTGACTTCACTCCTTTGGAGATCGGCGAGGACTTGGTCTACGAGGAGCGCCCGTTGCGAATTCTTGCTCGTGAGGTGAGGGAATTGCGCAATCGGGCCATTCCGTATGTGAAGATCCTGTGGAGCAATCACGAGGAGCGAGAGGCCACTTGGGAGCTGGAGACAGAGATGAGAGATGCCTACCCCCTTTTTGTTCGAGACTTCCATTTGAGGTACGTCTCTTCTGTTTTCTTTATTTCGGGGACGAAACTTTTTTTTAGTGGGGGAGGATGTAGGGCCCCTAAACTCCTTACAGCTTTTTCCCATGAATCCACTGTGCAAACACCTGTTGATGGTGTATCTGGCCCATGGTGCATCAAAGGGATGCCACAGATGGACCCGGTGAGCTTTGGTTGGCTGTTTTGGCCTTCGGCTGCTTTTGCCGAATTTTAGAAAAAGGAATTTGGCCAAACAGAGGGTGGATTTGGATTCAGCGCGGAAAAACGCTTGAGAATGGTTTTTTGTTTGCTTAATTCTGAGTCCGGATGCCCAAAAGCGGGCTCCCGGAAGTTTTGGCAGTTTTTGGTGTTTGCGGGAGCCTCCGGCAAATTTTGGAGGTGGATTTTGGCGAAATGGATGTCGTTTTTGGAATCAGCGCGCGAAAACGGTCAAGATGGGCTTTTTACTTGATGTTTTTGGGCTGCGGTTACTGTTCACGCCGGAACAGTGTTTCCGGCGATCGCCGGCGGCGGCGGGCAGCGCCGGCGGGCGGCGGCACAGGGCGCGGGCAGGGCGCGGGCAGGCGCCCGGGAGCGCGGGCAGGCGCGCGGTCCACCGCGGAGGTCGTGCGCCGGGGGCGGGCCACGTGGCGCTTTCCGGTTGGCCGGCGCTGCAGACGCGGTCAACGGAATTTTGTCCGGGTGCACGGTGGACCGGGTGGACACGTGGCGTGAGGTGATTGGTCCGGTGTTGTGCTCCCGGTCCACGCGATTGGTGGAGTCGGTGACCGGGGCTGGTGGCCGTACGGCAGGGCAGGTGGTCGTACGGCCCGGGTCAGCCGCGACGTGCGCGGTGCACGGGGCCACGTGCGCGGTGCACGGGTTGCCGGGGCCACGTGGCGCGACGCCATTGGCTGGCGCAGGTGCGCCGGGTGCAGCGGGGCCCGGGGAAGCACAGTGCTGGGCTACGTGGCGGGCCCGAGTGGTTTCGGGCTTGCACAGTAATGGGCCGGGCCCATTACTGTAGCAGCCCGAAACCCCCCAGCGCCCGGAAGTGGGGACACATAGGGTATTTCTGCAATTGTTTTCTTCAGCCTATTTAAAGGCAACCCGAGCCCCCTTCCTTTGCCTTTTTCTCTCAACCCTCTCACTCTCTGCCCGAGCCCCCTCAAGCAAAGTTGTTCACCTCTTCACCCTCGATCTTCCTGCCAAGTTTCAAGATTTTTGGAGGCTCAAATCCCGAGGTTCCCCATTTTACGGCGCGGCGCAACGTTGCATTCCTGGGTTCTTGTTCGGCGCAGCGACAGTGTTTTAGCTCCTCTGGGCTACCCCGAGATCATTTTGCTGTGATTCTTGCGCCGGCAGACTCCTAAGAGGTAGGACTTCATCTTTCGTTTTGGTCGCGCTTTCTCGTTTCGAGGTTTTGGCACGGATCCCGAGGCAAACAGTGACCCCTTTTTCTGTGTGGACTTCCTTGACAGCAGCGGGGTATTTTGGCCATATCTTCTCGCACGAGCATCAGACGGAAACGAGCTTATACAACTTTTTCATCTACGGATCGCAAGGAACACGCTCGTATTTTTCTTGGATTTTCCTGAGGTTTATTTCGAGGTGAAAATTACTGTTTTCTCAGTGAACAGTGCACAGTTTTTAGCACAGATTTTTGTATGAGTGTACCCCCTTGCCGAATTTTTATCTTGACTTACCGAACTCGGATTTGGGCGTGCAAGGTACCTTTGCGAAGCTATCGACGCGAGGATCGCTGTGGTATTTTTCTTGGAATTTTCTGGGCACTTTCTGCAGGTGATAATTTAACAGTTTTGAATCCGAGGTTGTAGGTGGTTATAAGAGCAATAATTGGGAGCCTAAGTGTAATTAGTGAGCTTTGTATTGTACCAGGAATATTTCGGGTGTGCTAAAATTGTGGGAGCAAGGATTTGGAGTTTTGGTATTTTCTTGCTGTACGGATCCGGACAGTTAGCACTTCAGGTGGGTGGTTGTTGTACTCCTCTCCTTTGGTATGCCCACTAGGAACATCGGAGTGTTCCCTCATTTTTGAGGCCCAAAGTATTATTAGTAACCTTGCATGCTCTAGGGAATTAATTATGGGTTGATTGATCGTTGATAAATTGTTATTTGATCCATGTGAAAATTGTTGGACTGCATGTATAGGGTTAAAATAATAGTTGAGGATTATAAAATTGCTAAATATTCCATGAGACTGTCACTTTAGCTTATGTCACTCTGAACTGATTACTCTTGGAAAATGGACAACATATTGAGACAATGCATGATTAAACGGGTCACTTAAATATTGACATCTTTTATTGCTACACTATCTTTTGGGACTTGACTTAGGAGAAACCATGCATTTATTCTTTTCTTCTCATAGTATTGATAGACTTGCGGCATAGTCGCTCGGGTTCGAGCGGGTGTTGGACAGTGTAGCCAGGTATTGGGAATTTGGGACAGGTTGGGCTTTTGACAGGGTGTTGCGGCGACCACGGATCTTGGGTGGTTGACCGGGTTGTTACTGTTGCATCAGATTGGGGGTTTTGGGGATCGGGCTTTCTTTAGTGGATGGAGTTTTCCACTTTGATCATATTCCTGATCCAGTCCTGCTATTATGAGACAGTGGTTACAGAGATGCTTGTTACAGTGATTTCCTTACTCGTGTGGGTCGCTCCCCTCGAGGGCCACTCCGGAGTGTGCGACCGGACGGATCGAGGCCGGTCTGTTATTACTTTAGAGCTTGATCGGACGGGCCGAGGCCGATCTGTTACTTACGTTGGGGACATGACCGTATCAGGCAGTAGTCGGTCAGTATCCCCACAGATGAGATTAGCAGGCAGTGCCAGTGTCCACTGGCGTTAGATTGGGTCATTTTGACAGGCTTCTTGATACTGATGCATACTTTCCCATACTTATTGGTTTATCATGTAGAGGCATATTAGGGGTAGCACTTCATCAGTTGTCATTCATAGCTTCACCCCCCTTTCTCTTCTTCCCCTTTTGCCTCTGATTACCTGGTGGGCATATTTGAGCTGAGGCTTTACCCACTAGGGGAGGCTACTGTTTATAGTAGTACTTACCCCCATTGTCTTTTCTTGTTTCTTTCTTCCCCTTTGTTTTGCAGAGTCCTCTGCGGGAGTTGCTGGGCCGTCAGCAACTGATCGAGGTAAGCGGATTGCAGACTAGATAGAGAGCCATCCGAGGGTTGTAGCACGTAGCTGGAGCTTTTGGGTACCTGGTCTTCTCAGACAGCTTTTGTTTATTTCTTTTTGGGTCTGGCTTTTGCCAGCTGTTTGTATTTAGTGGTGAGCTGGAAGAGACATCTGTATTTTATTCCACTGTTGTACTCTTTTACTTCCAGCTTCTGTCTGAGATACAGTAGTTTTAGTTTAGCTCTGATTATTATGCTCTTTTATTATTATTTCTTATCTGAGCAGGTTACCGACGCTTCGTGTATGTGGGAAATACCGCATGCACGGCGGATCTGTAGACGGGCCCGGGTTCTGGTTTACACCCGGGGCGTGACAGATTAATGGTCTCAATCTATAGTAGAACCCGTTTTTGTTATTATTTAAAAAGATTCTTACATTTTGTTTTGTGGTTCTTTCGTGTGGACTGCTATTTAAAAATATTTTTTCATTTTGTTTGGTGGTTCTTTTGTGCGGACTGTTTTGATGATTGGCTTTTCATTCGGTGCTACACTATTCTGAAAAAAAAAGAAAAAAAAAGAAAAAGGGACTGAAAAATAAAAAAAGGAAAGTGGTAAGTTGAAAATAGTCATATGTGGATGCCCGATTTTGTTCCTACCGAAAAAAGGACATTCTATATAGTGATTTCCATTATTTTTTTCCAGTCATGTTCTTTGACCTTTTTCTTTTTTTTTTCCTATGGCAATGATGAAAATGCAAAAAAAAACCTAACTTTGAATGGCCTATTGTTTGGACAACCAATTGGAGATGATTTGTTGAGTCTATTGAGGCCTATTTACTTACAAACTACTTTTGGGGTCATGATCATAATACAAAAGAGGAGTAGCTTTGGATAGTCTACTCTTTAGGCAACTAGTTGGAGATAACCGTTGAATTTATTAGAGTCAATTTAGTGGGAAGTTATTTATGCTTCTAGATTCACATGATTACATGCAGATTTTCTGAGTCAAAAACAAATCCACTTGGTTTGTGTTAGAAAATATCTATATTGAGTTTCACAATCTTTTATTTTTTTTAATATATTGTATCGTGAGTAGATTCGAAGTAAGTAAGCATTTCTAGGCAACTGGTTGGATATAAGCGTTGTGGCATTTGTCTTTGATGTCAAATTGTTCTCTCTCAGTTTTTTCTCCTAACCTATAACTTTAACTATTGTCCTTCTTTCAAAATTATATAATTTTACGTTTCGATTTACTTTTATGTAGGCATACCTGACTAATCCCTGTTTTCTTTAGTCCCTTTTTTTGCTAGCAGGTAGATTTCGTTGGAGTATAATTTACATTGAACAAAAGAAATAGTTTCAGTATTCCTTTGTCCCTGCCCCCTCTCCTCCTCTCTTTGATTTTCATATTTCTTCCAGGTTTGATTTTTCTTTTATTTTTTTTTAAATTGTTTATTGTTGCTTTCTCATTGCGATTGTTTTTAGCTAGATGCTCCATTGGAGTTAGGCTCTTCTTCTACTGTAAAAAATTGTGCTGGTCATATAGGTAGTATTTTATTTTACTTGGACATTTCTGAAAAAAAAATTAGTTCACAAACTAAGGCCCCTACCTGCCATCTAACTATCTGAGCATTGTGCCCGAGTTTTTTCTTTAACGATGCTATAGCTGTTAGCAAAATCGAGGGACCTGACAATGCAAGTTTGTATTGGGAGGTATTTGGAGTTTATTTTTCTTCTCCTCTTGAACCCTCAGGATGTTCATTTGCGCTGAATTATGGACTTGATGATTTAAGTAGTCGACGGGATTTTACTTCATTGAACTCTCAAGCTTAAGTGAAGACATAGTTGGATTAAATTTTTCGTCTTTCTCTCCTATTTTGAACTGTTCTGCTATTTAGGTAGTGTTTTGTTTTTTTAAAAATAGGCTTTAGGAGAGAAGTGTTTTCCATGGAAAAGGACTGTTTTGGTGGTTGGGTTTTGATTCGGTGCATTTAGTGCTACTCTATTCTGGAAAAAAAAAAAGGAAAGGAAAAGGGACTGAAAAATAAAAATAGGAAAGTGGGAAGTTGAAAATAGTCGTATGTGGATGCCCAATTTTGCTCTTACTGGAAAAAAGAACCTTCTATATAGTGATTTCCATTATTTTTTCTCGGTCATGTTCTTTGGCCTTTTTTTTTTTTTTCCTATGGCAAGGATGAAAATGCAAAAGAAAACCAACTTTGAATGACTTATTGTTTGGGCAACCAGTTGGAGATGATTGTTGAGTTTAGTGAAGCCTATTTACTCACAAACTATTTTTGGGGTCATGATCATAATACAAAAGATGAGTAGCTTTGGATGGCCTACTCTTTAGGCAACCAGTTGGAGATAACCGTTGAATTTATTTGGGCCAATTTCATAGGAAGTTAGTTATGCTTCTAGATTCATATAATTACATACAAATTTTCTGAGCCAAAAACAAATACACTTGGTTTGGGTTAGAAAAATAAATATGTATATTGAGTTTCACAATCTTTTATTTTTTTTAATATATTGTATCGTGAGTAGATTCAAAGTAGAAAGTAAGCATGATTATGCATAGAGTATATTATTCATTGTTTGGACGACCTACATTGTAGGCAACTGGTTGGATATAAGCATTGTGGTATTTGTCTTTGATATCAAATTATTCTCTCTTTGTTTTTCTCCTATTCTATAACTTTAACTATTGTCCTTCTTTCAAAATTATATAATTTTACGCTTCAATTTATTTTTATGTAGGCATACCTGACTAATTCCTGTTTTCTTTTAGTCCTTTCTTTTACTAGCAGGAGTATTTCATTGGAGTATAATTTACATTGAACAGGAGGAATAGTTTCAGCATTCCTTTGTCCCCGCCCCCTCCTCCTCCTCTCTTTGATTTTCATATTTCTTCCAGGTTTGATCTTTTTTTTTATTCATTTTTAAATGGCTAAATTACAGAAAACCTCCCTGTAATATACCGCTTTTTCACTTTACCCCCCTATCTTTTAAAAGCCTACATTTTGCCCCATCGTAATTACCGAATTGTCTTTAGGGGGCAACGGCGTTAACGGAAGAGGTAAATTGACGAAAATGCTCTTTTCTTATATTGGTGAGAGAACGGAGCGGAAACAAAGAGCGGAAATGCTCTGAATGCTCTGTGCCCTAAAAAAAAAGTTGGAGAGAAAAGAGCGGAAACAAAGAATCGGTGAGGTGAGGAAGACGAGCATGATTCGAAGCCTGAGGTGAGGAAGACGAGCCTGATTCGAAGCACAAGACGAAGGCGAGCGCCATTGAGCCAATAAGGAAGGTGAGAGAGGCGAGGTAATTTCTGGGCAATGGGGGATTTTTCTATTACATTGATCCACACAGTCAAACTTGAAACTGAAGTGAGCATCAAGCTCAGGGGATCATGTGGAGTCGAATGCTCACTTGCTGGATGATCAACAACTAGCCAGAATTAATTTGGGCTCTCTCGGGCATTTCCCCGAACACTTGGTGGGCATCTTTGCACAACACACAACCCAACACATTCAAGACAACAACTATGGCAAACTTGGTTAGAGAAGGTAAATACTGGTTAGAGAAGGTGGCAAGAGCTCTTCAACCCATGCACCATTGTTGGCCGTGGAGAAGAAACTCGGGCAACAATGGTGGCATCAATGGTGGATTTCCATTTAAAAGCTTTGGGCTACATGCAACATCACCAATAGCTTCTAGAGGTTAAATAGAGAAGGTCTGGGCAAGCCACAACCTTCGGCGTGCACTGGATGGCCGACCGCCATTAACGAGCTCAAGCTCGGGCCATTAATGGCGGAACTCGATCCTGACGTCATGGACCACATGCAAGTGCATAGGTGGGTTCTTCTCGACCCCAGGAAGCTCCCTGTGTCACGCCCCGGGGTCGAAACTGCGACCCGGGCTCGCCAACAGATCCGCCACCTATGCCAAACCCGCATAGGCGAAGCGTCCTACCTGCAAAAAGAGCTACAGCTAACAGATATCAGAGCTAAAAGATAAAACTGTTATAGAAATAAAATCAACCACTGTACAACTGAAGATAAAACAACAAGGTCCATCTCCCAAAAATGATAATCATACAATAACCTCGAGTACAAAACTCATAACTCAACAGTGAGATATCTCAAATACAACATCAGTGTACCAGCCCTCAATACATCATATCCTCACTACATCAGTCTCTCAAAGAGGAAATAAATACTAATCTACCGACTATGCTGAAGATCTCCTCAAAGGGGGGTACCGCTACTCTCCAATGGGTCAGGATCTAGCTCGCTACTCCCTCACCGCGAACAGCAACCGCAGAAACGGCAACACCCGCCAAGACTCTGCAAAACAAGGGAGAGAAAGGACAAAAAGGGGGAAAAACCCCCAACGGGCGTGAGAACTACGCAAAAAGGGAGTTCTCAGTGGGTATCGCCACTAGGCCCGACGATCTGCCCACCAAGACTACTAGAGGCAAAAGATAACCAATGCAATAAAACTGAAAGAATAAGCTGGAGACACTCTACAGCTACCATGCCTCTATCTAAAAGCTCCAATGGGGAAACTCTGATAAAGATATGCAACACCCGCACACGTGGTGCTCAATCGACCCAATCAAGCTGACTGCCACATCGGGTCCAGTCAAACCTGTGCCCACCTACAACCACCTCCCGCTGACGGGCAGGAATTACGTAGGGCGTCCAAACGGACTAACTCGCTATCGAGTAGTGGCTCATGCAGGCTATAGTCAAAATCCATGCCCTCTCTCTCAGAACGGATAGACTCAAGATGCTCAACCTCTCACACAACGGTCGAAAATCTCACAACGACCTCGGGACTACCGTTAAACCCCGAATGGTTCCCGACAACACTAGTACTGGTCTAAACACAACTGAAAGTATGCATTAGTGTCTAGAAGCCTGCCTAAATAACCCAATCCGACCACCAGTAGACACTGGTACTGCCTGCTCTGCCTGCCGCAACGGGTATGCTAGCTGCTGCATAACACCGAAGCAAAGGAGTCTCAAGGACTCAAAGTCTGTCTGGCTCTGCCTGCCGCAACGGGTATGCCAGCTGATGCATAACACCGAAGCAAAGGAGTCTCAAGGACTCAAAGTCTGTCTGACGCACACTCCGGAGTGGTACTCGAGGAGAGCGACCCACACGAGTAAAGTAACTCAGTAACAAGTATCTCTGTCACAAGTATCACGATATAGCAGGACTGGATCACAACTCTGATCAAAGTGGAAAACCCCGTCCACTAAAAGAAACCCCGATCCCCAATCTGGTATAATGAAACTCAACAAGTGGGAAACTCCATCCACTAGAGAAGCCTGATACCCAATCTGATGCATAAACAATCTCCGGTCAACCGCCCAATGTCCGCGGTTGCCGCAATACCTCACGAACCACAACCTAACACCATCCGGCATAACCTGTCCCCGACACCAGGACCCCAGCTACACTATCCCAAATCCCTGCTCGAACCCGAGCAACGCGAATCAAGTATCTAGAAAGAAAGGAGAAAGAACAAACATGGTTTCTCCTAAGTCAAATCCCAACATGAAAGTGTAGCAGTAAAAGGTGGCCTAGCTATATGTCCATACAAGCATGCATTTGTCCTCAAGGAAGAATAAAGAAAATAAACCTCATGCCAAAATTATCAATGACCATACCTGTCCATAATCCTCAATACATAATGGCTCCTCAGAGTAGAACCTGCACATAACTACATAATCCTATCCCAATGCATAAACCAGCCTCATAAAAGGTTATGTGCTAATATGGCATGATAATCAATCATATAGGGTAACCTTGCCTTAGGAAAGCTTCCACTAATCATCAACATGAATGTTTGATTAATACCATTTTCATATAATGAATAATTCACCTGCAATTCCCATAAAATCCACATTGTTAGGCTTACCGATCAATCCCAGCCATTGTACCATATACCTGCATGCAATTCTAAGTTTCTAACATATAAAAATTTAGAGAACCGCCCACCGGTTCTGGGAATAAGGCACCCACCTGAAACGCTGACTGTCCAAAGCCCAACAGCTGAAAACACCAGATAACTCTAATCCCTTGCTCCAATAAGTTCAGCACACCCGTAACCCTCCTGGCACAATACAAAGTCCACTATTACACATACATTCCAAAATCTGCTCTCACACACACATACAACAACAGTCCCAGAAATGCTTAATTTTCACCTGCAGCAAGAGCCCAGAAAATTCCCAGAAAAATATCACCGCGCTCCTCGCGTCGATAGCTTCGTAACGGTAGCTTGCACGCCCAAAACTGAGTTCGTTAAGCCAAGATATAAATTCGACAAGGTGGTACACTCAAAAGATTTCAGCACAAAAATACTGTAGCACTGTACACAGAGAAACAGTGATTCTCACCTCTGATGAAATCTCAGAAAAATCCAAGAAAAATACGAGCGCGTTCCTTGCGATCTGTAGATGAAAAAGTTGTATAAGCTCGTTTCCGGCTGACGCTCGTGCGCAAAGATATGGCCAAAACACCTCGATGCTGTCGCACAATTCCACACAGAAAAAGAGTCAAGAAAGAACCTCGGGATTCGTGCCACAGACTCAAAACCGAAATGCGCGATCAATAAGAAAGATGAGGCCCTACCTCTAAGGAGTCTGCCGGCGCAAAAATCACTGAAAAAGATGATCGGGGTAGCCCAGGGGAGAAATTACACCGAACAACGACGAAGAGGAACACCTGAAATGCAACGTCGCACTGCGCCGAAAAATCCAGAACCTCGGGATGCGTGCTCCCAAAAATCCCAAATCTCTGCAGGAAGATCAAGGACTTGAAGATGAAAATCTTCCAAGAAGGGAGCTCGGGGAGATCATGCGTGGGCTGAGAGAAAAAGAGCAGAAAAGAGGGCTCGGGCTGCCTATTTATAGGCTGAAGAAAACAATTGGGAAAATTTCCATCTTGTCCCAACTTTCGGGCGCCCGGTCCGGTCCGCCCGAATTCGGGCGCGCACAGTGCGGCCCGGCCCGCCAAGTTTCGGGCGCGCACAGTGCGGCCCAGCCCGGCCCATCCCGTCGCACGGGATCGCACCTCCGTCCGACCCGCCCCAGGGCCCGCCACGTGTCCGCCGAACACGGTACAGCCATGCAAGTGCCCGCGGAGAGCGCCACGTGCCCCCGCCCGCAGTCAACGCGGTGGGTGGCGCCCGCGAATCAGCGGGCGCCACGTGGCGCTGCCCACGACCGGCCCACCTGCCCGCGTATGGCCACCTGCCCCGACACCTGCCCCGCGCGTTGCGTGGACCGCGCGCACAACACCGAACCAATAACCATCTGCCACGTGTCCACCCGGTTCACCGTGCACCCGCGCCCAAGTTCCGTGGACCGCGCCTGCTGCGCCGGCCAACAGGAAAGCGCCACGTGGCCCGCTCCCGGCGCACGCCCTCCGCGGTGGACCGCGCACCTGCCCGCGCCCTCAGCGCCTGCCCGCGGCCGCTAGCCTCCTGCCCGAGCGCCTTCCGCCGCCTTCCGCCGCTGCCCGCCGCCGCCGGCCGCCGCCGGCGGTCGCCGGAAACACTATTCCGGCGGTGAACAGTAAAAATCACTGTAGCAAGCTCCGAAAAATACAAGTAAATAGCCCATCTTGACCGTTTTCGCGCGCTGAGTCCAAATCCGGCGTCCATTTTGCCAAATTCCAAACCTATAAATTGCCGGGGGCTCCCGAAAAGGTATTTTTAATCCGAATTTCGCGCTGAGCCTAAATTTGACATCCATTCTGCGCGTAAACTCCTCTAAACATCCGACGGGGTCCCATGATTACCCACGTGATCTATTTTAAGCCCCGAGTCCAATACTTGTGTCCAAATTGGCGCACGAACACCGCCGACATGCCACGTAGGCTTCCAGAAACTGCTGGTCACACTGTAGAAGCCCTGCAAAGATCCGGGTCACCACACCCTGGGTAGGTGGCCGGCGGTGGGAAGCGTCGCCGGCGCCGGAGCAAAAAGCTCAGTTGAGGGGTCATCTTCCCCAAACTAGGGCATGAGCTTGCAGCCTCCCTAGTGCACTAAACCACACCAAATTTTGTGGGTGGCTTGCTCTCATCTAGGAGAAGAAGATGGTCATCTTTGTTTCCACCAAAAACCACCGGGAGCAAAGCTAGCTCAAAGCGGAGCTCTTATGGGTGCAACTTTGCCGTCGACCAACCGGAGCTTTTCCCATTTCATGGGTAGGCTGCAAAGACTCCTTGGACAACAAGGATGTCACTTCCAAAGGTATCGGTGTCACGCCCCGAGTTCGCCAATTTGTACGGTTCGGGCACGCCAACAGACCCGCCAATCGGGTATGACCTTTCACTACCCGAAAGGAACGGTAACATCCATAATAACACAACAAGTGTATGCGGAAGCTCAATATCAGAGTACTAAAAATCACTACAAATTAAAAACTTTCATTCAGTAACAAACAGTTAATGCGGAAATGAAAGCCTGCAAGAGTGAACCATGAATTAAATTTATTACACTTTACATTTCTGAACTTGCAAATAAAATTATTACAATCTTTTACATAAATTTCCTCACCATACAAGGTTCACTCAAGAAATATATAAAAAGGGATACCTCTGCTAGACCCTCTAGGTCTCTATGCTGCTGGGCTCTTGCCCCTGTCGTATGCCTCGCCGTCTGCATCTGAACCGTCTCGTCCGCTGTATCCATACCCGAACCTGTGGGGGGGGGGGGGGGGGGGGGGTCACCCAAGGGGTGTGAGAACTCCGACAGAGTTCCCAGTGGGTTCAACCACCGAGAAAAAGTGTCCTACACCACTTGGTCCAATGGAAGCAATAATAATAGTGCTAGGGAAAACTAAAATCCTCAATATCAAATGCGACTATGCAAAATAATATATCACTACACTAACTGTGTAAACTCATCGACCCAGCACTACTCTGTCTAGCCACACTAGGCTGCTAAGCACCAACTCGGCCACTATGCCGCTATATATATAAGGTCAAACTAACCCGGCCATCTTGGCCACTCAAATTTCTCTTTTTCTTTACATTCTGGTTCTTTAGTTCAAGTTAACCCTCGGAAATTCTTATCCAACGGGCCCCAGCCCGGTTGTCCTGCTACCATCAGATAAGATTTCTAAGGTTGCCGATAACACCCGCAAGTGTTACCCCGTCCTACGGAAGAAACGTCCCGAACGGGTCTCTACCCGGGAGAGGGGCACTGCCTGCAACTCCAACATGGGCCGCGTTTCACTCCGTAGAATCTTTATATTTTCTTTCTTTTCTTTTCTTTTTCTTTTCTTTTCTTTTCTTTCTCTTTTTACTTTAGTTCTTAGCCTCTTGCCTTTGAACACTTTTCTTTCTCATTCGAGCTTATAGCTCCAAATTTTGCCACTGGCAAATCTCTTTCTCTTTCCTTTGAGCATTTAGCTCTTTGCTTTGACTTTAAGCCTTTCGAAAGTATCTCATCCGATGGGTCACTGCCCAGGGAGTCCTGCTCCACTTGACGAGTCTCAAATTCGAAGGCGCCATTTACATTTTCTTTATGCTTTTTAGCCACCTTTAGCTTGCTTTTAAACTTTACATTTTTACAATAATTTATCTCTTATCCTAGGTCCCGCTATAAGGATAACTAGGAGTCACTTGGACTCTTAAACATTTCTCTTTTATTTCTTTAACTCAAATTGAAGTTAATGTGATAGTCCATTGCCCAGACACCCTATGACTTTCTAGGGTTATATTTGTTTAATTCTTTAATCTTGGGATCTTATCCCGCTTTCCTGATTCCTCACTGAATCCTAGAGTTCACTTAACTCTGTTTTTCTGTTCCACTTTAACTTAGAGTTGCACTGACTCTAATTTCCTGTTTTCCCTTTTATGTCTCCACACTTGATCCATTTTTCCATTCTCTTGATTCCTTACTGAATCCTAGAGTTAACTTAACTCTATTATCCTGTTCCATTATTAATTTAGAGTTACACTGACTCTAATTTCCTGTCTGTGAGTTTAAACTCCTCTGGATCACCTTAGGTTCCCTTTACCTAAGTTCCATGTCATACTCATCCTAGAGTTCCTTGACTCTATGTTGATCACTAGTTCACCTTAGGTCCCCTTTACCTAAGTTCCACGTCATACTCATCCTAGAGTTCCTTGACTCTGTGTTGATCACTAGTTCACCTTAGGTCCCCTTTACCTAAGTTCCACGTCATACTCATCCTAGAGTTCCTTGACTCTATGTTGATCACTCTATCTAGTGTCCTTAGGTTATCCCCTAAGACAATGCCACTCGTCCAATCCTTGGATAACTCCTAGTTCAATGTCACTCGTCAAACCCCTAAACTAGATTTTCTCCTAGTCTTACTACCAACAAGTTCTGTTCCCTTATGTCACATGATTCCTAGGGTTGTACCCTACATGATCACAGTCATCACATAATTATCATTTCTACGCATGCAATTATTTTCATATCCATCATAAAAATAATATTTATCCTCTATGCATGCAATTTCATCAATTTAGATAAGTCAAGAATTTACATTTTTCCCTTAATTCTTGTACACATGCAAATTTATCCTCTTTCTTTGGCAACCAACAGTTGCATTTTTTTCATCTGTATCCATTTACACATGCACATTTGTCATCTGTCTTTGACAACCAACAGTTGCATTTTTTCGTCTGTATTCCTCTAAACATGCAAATCTTAATCATAATTACCTAACGCCTCTAACAGGCTACTATCATGCTTCGAATCGAAAGCAAGGGAGCAAGGGGAGAGGTCACCCAATTTCGGCAGAATTCCCCACCTTGTGGTGTCCCCAATTGCTTGTAAACACTTGCAATTGGTCCCTGCGCGATTCCACTTGTCTCCTCGAGCTTGCACGCAAAACGGTGCACCTCCCTCGAGTCCGCACGCAAAACGGTGCACGTCCTACAATCCTGCACGCAAAATGATGCATGTCATTAAAAATCCATACGTAAAAATGGTGCGCGCCACTTCAGCCAGCACGCAAAACGATGCGCGGCAACACGATCTGCACGCGAAACGGTGCACGTACCTTAAATCTGCACGTAAAACGGTGCACGTCTGACTGTAGGGTTGCACGCAAAACGGTGCATATTTTTCTATCCCTGCACCAAAAATGATGTATAATATTAGAGTCGGCACGCAAAACGGTGCGCGACAACACGATCGGCGCGCAAAACGGTACACGTACCTCAAATCTGCACGCAAAACGGTGCACGCCTCACTGTAGGATTGCACGCAAAACGGTGCATATTTTTCTAGTCCTGCACGCAAATCGATGCAAAATATTAGACTTTGCACGTAAAACGGTGCACAACAACTCAATCTGCGCGTAAAACGAAGCACATACCTCGGTTTGGCACGCAAACCGGTGCACTTTTCTTTTTCAACGTTGCACGCAAAACGGTGCACGTTTTCTGAGTTTGCGTCCAAAACTGCACATTTTTGTCGAATCCGCATGCAAAACGGTGCATTTTTCTACAACTTGCACGTAAAACGAGACGCGCGAAAAATATCCGCGACAGTCCGTGCAGCAACGATACAGTAGAACTCGATCCCTAAAACGTAAAACGATACGGGGTCAAATTTAATGTCCAAAAGGAACCCTACAAATTGTGCTAAAAATACCGAAAAGAAAACGACGAACGGTCTACCTCGACAGCGTTGCGTAGTCCATCTGACTTTTTGGAGCACTTTGCGCGCTGCATGAGGTCGTCGAAGCGCCGTTCCCTCCCCACGAATCCCCTCTTTCGCTCTCCCTCGTGCTCGGGTGGAGAAGGAAAGGGAGAAGAGGAAATAGAATGGCGGTGCGGGGGAGGAGGAAGAAGGAAAGAAAAGGAGAAAAGAAGGGAGAGGAGTGGACCGTGGACCGGGTCCACGGTCCCCCCCCAACGGGGAACCTTGGGTGGCGGTCCACCAGGCAAGGGGGCGCGCACCAGGTCCAGGCGGCGCCCCCCTGCGCCACGTGGTGCGCGTCCTGCGCGCCACGCGGGCGCGCACCCGCGCCTTGCGCAGCACGCCTCTGCCGCCTCGGAATTCGCGCGCGTTATTCCGGAAATCCGTTTTTGCTCCGTTTTCTGTCCGTTTCTCGTCCGGTTCCGTCCAAATTTGACAGGCGGCTTCGTTTCAGCTTAATTTATCACAAAAAATTTTAAATTTTCAGTTTGGGCCATTTCTGGATCACCAAAAGCCTCGCTGTATCCAGAATCACTGGCGGACCCCGTTCTCGCAATCCGGATATCCGATCAATACGAAACTTTTACTGTAACCTTAAAATAGTATTACGGAGCTCCCCGAATTTTCTCAGAATTTTTTGAAACTATTGACGGAGCCCGTTCTTACTATCGGATATCCGATCAACGCGAAACATTTTCTGTGGTCTTAAAACATATTTACGGGGCTCCCGTAATTTTCTCGAAATTTTCCGACACTGTGAATTTTGCACTAAAAATCTGGGCCCCCTTTCTCAAATAAATTTTTAGATCTCTCCATTTTAACCCGATTTGGGCCCAACTCGCGTCCAAATGTTCTTTACTTCCCTAACTTTCATAACACTAGTATTTCATACCACCTTTATTTACATTTATTTATATACCTGTCACGCCCCGGGGGTCTCGCTCAGCGGAAAAGAAAGAGTTGTTGGTTTGAATCCCTTATTTTTTTTTTTGAAATTCGGTCCTCCCCGGCACGTGCCCAGATCCGCCGCATATATAGATTTACTCGAAAATCGGGCAGAGTCTCCTCTGTATATGCACGGCGTCGCGGCTATTACAACATCTCAACACAAGCATTCAGTTAATCACAACAGTTCGACATTCAACCAACATTGCAAACTAAATAGAAAGCCCGTCGCCAGTCAAGTTGAAAGGATAAACCCACAGTTTTGAAAACAGGTCCACACGACCCAAGGTTTTGAAAACGGTTTGGAAAGATGCCATAAATCCACAGGGTTTGGAAACAGGTCCACACGACCCGAGGTTTTGAAAACGGTTTAGAAATCCCATAAATCCACATGGTTTGGAAAACGGGCCCACACGACCCCATATTTTTGAAAGATAGTTTTCGAAGTTCCTTTTTCTTTTCTAGTTATTTTGCTTTGGAAAACGGCCGAACGGGGATAATAAAAGAACCATAATAATAATATCAAATCCAAAACACCGGTAACCAACATCCACACCGACCCCACAAGGGTATCGCGAACCACACCGTAGTCTACAGTACCAAATGAAATGCAAGGAAGAGTAAAGGAGAAACAGACTAGGGCTCCTCACTGCCCGATCACTCCTGCCTCGACCTCACCGTCGTCTACCGCTCACCCCTGGAAGAACCTGTCACGGAGTGGGTAGTCAGTGACACGTAACGGTAATAATAAGCAAGAAAGAAAAGCCAAACCCAACTGTAAGACTATCCGGAGCAACCACTCGGCTCACTGGGCGAGTAACACGTGAATACCTGCAATACCTGTAATACCTGTAGCACCTATGCACCTTGATCTCGTCGGGCACCTACCCCGACAGATCGCACCGCTCACACCTTGGGGCACCTGACCTCGTCGGACACCTACCCCGACGGGTCACACCTCTCCACCCCCTTTTGATGCCTCAAACCCCCCACCTACGGGGGGCCCCACTACCTCACCTCGTGGGTTAACACGGGTCTAAGACCGCTTTTCCGGAAAAGAGCACCCTTTGCGGTGGCGAGACCGCGGGTGCGCGTGTCGCAACTACGAGCATAAAGCCAAAATACAGGATAATATCGCAAACACTAGAGACCGTTAGCATTGGTACGGATAACATGTAATTAGTAACCTTCCAACAACATTGACACTATGCTAAGCCTTAAAGAAAAACCCACCTGTCACGTGCTATGACCGCCGCTCAACCCCTCCGCGTCCCGGTGCACTCCCCGGATCTGCAAGGACCCCCGGGACGAATCAGATACCCACCAACAATTAATCGAGAGCAGTAGAAAAGAAATATCCAGTTTCCGTTGCTGGACGCGACCCTGGCCCGTCGGTCGCGGAAACGGCGATGGCCCGGTCGGACCCGGTGGCGGCGGCGTGGCCGCACGGTGTCCGGGCCTGCGCGGCGCCCAGACCGCGCGCGCGGGCGGCGCCCCGCGCGGTGCCCAGCCCGCACGCGCGGGCGGCGCCTCGCGCGGCGCCCAGGCCCGCGCGGGCTGGGTGCCCAGCCCGCACGCGCGGGCGGCGCCCCGCGCGGTGCCCAGGCCCGCGCGGTGCCCCCGTGGCGGCGGCGTGCGGCCGACCGTAGGGTCCCGCCTCCTTCGTGCGATGATCCGCCTCAACCTACCCAAGAATTACATGCAGTAAAAGAAACGAATTATTAACAAAAGAACTCACCGATCTCGGCGTTCCCGATCCGCCGATGGAGAAGGAGGAATAGGAAAGGTTCGCCCCGCGCTTCCTTGCCGGATTCCTTGGGGTGAGCGATCGTTTCCCCCTCTCCTTGATCACCTCCGCCTGGTCCTCGGTTCCGCCGGTAGAAAAGAGGGGATTTTTGGGAAAAGGGTTCCGCTTCCTCGTTCCTTGTGACCTACGCTCAGGGCAAGAAGGAGGAAAAATAATACTCCCAACCCAAGTCGCAACATAGAAGAAAAGGATCGGGCTAATAAAGAAAGTGGGGGTGGCCCAAACCTAATTCTGCAAGGCCAAAATAATTAGTCGACTTGGGTGCGAACCAGGGTTCGGTCTGCCTCGGTAGTTGTGTAAGTCGCCTGAACCGCACAAAACTTCCGGAATTTATTCTGGGAGATCCCGGAGTCGGAATCCAGAACCGATTTCGCCGGCGGTCTCCGTTTCGCGAGCTTTATTGACTAAAAATACTCGCGAGCCCCGACGATCTGCCAGGAAACAAAGAATTATTAGTTCCCCCTCCGGACCCCTAAAACGAAACGCGAAGTAAAGAAAACCCAAAAAAATAGACCCAAGAACAGAACCACAGTGTTTTAAACCAGCGGGTACTACAATACCAAAATTCCGGTTCACTACATTCTACCCCCCTTAAAATAAGTTTCGTCCTCGAAACTTGAGTCACATCTCGACTCCTGCTTGATCAAGAGGGGGAACTTGCCCTCACTACTGGGCTCACTGAACCTCGTGACTGGCATCACATTGCCTGCTCGCCCAACAATTACACGAGCAGCCCATTCCTGGATCCCTATCTCAACTCAGGGACAAACTCAGACCTGGCGTCTGGCCACTTTCACCAAGTAGGTGAGAACACATTTGAGCACTTGCTCTCTCAATTGCCACAAATGGCGAAGTCTCATCTTGCGAAATCTTCATTTTAATTCCGCAGTCATTTTATCTTTCACAAGGAGGTTGCATCTGCAACTAATTACATTTACCGCATTTTCCGGTCACTCCGCTGCCTAATGTGGAGTGCAAAGGCCAATCCACAAGTCCTCAACTATCTCACACGCTGCTATCGTTCTAAGATCACGGGTTATCAGCTAACCCGATATCTCGGACTAGTAATAGGTTCACAGACCACGGTCCAATAGGGGTCTATAGCCCAAAACTAATCCACCACTGTACAATGGCTCTCACTAGCACACAGACCCAATCATCATACGGGTAGATCCTCACTTAGGACTTCTGCACCCACATTCCTACTAGGAGCTACAGTACCTCAATCACCACTAGCTCTACGGCCTGGTCACATCACACTCTCAGTGTACTAATCTCAGTGTACTAATAGCCTCAATGCTCACATGTGGCATTCCATGTTCCCGGGTCATCGCTCGGACTACCGTCCCGACCAAATCTCTATCATGCCCCGCCATCAGGTCTCGGGCCGCTGTCTCTCACAGCTGACTGCGCCTGCCCACTGGGCTACAGGCCCACAGTCCACAAACATGGTCCAGGCACGGATCGTCCCCAAGCGAACCCGCTAATCGTCGCCACGCGACCACTATGCTCACTGAGCAAAACCAAACTAACTAGTCGTCAATCCACGACCCAAACTCTCTATCAACTCTAGCCACACTGGGCAAAGGCTAATGTGCCACCTAAACAGCTCTCTCTGGCTAAATGATACCTGTGCTCCATGAGCACCCAACAGTTGGGCGTCCTACGCCCCCCATGCTAACTCGCAAGGTCCAGTGCTAAGCAACTTGCTTAAACACGCGTATGACTCCTATACACCTCTCCCAACTGGGTTGAGGCACCATAGCAACAGTTCACCCTTCTGGTGATTAACACGCAAATCCTGCGGTGGCAATCCTCGCCATTGCACCGATCCATCAGAACGGCGCCACAAAACTCTCGCTCTATCGGGGGATCCACGCATCTTGAAGCCTACTCTAGGCTTGTAAATCCTTCTTGCCCTAACCTTTAGGACATATTTATTTGGTTCTCGCAACATAGCGATCACTAGCGTTCTATAAATCGGTCTCTCACTGGACCTTTCCAACCATACTTTGCCAGCAAATTTGCTGACACAAGCTTATAACACTCTTTGCTGAAGGTGCGGGGTGCTCCGACAAAAGCTCGGCGGCCACTGCCACCCTCTCCACTGTCGCCCCATCATGCGGCGACGCCGTACGCTCATGCTTCATTTATGCAGCCTCAGCTTGCTGCGCTGTCAGCCACTGGAGCCTATTGATCTGCTCCGACCGTCACCTTGACGCCACCTATAGGCGTCGGAATCTGTCTGCCTATCGGCGGGAAGTCCCCGTTTAGCGGCAAGAAGCTTGATCTGCTGCTGGACCACCCAATAAGTGCGGCCACCTGCTATCGCAGCTCATGTACGTCGTTTGACCCCGAGCCCTCTCGTGACTCGAGTCGAAACAGGTGTGTTTCCCTATGTGGTGTCATCGCCAATATGCACACCACAACGAACCAACTAGCCCAAACTTAGCCATTTGAGCAACGCGCAGTCTACATTCCGACGAAAAGGCTCGTCGACTCAATCATGCGAAAGTATAGGAGGGTACTCCTTTTCATCTCCAACATTACGTTGTCGGCTGCCAACGTAATATCCGAAGTATGAAAGCTCGTCGCCCTCGATCAGTCCCAATATCCTTTTTGGGAACAACAATAACCAATCGAATACTTTCGCCCAACAATCGGCACACTCTCTCGTGCTAATCCCTAGGGTCTCCCTAAGGTTGCTAACCACCTAGGACTATTCCTAGGCTCTGATACCACTCTAATCTGTCACGCCCCGAGTTCGCCAATTTGTACGGTTCGGGCACGCCAACAGACCCGCCAATCGGGTATGATCTTTCACTACCCGAAAGGAACGGTAACATCCATAATAACACAACAAGTGTATGCGGAAGCTCAATATCAGAGTACTAAAAATCACTACAAATTAAAAACTTTCATTCAGTAACAAACAGTTAATGCAGAAATGAAAGCCTGCAAGAGTGAACCATGAATTAAATTTATTACACTTTACATTTCTGAACTTGCAAATAAAATTATTACAATCTTTTACATAAATTTCCCCACCATACAAGGTTCACTCAAGAAATATATAAAAAGGGATACCTCTGCTAGACCCTCTAGGTCTCTATGCTGCTGGGCTCTTGCCCCTGTCGTATGCCTCGCCGTCTGCATCTGAACCGTCTCGTCCGCTGTATCCATACCCGAACCTGTGGGGGGGGGTCACCCAAGGGGTGTGAGAACTCCGACAGAGTTCCCAGTGGGTTCAACCACCAAGAAAAAGTGTCCTACACCACTTGGTCCAATGGAAGCAATAATAATAGTGCTAGGGAAAACTAAAATCCTCAATATCAAATGCGACTATGCAAAATAATATATCACTACACTAACTGTGTAAACTCATCGACCCAGCACTACTCTGTCTAGCCACACTAGGCTGCTAAGCACCAACTCGGCCACTATGCCGCTATATATATAAGGTCAAACTAACCCGGCCATCTTGGCCACTCAAATTTCTCTTTTTCTTTACATTCTGGTGCTTTAGTTCAAGTTAACCCTCGAAAATTCTTATCCAACGGGCCCCAGCCCGGTAGTCCTGCTACCATAAGATAAGATTTCTAAGGTTGCCGATAACACCCGCAAGTGTTACCCCGTCCTACGGAAGAAACGTCCCGAACGGGTCTCTACCCGGGAGAGGGGCACTGCCTGCAACTCCAACATGGGCCGCGTTTCACTCCGTAGAATCTTTATATTTTCTTTCTTTTCTTTTCTTTTTCTTTTCTTTTCTTTTCTTTCTCTTTTCACTTTAGTTCTTAGCCTCTTGCCTTTGAACACTTTTCTTTCTCATTCGAGCTTATAGCTCCAAATTTTGCCACTGGCAAATCTCTTTCTCTTTCCTTTGAGCATTTAGCTCTTTGCTTTGACTTTAAGCCTTTCGAAAGTATCTCATATGATGGGTCACTGCCCAGGGAGTCCTGCTCCACTTGACGAGTCTCAAATTCGAAGGCGCCATTTACATTTTCTTTATGCTTTTTAGCCACTTTTAGCTTGCTTTTAAACTTTACCTTTTTACAATAATTTATCTCTTATCCTAGGTCCCGACATAAGGATAACTAGGAGTCACTTGGACTATTAAACATTTCTCTTTTATTTCTTTAACTCAAATTGAAGTTAATGTGATAGTCCATTGCCCAGACACCCTATGACTTTCTAGGGTTATATTTGTTTAATTCTTTAATCTTGGGATCTTATCCCGCTTTCCTGATTCCTCACTGAATCCTAGAGTTCACTTAACTCTGTTTTTCTGTTCCACTTTAACTTAGAGTTACACTGTCACGCCCCGGGTGAAAACCAGAACCCGGGCCCGTCCACAGATCCGCCGTGCACACGGTATTTCCCGTGTACACGAAGCGTCGGTAACCTGCTCAGATAAAAGAGATATAAAAAAGAGCAATAAAAACAGAGCTGAACTAAAACTAATACATCTCAGACTGAAGCTGGAAATAAAATACAATACATCTGTATAAATGATACATCAGTCTCTCCCAGCTCACAAATAAAAAAAAATACAACATGCTGGTAAAAGCCAGTCCCAAAAGTGAAAGTACAACCGTCTGAGGAAAACATGGGTACACCAATAGTCCAGCTAATACGCTCATCCTGCCTCGAGATCTATCTACTCAGCCGTCCTCTCTCCTCGACCCGCCACTGAAAGCCCAGTAGCACCCGCAGAAGACACTGCAAAACAAGGGGAAAGAAAAAGATGGAAGAAGAATGGGGGTGAGAACTACTAGTAAACCAGTAGCCTCCCCTAGTGGGTAAAACCTCAACTCTGACACGCCCACTAGGTCTACCAGAGGCAAAAGAAAATAAAGGTGGTATGCCAAAACGAATAAGACTCCTGATGAAAAGCTACCACTAGTATGCCTCAAAATGCTGAGCTAAGAAAATAGCTAAAGGTATGCATCAGAATATAAATGCTTGTCTGAATAACCCAATCTGGCCACCAGTAAACACTGGTACTGCCTGCTAATCTCATCTGTGGGAATACTGACCGACTACTGCCTGATACGGTCATGTCCCCAAAGTAAGTAACAGATCGGCCTCTGTCCGTCCGATCAAACACTAAAGTAATAACAGACCGGCCTCGATCCGTCCGGTCGCACACTCCGGAGTGGCACTCGAGGGGAGCGACCCACACGAGTAAAGTATCTCTGTCATCAGTATCACAAGTATCTCTGTCAAGTATCTCAATATCGCAGGACTGGATCATGACTCTGATCAAAGTGGGAAAACCCATCCACAAGAGACCTGATACCCAATCTGATGCATAAGAAATCTCCGGTCAACCGCCCAATGTTCGCGGTTGCCGCAATACCCAGCCTGTCCCAAAACCCAAGACCCTGACTACACTATCCCATCCACCCTGCTCGCACACGAGCTACAAATACCCTGAGTCTCAAATAAAAAGAGAAAAGAATAATAAAAAGGGTTTCTCCTATGTCAATTCCAGCATGATAGTGTAGCAGAAAAAGGTGGCCTATCTAGGTGACCATACAAGCATGCAAATGTCCCAAGATGATATACATAAAATAAAGCAGATATCGATATGATCTTACCTTGCTAAAGCATGCTGATAAATGCATAAGGACAGTAAATAAGAGATAACCTGTGCTTGTCTAAACCTCATGCCCAAGCCCACAATTTATTAATCAGCCTTCTAATCATAGAAGTTACTACAATGCCTAGTGGGTAATCAAAAGTAGGGGTCATAACAACATCCATGATCACAAACATGTCCCACATATAACATCGGGTCCACCGCCTGCTATCCGCGGTAGCCATAATACTCCAGAAGCTACAATCCAGGCCCCGGCCACACTATGCCAATCCCCTGCTCAAACCCGAGCAACAAATAGTCACCTGACTAAGCATAGGGGGAGAAGAAGCAAATAGGTTTCTTCTAAATCAAATCCCAACATAAAGTGTAGCGATAAGAAATGGCCCTACAAAATGTCCAAATAAGCCAGCCTATGTCCTCATGAGAGATAGGAGAAAGAGTGACAAATAGTGGTTCGACCAGTGTATCAATTAATAGCTTCACCTGGGTATAATCATCACGCTAAAATCATAATCCGACCACACCCGTCTATAACCTGCTAATCACCATCATATAAACAATCCCCCTACGTATGTCCAAAATATTCTCAAGTGGTACCCTCCCGCAAGACATATCATAATATTCCAGCATAAAAGTAAATCTCCCATGCTAAGTTAAATGCCAATAATATTTCCATAAGCATGTGTAAGTTCCAACCACTATCACGTTTTCCACTAAGATATTATCCGTATGATAGGCTCACAATTATTTAGTTCAGCATGCATGTCCATTAGGTGACCATTCAACATGTCCAATAAAGGGGATCACTCTAATATTCTTAGTGGGTATATCAGAAAAGAGGAGTAAAGCAACCACCCACCTGAAGTGCGAACTGTCCGGACCCGTACAGCTGAAAATACCAGAAACTGCAAACCCTTGCTACAACAAGTTCAGCACACCCGTAACACTCCTGGTACAATACAAAATCCACTAAACACACTTAGGCTCCCAAATAATGCTCTTATAATCACATACAATATCTGTCCCAAAACTGCTAAATTTTCACCGGCAGAAAGTGCCCAGAAAAATCCCAGAAAAATACCACAGCGATCCTCGCGTCGATAGCTTCGTAATGGTAGCTTGCACGTCCAAATCCGAGTCCGATAAGTCAAGTTATAAATTCGGCAAGGGGGGGTATATTCATACAAAATCTGTGCTAAAAACTGTGCACTGTTCACAGAGAAAAACAGAGATTTCACCTCGAAAAAAATCTCAAGAAATTCCAAGAAAAATACGAGCGCGTTCCTTGCGATCCGTAGATGAAAAAGTTGTATAAGCTCGTCTCCGTGTGACGCTCGTGCGCGAAGTTATGGCCAAAATACTCCGATGCTGTCCTCACATCCCTCACAGAAAAAGGGGTCACATTAATGCCTCGGGATCCGTGCCAAGGAGTCAAAATGAGATTGCGCGATCAAAATGAAAGATGAAGCCCTACCTGTCGTGAAGCCAACGGCGCAAAAATCGTAGAAAAAGAGTGTCGGGGTAGCCGAGGGGAGCCATCACACTGCCACTGCGACGAAGGGGGACATCGGGAAGGAAACGTCGCGCCGCGCCGTAAAATCCAAAACCTCAGGATGCGTGCACTCAGAAATTCCCAAACTCTGCAACAAGAACCGGAACTCGAAGATGAAAATTTTCACTGAGGGGAGCTCGGGGAGATGGGGCCTCGAGGTGGTGCAAAAACTAAGAAGAATGGAGCTCGGAGAGGATTATGCCAAACAAGAAGGAAAACAATTGAAAAAATTCCCGATGTGTCCCCGAAACAGGGGACAGCCGTAGAAGCCCACTAAAAGGCCGCCACGTGTCCCCTCCAAGAGTCAACCGCGCACAGTGCGCGGCGTCAGCGCGGCATGGCGCCCGCGCGCGCACGCGGCCCGAGGTAACCACCCTGCACCGTGGACCGGGTGCACGACACCAACCAATCAAAAACGGCCACGTGTCCCACTGTCGGTCTACCGTGCACCAAAAATATTCCGTAGACCGCGCGCTGTGAGCCATCCACTCAGCAGCCGCCACGTGGCACTGCCCTGGTGCACGGCCGCCGCCGTGGACCGCGCGCCTGCCCGCGCCCCTGCGCGCTGCCCGCGCCCTGCCCGCGCCGCGCGCCGCCGCTGTGCCGCCTGCCCGAGGCCGCGCCGCCGCCCGCCGGCACTGCCTGCTGCCGCCGGCGATCGCCGGAGCTACTGTTCCGGCCGTGAACAGTAAAAACACTGTAGCAAGCTCCGAAAAAATCAAGTAAATAGCCCATCTTGACCGTTTTCGCGCGCTGAATCCAAATCCGGCGTCCATTTTTGCCAAATTCCAATCCTAAAATTTGCCGGAGGCTCCCGGAAAGGTATTTTTGATCCGAATTTCACGCCGAGTCCAAATTTGCTATCCATTTTGCGCGGAAACACTTCTAAACATCTGACGGGGTCTTCCGGTTACCCACGTGGTCCATTTTAAGCCCCGAGTCCATCACTTGTGTCTAAATTGGCGCACGAACATCGCCGACATGCCACGTAGGCTTCCAGAAGCTGCCGGACACACTGTAGAAGCCCTGCAAAGATCCGGGTCACCATATCCTCCCCCACTAAAAGAAAGTTCGTCCTCGAAACTAAACCACACTCAAGGAGTCTCAGAAACCAGGGATCAAAACTCAACACCGCCGTCTCCAACTTCCAAGTCGCCTATCACTGCCCGTGATTACTCCTCAGCAACAACATCAGCAACGACCAGAACGACATAGCCCGATTGCGCACTTCCCTCACCTCACGAGCCGGAATTCGCAACGGGCGTCCCTCGTATTCCAAACTCTCACAGACCTCAAAAGGAACGAGTCGATCACGGGCGAGGGGTCCAAAGCATAACACTCCTGAGCTGAGACGCAGAAAAACCTCAAAACTCCAACAAAAGACCGGGGGAAACAGAACGACAGCCAGTGCAACACGCTCTAAAAACACTCCCAAGAGCCGACTCAACCAAAGCGACCCGAAACACATCCACACAAACACCTGCACAGAAAAGGGCCCAAACAAGCAGGGGTTCACACTCGGTCGCCCTCAAAACTCAACCACCCAATTGGATTGCTCAGCCGCAGCCTCTCATCAAAAGGGATCCACTAGGACACAAACTCAAACCCTGTACACCAGAATGGCCCCACACAGCGCCAGCTATGGAACCGTCAAACTCAACTCCCAAATAGCTCTTCTACTCCAGGTATCCGCCACCACGGTGGCCCTGTTGGGGTGATACAGGATGCTCATCAAAATCCAATGGTAGCTCTACAGCCACTATGGGAGGTATCACTATAACTCACAAATCCATCTCCCACCACTGACCAGGTTAAAATCGGCGCGGGTACCAAACTCATCATCTGCTCGTCGAGCTCTGCTGGCACTATCCGGTCCAAAAGCTCCTCACCCCAACAATAACCGTCGATCTCGGCCAGTCTTAAATAGCATCCATTTTGACCGGATTCCCACAGCCGCCCCTATGGCTAGAATAAGTAATCCAGGAAGATGTGCTCTCAAAGCTAAACTCGTACCACAACGACTTGGCACAAAGCTTCTTCCCCACAGACCTTACCGCGGCATCAACCAATGCTCCACAAGCCCTAAATCACTCAGGGAGAGGGTAAAGCCAAAATATCCCTAGAGAATGCCGCTATCAATCCGTTCAAGTCCTGCTGGAATACAGAGTTCCTCAATCTTAAAGGCAACAAGGCATTAGTCATTCCATTGGCTTCACTGTACTCATAATGCCCCTTACCATGTCCTGAACACCATCTAGACAAAGCCCTCCGCTGAAATTCCAAATTGGTGTAGGCATCATACAATAACTGCCGGAATATAGCTCCATCAAAAGATTCTAAATAATACCTGGACCTGCCTGGGCTCCAATCACAAAGAGCTCTCACCGTCGTGTATCAACGACGTGGCATTAGGTCAAACAGACCCTCGATCCATCAGCTCCCCGCACCTATGCCATCAACTCTCGCAGCTCTATAGGCGATATCCAATGAGGTGTTACTGAAGTTGGCGCGGTTTCCAGAACCACGTCACTCACAGTCTTAATCTCCCTCTCCGGCGGCATAATCATCGGCTCAGATTGACTCACACCCGGAATTTCATGGGCAATAGGGATATCCTTAAGTCCCGCTGCCGCCGTAGGCACCTCTCACACTGTCGCTGTAACCTGTGTGCTCAAACAGTCTTAATAAACAAGCCTTCCATTATCTGCCTTGCAGAGAATCAAAGTCCTTTATCTCAGCAGTCAAACCTCCTGTGGCACTACGCCAACCAATCCCAAGCACTGGGTCAAACACCAAGCTGCCACAAATACCAATATGTCTGCTGGCATAACTCACGGCCTCTACTGCACTGGACATAATCCACAAGCCTCCCCCACCAGCGCAATGCCAACAGTAACCTGTACCTCATGTGCATGTGGTAACGACTCTACCTCTAGTCCATGCAGGAGTGCATTATGCTCTAACTCCGACTGTTGTGATGAAATCATACCTGCGACAACTCAATCCACTACCGTGGCGCCCTCCAACCGGGCGGCACAGATTCATCCGCTCGATGCAAGTGGTCATCGCTCAGCCTGCCAAAATATCTAGACCAATCACAAAAGGAGCACGACCTCTGTCCATGCTCACACTGAAGTGTCGAATGTGGTCTCTCGCAGACAGCCAATCCACGCTACCGCTACGCCATTCTAAAAAAAAAAGGGCTGTTGCTGTCATCGGGGTCCACCCAACCCCTAATGTCTCGAAAATCCACCAGGATATCATCATCATGCGACCAAACAGAATTGATTCATGCAATTCCTTATACAATTATCCTTACTAATCTCACCCCTCAATCACATATATTGCACCCCGAACATGCCAGTCATCAATCACACAGGGTAACATCCCCCTTGGGTAAGCTTTACATAATCCATCCACAAGGATATCCACCATCCTGGAAGGGGAAAACGAAAATGTCTCTGCCGGCCGATCTATCCTCCATCATCTGGCATCAAGCGCCTCTATCCAGAAACTTGCCTCTGACAGCAGATCCCCATCCAAAAGAACTGCAGCGCCAGCTCCACTAAACACTGCCCCCACCATCGAAGCACCCCAAAATCCAAAACCTGTAAAAGAGGGTCCGAATAAACGGAAATGTATCCTGGCGCAATCCACTCTCAGCCACGCACATCCTATGCGCCTTGTCCCCCAAATCATAGAACGCGCCGTTCGATAACTGCGTAACCTTTTGACACAAAGAGGCTTCCAAAGTAGTCTCTCCATCACCACCAGCCACGATTCTACCCCCAGAGGCTCCAAACTTAATCCTATGAATCGGGGTGGTTTATCTGCCGAAACTGGCTCAACTGATCAATGGTGTCCCATAGCTCATCAGCTGTCAACCTATCCACCCTGCCTCGGCGCCTCGGCACTAACCATTGGCACGGAGGGCTACTTGCTCCATCAGTACTGCAGAAATCTCCGCCCCTAAGGATACTGCAACCGGGTGGTCTCAGAAGGAAGCATTGTTGAGCTGTCCGCTGCTCCGACAACTGTGTCACAAAACTAGATACTCGCTCACTCAGCCACTGATAAGCCTTTGACCATCCTGTCATCTGGGTCCGGAGCTCTCTGACTCCAATCTGGTATCCGGTCCGAAACAACTAGCTCAGACCCAACTGCTGCACCAAAGTGCACCCGGGTCAGGGCCCAACGTCGGGGAGACACCGCTCGCCACGACAAACCGCAAATCAGCACATCCCAAACACTCGACCCAATCTAGCGAAAGTCAAATACATCTCCCTATTTTTGTAACTTTATGTTGTCTGCAGCCAACATAACTGTCCCACAAAAATAGGGTATGTCGATCCCTCTTCACTCACAGGAAGAGTCAAACCAAATCAACGACTTTCGCAAAATGTCGCGTCTCTCACACCCCTAACATCCTAGGGTCCGCCACAAGCCTAGGGTTTCCTAAGTCCCAACTGACCTATCCCTAAGCTCTGATACCAACTTAATCTGTCACGCCCCGGGTGAAAACCAGAACCCGGGCCCGTCCACAGATCCGCCGTGCACACTGTATTTCCCGTGTACACGAAGCGTCGGTAACCTGCTCAGATAAAAGAGATATAAAAAAGAGCAATAAAACAGAGCTGAACTAAAACTAATACATCTCAGACTGAAGCTGGAAATAAAATACAATACATCTGTATAAATGATACATCAGTCTCTCCCAGCTCACAAATAAAAAAAAATACAACATGCTTGCAAAAGCCAGTCCCAAAAGTGAAAGTACAACCGTCTGAGGAAAACATGGGTACACCAACAGTCCAGCTAATACGCTCATCCTGCCTCGAGATCTATCTACTCAGCCGTCCTCTCTCCTCGACCCGCCTCTGAAAGCCCAGTAGCACCCGCAGAAGACACTGCAAAACAAGGGGAAAGAAAAAGAGGGAAGAAGAATGGGGGTGAGAACTACTAGTAAACCAGTAGCCTCCCCTAGTGGGTAAAATCTCAACTCTGACACGCCCACTAGGGTCTACCAGAGGCAAAAGAAAATAAAGGTGGTATGCCAAAACGAATAAGACTCCTGATGAAAAGCTACCACTAGTATGCCTCAAAATGCTGAGCTAAGAAATAGCTAAAGGTATGCATCAGAATATAAATGCTTGTCTGAATAACCCAATCTGACCACCAGTAAACACTGGTACTGCCCTGCTAATCTCATCTGTGGGAATACTGACGACTACTGCCTGATACGGTCATGTCCCCAAAGTAAGTAACAGATCGGCCTCTGTCCGTCCGATCAAACACTAAAGTAATAACAGACCGGCCTCGATCCGTCCGGTCGCACACTCCGGAGTGGCACTCGAGGGGAGCGACCCACACGAGTAAAGTATCTCTGTCATCAGTATCACAAGTATCTCTGTCAAGTATCTCAATATCGCAGGACTGGATCATGACTCTGATCAAAGTGGGAAAACCCATCCACAAGAGACCTGATACACAATCTGATGCATAAGAAATCTCCGGTCAACCGCCCCAATGTCCGCGGTTGCCGCAATCCCAGCCTGTCCCAAAAACCCAAGACCCTGACTACACTATCCCATCCACCCTGCTCGCGCACGAGCTACAAATACCCTGAGGTCTCAAATAAAAAGAGAAAAGAATAATAAAAAGGGTTTCTCCTATGTCATTCCAGCATGATAGTGTAGCAGAAAAGGTGCCTATCTAGGTGACCATACAAGCATGCAAATGTCCCAAGATGATATACATAAAATAAAGCAGATATCGATATGATTCTTACCTTGCTAAAGCATGCTGATAATGCATAAGGACAGTAAATAAGAGATAACCTTGCTTGTCTAAACCTCATGCCCAGCCACCAATTTATGAATCAGCCTTCTAATCATAGAAGTTACTACAATGCCTAGTGGGTAATCAAAAGTAGGGGTCATAACAACATCCATGATCACAAACATGGTCCCACATATAACATCGGGTCCACCGCCTGCTATCCGCGGTAGCCATAATACTCCAGAAGCTACAATCCAGGCCCCGGCCACACTATGCCAATCCCCTGCTCAAACCCGAGCAACAATAGTCACCTGACAAGAATAGGGGAGGGAGAAGAAGCAAATAGGTTCTTCTAAATCAAATCCCAACATAAAGTGGTAGCGATAAGAAATGGCCCTACAAAATGTCCAAATACCAGCCTATGTCCTCATGAGAGATAGGAGAAAGAGTGACAAATGTGGTTCGACCAGTGTATCAATTATAGCTTCACCTGGGTATAATCATCACGCTAAAATCATAATCCGGCCCCACACCCGTCTATAACTGCTAATCACCTCATATAAACAATCCCCTACGTATGTCCAAATATTCTCAAGTGGTACCCTCCCGCAAGACATATCTAATATTCCAGCATAAAAGGTAAATCTCCCATGCTAAGTTAAATGCCAATAATATTTCCATAAGCATGTGTAAGTTCCAACCACTATCACGTTTTCCACTAAGATATTATCCGTATGATAGGCTCACATTATTTAGTTCAGCATGCATGTCCATTAGGTGACCATTCAACATGTCCAATAAAGGGGATCACTCTAATATTCTTAGTGGATATATCAGAAAAGAAGTAAAGCAACCACCCACCTGAAGTGCGAATGTCCGGACCTACAGCTGAAAATACCATAACTGCAAACCCTTGCTACAACAATTTCAGCACACCCGTAACACTCCTGGTACAATACAAAATCCACTAAACACACTTAGGCTCCCAAATAAGCTCTTATAATCACATACATATCTGTCCCCAAAACTGCTAATTTTCACCTGCAGAAAAGGCCCAGAAAAATCCAGAAAAAATACCACAAGCGATCCTCGCGTCGATAGCTTCGTACGGTAGCTTGCACGTCCAAATCCGGTCCGATAAGTCAAGTTATAATTCGGCAAGGGGGGGTATATTCATACAAAATCTGTGCTAAAAAACTGTGCACTGTTCACAGAGAAAAACAGAGATTTCACCTCGAAATAAATCTCAAGAAATTCCAAGAAAATACGAGCGCGTTCCTTGCGATCCGTAGATGAAAAAGTTGTATAAGCTCATCTCCGTGTGACGCTCGGTGCGCGAAGTTATGGCCAAAATACTCCGATGCTGTCCTCACATCCCTCACAGAAAAAGGGGTCACTTAATGCCTCGGGATCCGTGCCAAGGAGTCAAAATGAGATTGCGCGATCAAAACGAAAGATGAAGCCCTACCTGTCGTGAAGCCAACGGCTCAAAAATCGTAGAAAAAGAGAGTTCGAGGTACCGAGGGGAGCCATCACACTGCCACTGCGACGAAGGGGGACATCGGGAAAGGAAACGTCGCGCCGCGCCGTAAAATCCAAAACCTCAGGATGCGTGCACTCTAATTCCCAAACTCTGCAGCAAGAACCGAACTCGAAGATGAAAATTTTCACTGAGGGGAGCTCGTGGAGATTGGGCCTCGAGGTGGTGCAAAAACTAATAAGAATGGAGCTCGGAGAGGATTATGCCAACAGAAGGGAAAACACTTGAAAAAATTCCCGTGTGTCCCCGAAACAGGGGACAGCC
>CM055062.1:49037540-49148996 GCA_029204045.2 Tillandsia leiboldiana | reverse complement strand
GCGGCACTGCCTGCTGCCGCCGGCGATCGCCGGAGCTATGTTCCGGCCGTGAACAGTAAAAACAACTGTAGCAAGCTCCGAAAAATCAAGTAAATAGCCCATCTTGACGTTTTCCGGCGCTGAATCCAAATCCGGCGTCCATTTTGCCAAATTCCAAATCCTAAAATTGCCGGAGGCTCCCGGAAAGGTATTTTTGATCCGAATTTCCACGCCGAGTCCAAATTTGCTATCCATTTGCGCGGAAACCACTTCTAAACATCTGACGGGGTCTTCCGGTTACCCACGGGTCCATTTTAAGCCCCGAGTCCATCACTGTGTCTAAATTGGCGCACGAACATCGCCGACATGCCACGTAGGCTTCCAGAAGCTGCCGACACACTGTAAAGCCCTGCAAAGATCCGGGTCACCACATCCTCCCCCACTAAAGAAAGTTTCGTCCTCGAAACTAACCACACTCAAGGAGTCTCAGAAACCAGGGATCAAAAATCAACACCGCCGTCTCCAACTTCAAGTCGCCCATATCACTGCCCGTGATTACTCCTCAGCAACAACATCAGCAACGACCAGAACGACATAGCCCGATTGCGCATTCCACTCACTCCGACGCCGGAATTCGCAACGGGCGTCCCTCGTATTCCAAACTCTCACAGACCTCAAACGGAACGGAGCGATCACGGGCGAGGGGTCCAAAGCATAACACTCCTGAGCTGAGACGCAGAAAAACCTCAAAACTCCAACAAAAGACCGGGGGAAACAGAACGACAGCCAGTGCAACACGCTCTAAAAACACTCCAAGAGCGACTCAACCAAAGCGACCCGAACACATCCACACAAACACCTGCACAGAAAAGGGCCCAAACAGCAGGGTTCACACTACGGTCGCCCTCAAAAACCAACCACCCAATTGATTGCTCAGCCAGCAGCCTCTCATCAAAAGGGATCCACTAGGACACAAACTCAAACCCTGTACACCAGAATGGCCCCACACAGCGCCAGCTATGGAACCGTCAACAACTCAACTCCCAAAGCTCTTCTACTCCAGGTATCCGCCACCACGGTGGCCCTGTTGGGGTGATACAGGATGCTCATCAAAATCCAATGGTAGCTCTACAGCCACTATGGGAGGTATCACTATAACTCACAAATCCATCTCCCACCACTGGGACCAGGTTAAAATCGGCGCGGGTACCAAACTCATCATCTGCTCGTCGAGCTCTGCTGGCACTATCCGGTCCAAAAGCTCCTCACCCCAACAATAACCGTCGATCTCGGCCAGTCTTAAATAGCATCCATTTTGACCGGATTCCCACAGCCGCCCCTATGGCTAGAATAAGTAATCCAGGAAGATGTGCTCTCAAAGCTAAACTCGTACCACAACGACTTGGCACAAAGCTTCTTCCCCACAGACCTTACCGCGGCATCAACCAATGCTCCACAAGCCCTAAATCACTCAGGGAGAGGGTAAAGCCAAATATCCCTAGAGAATGCCGCTATCAATCCGTTCAAGTCCTGCTGGAATACAGAGTTCCTCAATCTTAAAGGCAACAAGGCATTAGTCATTCCATTGGCTTCACTGTACTCATAATGCCCCTTACCATGTCCTGAACACCATCTAGACAAAGCCCTCCGCTGAAATTCCAAATTGGTGTAGGCATCATACAATAACTGCCGGAATATAGCTCCATCAAAAGATTCTAAATAATACCTGGACCTGCCTGGGCTCCAATCACAAAGAGCTCTCACCGTCGTGTATCAACGACGTGGCATTAGGTCAAACAGACCCTCGATCCATCAGCTCCCCGCACCTATGCCATCAACTCTCGCAGCTCTATAGGCGATATCCAATGAGGTGTTACTGAAGTTGGCGCGGTTTCCAGAACCACGTCACTCACAGTCTTAATCTCCCTCTCCGGCGGCATAATCATCGGCTCAGATTGACTCACACCCGGAATTTCATGGGCAATAGGGATATCCTTAAGTCCCGCTGCCGCCGTAGGCACCTCTCACACTGTCGCTGTAACCTGTGTGCTCAAACAGTCTTAATAAACAAGCCTTCCATTATCTGCCTTGCAGAGAATCAAAGTCCTTTATCTCAGCAGTCAAACCTCCTGTGGCACTACGCCAACCAATCCCAAGCACTGGGTCAAACACCAAGCTGCCACAAATACCAATATGTCTGCTGGCATAACTCACGGCCTCTACTGCACTGGACATAATCCACAAGCCTCCCCCACCAGCGCAATGCCAACAGTAACCTGTACCTCATGTGCATGTGGTAACGACTCTACCTCTAGTCCATGCAGGAGTGCATTATGCTCTAACTCCGACTGTTGTGATGAAATCATACCTGCGACAACTCAATCCACTACCGTGGCGCCCTCCAACCGGGCGGCACAGATTCATCCGCTCGATGCAAGTGGTCATCGCTCAGCCTGCCAAAATATCTAGACCAATCACAAAAGGAGCACGACCTCTGTCCATGCTCACACTGAAGTGTCGAATGTGGTCTCTCGCAGACAGCCAATCCACGCTACCGCTACGCCATTCTAAAAAAAAAGGGCTGTTGCTGTCATCGGGGTCCACCCAACCCCTAATGTCTCGAAAATCCACCAGGATATCATCATCATGCGACCAAACAGAATTGATTCATGCAATTCCTTATACAATTATCCTTACTAATCTCACCCCTCAATCACATATATTGCACCCCGAACATGCCAGTCATCAATCACACAGGGTAACATCCCCCTTGGGTAAGCTTTACATAATCCATCCACAAGGATATCCACCATCCTGGAAGGGAAAACGAAAATGTCTCTGCCGGCCGATCTATCCTCCATCATCTGGCATCAAGCGCCTCTATCCAGAACTTGCCTCTGACAGCAGATCCCCATCCAAAAGAACTGCAGCGCCAGCTCCATAAACACTGCCCCCACCATCGAAGCACCCCAAAATCCAAAACCTGTAAAAGAGGGTCCGAATAAACGGAAATGTATCCTGGCGCAATCCACTCTCAGCCACGCACATCCTATGCGCCTTGTCCCCCAAATCATAGAACGCGCCGTTCGATAACTGCGTAACCTTTTGACACAAAGAGGCTTCCAAGTAGTCTCTCCATCACCACCAGCCACGATTCTACCCCCAGAGGCTCCAAACTTAATCCTATGAATCGGGGTGGTTTATCTGCCGAAACTGGCTCAACTGATCAATGGTGTCCCATAGCTCATCAGCTGTCAACTATCCACCCTGCCTCGGCGCCTCGGCACTAACCATTGGCACGGAGGGCTACTTGCTCCATCAGTACTGCAGAAATCTCCGCCCCTAAGGATACTGCAACCGGGTGGTCTCAGAAGGAAGCATTGTTGAGCTGTCCGCTGCTCCGACAACTGTGTCACAAAACTAGATACTCGCTCACGTCAGCCACTGATAAGCCTTTGACCATCCTGTCATCTGGGTCCGGAGCTCTCTGACTCCAATCTGGTATCCGGTCCGAAACAACTAGCTCAGACCCAACTGCTGCACCAAAGTGCACCCGGGTCAGGGCCCAACGTCGGGGAGACACCGCTCGCCACGACAAACCGCAAATCAGCACATCCCAAACACTCGACCCAATCTAGCGAAAGTCAAATACATCTCCCTATTTTTGTAACTTTATGTTGTCTGCAGCCAACATAACTGTCCCACAAAAATAGGGTATGTCGATCCCTCTTCACTCACAGGAAGAGTCAAAACCAAATCAACGACTTTCGCAAAATGTCGCGTCTCTCACACCCTAACATCCTAGGGTCCGCCACAAGCCTAGGGTTTCCTAAGTCCCAACTGACCTATCCCTAAGCTCTGATACCAACTTAATCTGTCACGCCCCGGGTGAAAACCAGAACCCGGGCCCGTCCACAGATCCGCCGTGCACACGGTATTTCCCGTGTACACGAAGCGTCGGTAACCTGCTCAGATAAAAGAGATATAAAAAAGAGCAATAAAAACAGAGCTGAACTAAAACTAATACATCTCAGACTGAAGCTGGAAATAAAATACAATACATCTGTATAAATGATACATCAGTCTCTCCCAGCTCACAAATAAAAAAAAATACAACATGCTTGCAAAAGCCAGTCCCAAAAGTGAAAGTACAACCGTCTGAGGAAAACATGGGTACACCAACAGTCCAGCTAATACGCTCATCCTGCCTCGAGATCTATCTACTCAGCCGTCCTCTCTCCTCGACCCGCCTCTGAAAGCCCAGTAGCACCCGCAGAAGACACTGCAAAACAAGGGGAAAGAAAAAGAGGGAAGAAGAATGGGGGTGAGAACTACTAGTAAACCAGTAGCCTCCCCTAGTGGGTAAAATCTCAACTCTGACACGCCCACTAGGTCTACCAGAGGCAAAAGAAAATAAAGGTGGTATGCCAAAACGAATAAGACTCCTGATGAAAAGCTACCACTAGTATGCCTCAAAATGCTGAGCTAAGAAAATAGCTAAAGGTATGCATCAGAATATAAATGCTTGTCTGAATAACCCAATCTGACCACCAGTAAACACTGGTACTGCCTGCTAATCTCATCTGTGGGAATACTGACCGACTACTGCCTGATACGGTCATGTCCCCAAAGTAAGTAACAGATCGGCCTCTGTCCGTCCGATCAAACACTAAAGTAATAACAGACCGGCCTCGATCCGTCCGGTCGCACACTCCGGAGTGGCACTCGAGGGGAGCGACCCACACGAGTAAAGTATCTCTGTCATCAGTATCACAAGTATCTCTGTCAAGTATCTCAATATCGCAGGACTGGATCATGACTCTGATCAAAGTGGGAAAACCCATCCACAAGAGACCTGATACCCAATCTGATGCATAAGAAATCTCCGGTCAACCGCCCAATGTCCGCGGTTGCCGCAATACCCAGCCTGTCCCAAAACCCAAGACCCTGACTACACTATCCCATCCACCCTGCTCGCGCACGAGCTACAAATACCCTGAGTCTCAAATAAAAAGAGAAAAGAATAATAAAAAGGGTTTCTCCTATGTCAATTCCAGCATGATAGTGTAGCAGAAAAAGGTGGCCTATCTAGGTGACCATACAAGCATGCAAATGTCCCAAGATGATATACATAAAATAAAGCAGATATCGATATGATCTTACCTTGCTAAAGCATGCTGATAAATGCATAAGGACAGTAAATAAGAGATAACCTGTGCTTGTCTAAACCTCATGCCCAAGCCCACAATTTATTAATCAGCCTTCTAATCATAGAAGTTACTACAATGCCTAGTGGGTAATCAAAAGTAGGGGTCATAACAACATCCATGATCACAAACATGTCCCACATATAACATCGGGTCCACCGCCTGCTATCCGCGGTAGCCATAATACTCCAGAAGCTACAATCCAGGCCCCGGCCACACTATGCCAATCCCCTGCTCAAACCCGAGCAACAAATAGTCACCTGACTAAGAATAGGGGGAGAAGAAGCAAATAGGTTTCTTCTAAATCAAATCCCAACATAAAGTGTAGCGATAAGAAATGGCCCTACAAAATGTCCAAATAAGCCAGCCTATGTCCTCATGAGAGATAGGAGAAAGAGTGACAAATAGTGGTTCGACCAGTGTATCAATTAATAGCTTCACCTGGGTATAATCATCACGCTAAAATCATAATCCGGCCACACCCGTCTATAACCTGCTAATCACCATCATATAAACAATCCCCCTACGTATGTCCAAAATATTCTCAAGTGGTACCCTCCCGCAAGACATATCATAATATTCCAGCATAAAAGTAAATCTCCCATGCTAAGTTAAATGCCAATAATATTTCCATAAGCATGTGTAAGTTCCAACCACTATCACGTTTTCCACTAAGATATTATCCGTATGATAGGCTCACAATTATTTAGTTCAGCATGCATGTCCATTAGGTGACCATTCAACATGTCCAATAAAGGGGATCACTCTAATATTCTTAGTGGATATATCAGAAAAGAGGAGTAAAGCAACCACCCACCTGAAGTGCGAACTGTCCGGACCCGTACAGCTGAAAATACCAGAAACTGCAAACCCTTGCTACAACAAGTTCAGCACACCCGTAACACTCCTGGTACAATACAAAATCCACTAAACACACTTAGGCTCCCAAATAATGCTCTTATAATCACATACAATATCTGTCCCAAAACTGCTAAATTTTCACCTGCAGAAAGTGCCCAGAAAAATCCCAGAAAAATACCACAGCGATCCTCGCGTCGATAGCTTCGTAACGGTAGCTTGCACGTCCAAATCCGAGTCCGATAAGTCAAGTTATAAATTCGGCAAGGGGGGGTATATTCATACAAAATCTGTGCTAAAAACTGTGCACTGTTCACAGAGAAAAACAGAGATTTCACCTCGAAATAAATCTCAAGAAATTCCAAGAAAAATACGAGCGCGTTCCTTGCGATCCGTAGATGAAAAAGTTGTATAAGCTCATCTCCGTGTGACGCTCGTGCGCGAAGTTATGGCCAAAATACTCCGATGCTGTCCTCACATCCCTCACAGAAAAAGGGGTCACATTAATGCCTCGGGATCCGTGCCAAGGAGTCAAAATGAGATTGCGCGATCAAAACGAAAGATGAAGCCCTACCTGTCGTGAAGCCAACGGCGCAAAAATCGTAGAAAAAGAGTGTCGAGGTAGCCGAGGGGAGCCATCACACTGCCACTGCGACGAAGGGGGACATCGGGAAGGAAACGTCGCGCCGCGCCGTAAAATCCAAAACCTCAGGATGCGTGCACTCAGAAATTCCCAAACTCTGCAGCAAGAACCGGAACTCGAAGATGAAAATTTTCACTGAGGGGAGCTCGGGGAGATGGGGCCTCGAGGTGGTGCAAAAACTAATAAGAATGGAGCTCGGAGAGGATTATGCCAAACAAGAAGGAAAACAATTGAAAAAATTCCCGATGTGTCCCCGAAACAGGGGACAGCCGTAGAAGCCCACTAAAAGGCCGCCACGTGTCCCCTCCAAGAGTCAACCGCGCACAGTGCGCGGCGTCAGCGCGGCATGGCGCCCGCGCGCGCACGCGGCCCGAGGTAACCACCCTGCACCGTGGACCGGGTGCACGACACCAACCAATCAAAAACGGCCACGTGTCCCACTGTCGGTCTACCGTGCACCAAAAATATTCCGTAGACCGCGCGCTGTGAGCCATCCACTCAGCAGCCGCCACGTGGCACCGCCCTGGTGCACGGCCGCCGCCGTGGACCGCGCGCCTGCCCGCGCCCCTGCGCGCTGCCCGCGCCCTGCCCGCGCCGCGCGCCGCCGCTGTGCCGCCTGCCCGAGGCCGCGCCGCCGCCCGCCGGCACTGCCTGCTGCCGCCGGCGATCGCCGGAGCTACTGTTCCGGCCTGTGAACAGTAAAAACACTGTAGCAAGCTCCGAAAAAATCAAGTAAATAGCCCATCTTGACCGTTTTCGCGCGCTGAATCCAAATCCGGCGTCCATTTTGCCAAATTCCAATCCTAAAATTTGCCGGAGGCTCCCGGAAAGGTATTTTTGATCCGAATTTCACGCCGAGTCCAAATTTGCTATCCATTTTGCGCGGAAACACTTCTAAACATCCGACGGGGTCTTCCGGTTACCCACGTGGTCCATTTTAAGCCCCGAGTCCATCACTTGTGTCCAAATTGGCGCACGAACATCGCCGACATGCCACGTAGGCTTCCAGAAGCTGCCGGACACACTGTAGAAGCCCTGCAAAGATCCGGGTCACCACATACACTGACTCTAATTTCCTGTTTTCCCTTTCATGTCTCCACACTTGATCCATTTTTCCATTCTCTTGATTCCTTACTGAATCCTAGAGTTAACTTAACTCTATTATCCTGTTCCATTATTAATTTAGAGTTACACTGACTCTAATTTCCTGTCTGTGAGTTTAAACTCCTCTGGATCACCTTAGGTTTCCTTTACCTAAGTTCCATGTCATACTCATCCTAGAGTTCTTTGACTCTATGTTGATCACTAGTTCACCTTAGGTCCCCTTTACCTAAGTTCCACGTCATACTCATCCTAGAGTTCCTTGACTCTATGTTGATCACTAGTTCACCTTAGGTCCCCTTTACCTAAGTTCCACGTCATACTCATCCTAGAGTTCCTTGACTCTATGTTGATCACTCTATCTAGTGTCCTTAGGTTATCCCCTAAGGCCCCGTTTGTTAATGGAACGGAACCGGGAATAGCGGGTTTATCCCCCTTATTCTCCCAAACGCTCCAGGAACCATCTGGTATTGCTTAACCCAGAACAAGGAGAATAGCTGGTATAACAAATCCCATCCTATTATTTTACTATAAAAATTTTTACCATATTACCCTTCTTATCTACTTTATCTCATCCCAACATATTATTTTAATAAAAACTCTCTCCTCACTCTCTCTCCTCTTCCCTCCTTTCTCTCTTCCCAATACACTCTCATCATCACAAATCCCTCTCTCCTCTCTCTCTTTTCCTTCATCCCACCTCCTTTCTCTCTTCCCAATACACTCTCATCATCACAAATTAATATTATAAAATTTTAAATTTATTATTTAAAATAAATATTATAAAATTTATTATTTAAAATAAATATTATAAAATTTTAAATCTTAAAATTAAAATGTTGAAATTTTATATTTTAAATTTAAATTTTAATTTGAAAAAATAAAATATTAAATTAAATATTATTTTTAAATAATATAATTTAATTATGATTATAATTTTATTTCTATTTTTTTAAACCATTAATCCATTAATTAAAACGAAATAATTAGATTTTAACAACTTTTATCACATTTTTTTAAACCATTAATCCATTAATTTTAATTTGAAAAAAGTTAACATTAAATTAAATGTAAAATTTTTAAATAATACATTTTAATTATGATTATAAATTTATTTTTATTTTTTTAAACCAATAATTCATTAATTAAAATGTGAAAAACGAGTTTAGAAAATTTTAATGACATAATAAAACTCGTGGGCAAAAATTTATAAATATTTAGCAAATATACGAATTTTACGAATTTTAAAAAAATTTTATGTTAAAAATTAATTATTTAAAATTAATATTATATAATTGTAAATTTTAAAATTAAAATGTTGAAATTTTATATTTTAAATTTAAATTTTAAGTTGAAAAAATTAATTATTAAATTAAATGTATTATTTTTAAATAATACATTTTAATTATGATTATAATTTTAATTTTATTTTTTAAAATCATTAATCTATTAATTAAAACGAACTAATTCGTTTTTAACAATTTTTATCACATATTAAGTTTTGAGGGCAAAAAGATAATTTACCCATCTTATCCTCTTTATCCCTCCTATTCCTCATTATTAAACCAAACACAAATTCTCTTATCCCTGGAACCACCCCAAACGAGTTTAAGCTCTAGTTCCGTACTTTATCCTTATCCCCGGTATAGCCAATTCCAGCCTATCCCGATTCCAAACGCAGCCTAAGACAATGCCACTCGTCCAATTCTAGGATAACTCCTAGTTCAATGTCACTCGTCAAACCCCTAAACTAGGTTTTCTCCTAGTCTTACTACCAACAAGTTCTGTTCCCTTATCTCACATGATTCCTAGGGTTGTACCCTACATGATCATAGTCATCACATAATTATCATTTCTACGCATGCAATTATTTTCATATCCATCATAAAAATAATATTTATCCTCTATGCATGCAATTTCATCAATTTAGATAAGTCAAGAATTTGCATTTTTCCCTTAATTCTTTTACACATGCAAATTTATCCTCTTTCTTTGGCAACCAACAGTTACATTTTTTTCATCTGTATCCATTTACACATGCACATTTGTCATCTGTCTTTGGCAACCAACAGTTGCATTTTTTCGTCTGTATTCCTCTAAACATGCAAATCTTAATCATAATTACCTAACGCCTCTAACAGGCTACTATCATGCTTCGAATCGAAAAGCAAGGGAGCAAGGGGAGAGGTCACCCAATTTCGGCAGAATTCCCCACCTTGTGGTGTCCCCAATTGCTTGTAGACACTTGCAATTGGTCCCTGCGCGATTCCACTTGTCTCCTCGAGCTTGCACGCAAAACGGTGCACCTCCCTCGAGTCCGCACGCAAAACGGTGCACGTCCTACAATCCTGCACGCAAAACGATGCATGTCATTAAAAACCCATACGTAAAAATGGTGCGCGCCACTTCAGCCAGCACGCAAAACGATGCGCGACAACACGATCTGCACGCGAAACGGTGCACGTATCTCAAATCTGCACGCAAAACGGTACACGTCTGACTGTAGGGTTGCACGCAAAACGGTGCATATTTTTCTATCCCTGCACGAAAAATGATGTATAATATTAGAGTCGGCACGCAAAACGGTGCGCGACAACACGATCGGCGCGCAAAACGGTACACGTACCTTAAATCTGCACGCAAAACGGTGCACGCCTCACTGTAGGATTGCACGCAAAACGGTGCATATTTTTTTAGTCCTGCATGCAAATCGATGCAAAATATTAGACTTTGCACGTAAAACGGTGCACAGCAACTCAATCTGCGCGTAAAACGGAGCACATACCTCGGTTTGGCATGTAAAACGGTATTTTTTTTTTTTCAACGTTGCACGCAAAACGGTGCACGTTTTCCGAGTTTGTGTTCAAAACTGCGCATTTTTGTCGAATCCGCATGCAAAACGGTGCATTTTTCTACAACTTGCACGTAAAACGAGACGCGCCAAAAATATCCGCGACAGTCTGTGCAGCAACGGTACAGTAGAACTCGATCTCTAACACGTAAAACGATACGGAGTCAAATTTAATATCCAAAAGGAACCCTATAAATTGTGCTAAAAATACCGAAAAGAAAACGACGAACGGTCTACCTCGACAGCGTCGCGTAGTCCATCTGGCTTTTTAGAGCACTTTGCGCGCTCCACGAGGTCGTCGAAGCGCCGTTCCCTGTCGTCGAAGCGCCGTTCCCTCCGCCGTTCCATCCCCACGAATCCCCTCTTTCGCTCTCCCTCGTGCTCGGGTGGAGAAGGAAAGGGAGAAGAGGAAGAAGAATGGCGTTGCGGGGGAGGAGGAAGAAGAAGAAGGAAAGAAAAGGAGAAGGAGTGGACCGTGGACCGGGTCCATGGTCCCCCCCCCCAACGGGGAACCTTGGGTGGTGGTCCACAAGGCAAGGGGGCGCGCACCAGGTCCAGGCGGCGCCCCCCTGTGCCACGTGGCGCGCGTCCTGCGCGCCACGCGGGCGCGCACCCGTGCCTTGCGCAGCACGCCTCTGCCGCCTCGGAATTCACGCGCGTCATTCCGAAAATCCGTTTTTGCTTTGTTTTCTGTCCGTTTCTCGCACGTTTCCGTCCAAATTTGACAGGCGGCTTCGTTTCAGCTTAATTTATCACAAAAAATTTTAAAATTTCAGTTTGGGCCATTTCTGGGTCACCAAAAGCCTCGCTGTATCCAGAATCACTGGCGGACCCCGTTCTCGCAATCCGGGTATCCGATCAATACGAAACTTTTACTGTAACCTTAAAATAGTATTACGGAGCTCCCCGAATTTTCTCAAAATTTTTCCACACTATTGGCGGCGCCCGTTCTTACTATCGGGTATCCGATCATCGCAAAACTTTTTCTGTGGTCTTAAAACATATTTACGGGGCTCCCGTAATTTTCTCCGAATTTTCTGACACTGTGAATTTTGCACTAAAAATCTGGGCCCCCTTTCTCAAATAAATTTTTAGATCTCTCCATTTTAACCCGATTTGGGCCCAACTTGCGTCCAAATGTTCTTTACTTCCCTAACTTTCATAACACTAGTATTTCATACCACCTTTATTTACATTTATTTATATACCAAAATTCCGGTTCACTACAATCGGGCTCTAAAACTCAAAGGATGAAGAGAGCTCATTTCCCGCCATTCCTGAAGGGTATTTTGGGTATATCTAATAATATTTTTTAAAAATTGACGGTTCACTCACGGAATCGTGACGGCGGGAGGGTAAATGCACAATTCGGTAATTACAAGGGGGCAAAATGTAGGCTTTTAAAAGACAGTGGGGTAAAGTGAAAAAGTGGTATATTACAGGGGGGTTTTCTGTAATTTAGCCATTTTAAATTGTTTGTTGTTGCTTTCTCCTTGAGATTATTTTTAGCTAGATGCTCCATTGGAGTTAGGCTCTTCTTCCTACTGTAAAAAATTGTGGTGTCCATATAGGCAGTATTTTATTTTTACTAGGATATTTTTGGAAGAAATTTAATTCACAAACTGAAGCCCTTACCTGCCATCTAACTATCTTAGCATTATGCCGAGTTTTTTCTTTAACGATGCTATGGCTATTAGCAAAATCGAGGGACGGATAATGCAAGTTTGTATTAGGAGGTATTTGGAGTTTATTTTTCTTCTCCTTTTGAACCTTCAGGATGTTCATTTGCGCTGAATTATGGACTTGATGATTTAAGTAGTCGATGAAATTTTGCTTCATTGAACTCTCAAGCTTAAGTGAAGACATATTTGAGTTAAAGTTTTTGTCTTTCTTTCCTATCCTAAACTATTCTACTGTTTAGGTAGTGTTTTGTTTTATTAAAAACAGTTTTTAGGAGAGAAGTGTTTTTCATGGAAAAAGAAGTATGCGTTAGCCGATGCCCGGGCCTTGAACTCCCGGGTTTTCGTCGGCTTTAGCAACTGGCACTTGTATGGCTAGCGATCTCTAATCATCTCACCCGCATAGATTTCGGTTTCATCAGCCGAAACCTTACTTTCGCTGGAACAACTCTGCTCTTCGTGAGCTTCCCGTCTTTCCCACGTCCTTAACGCGGTCGATTGCCTTTATTTTTTTTTTTTTGAGAACGAGGTAGCATGCTACCGCTTCATTCAATTGGGAGATGAACTTGGCTACAAGATGAGACAACTAGGTCTCTACTGATCCGGCAAGGCGAAAAAAAAAAAAAAAAAACACCGATCCTTAAGGAGGGCAAAACAAGTTCCAGATACTCCTCAGGGCCCTAATCTCCACCATCAGGTGCCTCGCCGTCTGTTTTTTGGCTTCAAAAACTCTTCTGTTTCGTTCCAACCATAGAACCCACCAAGCGGTCGCCACGGTTACGAGTTCCTTCCTCCCTAGCGAGCTCTTCTTGTCACTGTAATCTTTCCACAGATAGTCTGGTGACAAACCGGAGCGGATTGACGATTTGTTCACCAGAACTCCTGACAAAATATTCGAAGTAAACCGGCAGTTCAAGAAGAGGTGGTCCCCAGTCTCGATCACTTCGGAGCAGAACGAACATCGCCCCTCTCCACTCCACCCCCTTTTCAAGAGGATGTCCGCCGTTAGAACCCTGTTCCTGAGCACAAGCCAAACAAAGATTCTGACTTTAAGTGGTGCCCTGATCTTCCAGAGTTGCACAAAACGTCTATCGACGACGCCCCCGTCTTGTAGAAAGCAGTAAAGAGACTTAACACTAAACCTCCAAGAAGTGTCCCACCTCCACCTAATCTCGTCGTTATTCTCCGAAATAGTAAAAGTTTCCAAGATTTCTCTGAGTTGGGTAACCAGTCCCCTATCCTCTTGCGCTACAGGTGTGTACCCTGCGAAGATCTTACCCCACCTCCACCCCCTAGCACCCCAGCACTCTCTGATCCTGAGGTTTTTGTTTCTTATGCAATCAAAGATGGGGTCGATTGCCTTTATTGGTCTTCCAAAATTGCTCGTATTGAGCAACTCAGACTCCCAAGTCGAAGAGGTTGGAGAAGTGGCGATCTTTGAAATGATCACGGGTTTTGAAATGTAGTCCGTTGAACACTATTTTAGCAAACTCGGACTCGAGCGTCCTCACGAAGCATCGGTTCCTCGCCGTTTTGAAACGGTTGAGATACTCATCATCTCCAACTGTCTCTCCGGCGTTCTATCGATATGACGCAATATTGGCAATCGACAACTCGGGAATCGCCCGATAGAACTATTCATGAAACTTGCTCTCTAGTTCGTCCCAGTCTCAGACCGAATTGGGGGCAAGCTCATATACCAAGTGTTGGGCCGAAAAGTTGCGGTCTGCGATCGGCCCGTGGGGTGACCCTCCGAGTGTGATGCGCTGCGTGCCAATGAATCAAGCGATCGGGCCGAGGAGGGATCTGCTTGGCCGGATTCTTCTCAATCAACTCTCAAACGAGTTCGGCTTAGAGTAGCCGAACTGGGGTTGTGAGGAAACAGAGTTCGACCTAGAGGAGCCGAACTGGGATTCAGAAACAATGATTTTACACGGCCGAATAGCCGATTAATGAATTGTATTGTTTGGAGAAGGGTTACAATGGTAGCTGGGAACCGATTACAAGTTAAGTCTACTCCTAGTAAGTGTGGTAAATATTAGTATAAAATTTATCTAGAAAATAGTAAATGCAGATATGAAATATATGAAAAAGCAGGGGTGGCCACTGGCTTACGATGTTGCAGGACCCATTTTTCTTTGTTAGTTCACTTATTTATACATTTTACGAACCAAGTGTATAACCGCCGATTTTAGTAATCGACGTGATCTAAGGGGAGTCGTCGTAATTTTCTCAACTACCTTCTTTGGAGTCGATTCTCCTCAATAGGATAGTAGCTGTTTTTCGTCCAAGTTCATCCCTCAATCGACGCGCCGAAGCGTGATCTTCGGTGCTTTCCAATGTTGGGTGCCGCTTGCTGTTCCAGAGTCAGTTACGAGATTCACACCCAATTTTCGTACTCTTTTCTCCCAGAGTCTTTCTTTCTGCGGCTCGAACAACCAAGAGTTTACCCTGATTTTGCCTCTTTCGTCGCTCAACTAAGGCAGACTAATGTTTGTATTTGGCCAAGATCAGTCCTTTGGATGAGACGATCCCCCTTGTCGGCCACTTCTTTTATCGGCTGATGCCCTTAGCCGATGATATACGCCATGTGTCACTTTCTTAGGTGGCGAAAAATTTTGGTCTCAACACCAAGTAAACGCCGTTTTCGTTAACAACGTATTGAATAGTCTTAATTTTAAGAAAGGGTTCGCGGTCGCTTCCCTACGCTGGGCCATGAACCGAGCGATGTGCTTGATCGTATTCTCGGTCTCCTCGCCCGAGAAATTATCTTACTTCGGCATCTTCCAGTTGGCCGGGTACAGATGGTTCGTATCCATATTTGCGGGGTACGGAGACCTAAATATTGGCCATAGAGTCGGCATGGCCTTTGTGTCGAAGGTATTTCGAATGATCTCTTCAACTTGAGTGTATAGCTCGGCATTTCTTGCCGGGAACACTGCGGCCACCGGCTGTACTGGTGCAGGTGGCAGACCGTATTGGCCAACCTGATTCTGGGCGAGCCCCTGATTTGGGGCTTGTCCGCCCATTCCTGTTGCCCCCGGCCTGGGGCTGAAAAATCGGCGGTGGAGTTAGAGCGTGCACACCCTACAGAGTTTCCTGTTGATGGCTGATGGTCTAACCCACCGGCCTATATCCCGCCTGGTATCGAGCCGTTTGTGGCTGAACAGACCTAGCGGCTGAGCCACTTAAAAAGATGACATCTGTAGTGCACCGGCTTTCGCTAAAATAGCAAAGTGCGGCTAAGTCAGTTCGAGTATATTTAAAATACTGTTAAAAATGAGTTAGGAGTGTGTTGGTTCGAAGCAAAAGCCATTTGGACCAAAGTTGAGTTGGAAAGCGAGCTCGAAAAGTCAAAATTTGCAAAACATATTTAAAATACTGTTAAAAATGAGTTAGGAGTGTGTTGGTTCGAAGCAAAAGCCATTTGGACCAAAGTTGAGTTGGAAAGCGAGCTCGAAAAGTCGAAATCTGCAAAACAATTGGTTGTAGCATGGCGTACTGATACCTCAAGGTACATACCGGAATCTCATAGAAGACTGAAAAATTCAGCTCTCATGTTGGAAGCTTAAAGGGAAGACGTACCGGAACCAGAGTCCACGTACCGGTACCCTAGCCTGCGTACCAGTACCTTAACCCGTATATCGGTATCCCAAGCCTCTGACAGCACAAGCAAAGTGATTTAACCATGATTAGTGTGGGGTTTTAAGTTGGGTTAGCCCAGCTTAAAATATGACCCTCCTCTCACAGGAACCCCATTTCCCCCTCCCAACCCATTTTCCTCTTATCTCTCTCTTTGGAAGCTTGGGAGAGAAAACCCTAGCTTGGAGGATTGAATGGATTGATCTCTTGGGAGGCAAAAGACTTGAAGGAGGCTTCCAAAGGGGGTTCTTGGTGCTAGAATGGGTTGGAAGCTTCCAATGAGGCTTCTTCTCCACGTTATAGGGCAAGAACAAGAGGTAAACTTCTAGGGTTTAAGCATTTTCAAGTTTTATGGGCTTTAGAAGAGAACTATTGATCTCTTATGAGTCTTTATCCCGTTTTTAGAAATTTTTTTGGAGAAATTGTTGGGAATTACCCACAACTAAATTTTGATTGTTATTAAAATCCAACTAAATTTTGTGATAACAAAATAAATTAGACTTACAGATAATCGCTAAATCCAAATATGAGAGATCCGGAAGCGCGCGAGGCACTGTCCTAAGGCGTATTTCCCCCCTTCGTGCGGAATTAATCGAAAACACCGCCCCAAGATACGACCGGAATTCCTCCTCCTACGGACACGAACGCGGAAGAGGTTGACGGAATTTCTTCAACACCCAAAATAAAATTAAAAATGAAAAGTTTCAACTATCAAATCAATCCCTCCTTTTGTTTCTTTTTGCTCTGCAAAAGAACACTCTTTTTACACACACTAACTCCCCGCTACCCCTGTGCATATATATATATATATATATATATATATATATATATATATATATATATATATATATATATATATATATATATATATATATATATATATATATATATATATATATATATATATATATATATATATATATATATATATATATATATATATATATATATATATATATATATATATATATATGCCCACGTGAGGCAAACGGTAATTAGAACGTTGCGTTCTAATTAACGTATAGAGAGGAAGGTAACGCGTGGCGCGTAACGGCCGCGCGTAATTTATTTGCAATTTACTATATTTTTTTCTTTCCGGATACGTTAATTAAAAGAAAAAAAAAAAGAAAAAAGAAAAAAAAAAGAAAAAAAAAATACTAGTGTACGTAAAACCCTTATTATCAAATTCATTGTACTGCAATTGAAAAGAAAAGAAAAAAAAAAAAAAAAAAAAAAAAAAAAAAAAAAAAAAAAACAACAGTAGTGTACGTAAAACCCTTTTTTATCAAATTCACTGTACTGCAATTGAAAAGAAAAAAAAAAGAAAAAAAAAAAAGAAAAAAAAGAAATTAGATTGCAGTTCACGTTATTGCATTTATTAATTATTTTTTTAAATCAATTGCAGTATAAAAAGCATTTTGATTGCATATATTATCTATTTAAATTGTTATAAATTTAAATTGTTTGGGTCATCTGTTTGCTGCTGAACGAACTTTCATAATAAACTAATTGTGAATACTTAAACCCTAAAATATTCTGGTTGACTAGGGTAGAAACCTTAATAACATGTTCGTTTATCTGAGAAGGTTTTTTGAACCTTTTTTGCAGCTCTTCGCAATCATCCTTAATTTCTTTATTCTCTCAACTAGATTGTTTAGAATGGGCTTTGATGACACTTCTAGTCTTAAACCAGAAAAATTTAAAGGGGTAGGTTTTTTGAGGTGGCAAGAACAGTTAGAGGCTTGGCTTATCACCTTTGGCCTCATAACTGTAATTGGAAAAACACCTCCTTATCCTGCTTCTAAAAATTTTTCTGATACTCCTCCATCTGATTCTGCTACCATCTCTGTTACAGAACCTAAATCTGTTAAATCTCCCGAGGAAATTGAATTTCATTGTAGGTTCAGAATACTTAGTTGTCTATCTAACGAACTTTATGAAACCTATAGAAAGTACCAAACTGCCAAAGATTTATGGTATGCCTTAGAAGATGCCTACATTAGAGATAATGAAGGTATCGCCAGGTTTACCATCACCGATTTTAATAATTTTAGAATGGTAAATAACATTCCTATAAACGATCAAATCCATCAGTTTCAGAATTTTGTCCTAGAAATTCATAGAAATGGATCTACTTTTGATGAAACCTATCAGGCTACCTGTTTACTGGATAAATTACCCCCTTCCTGGACCAAATTTGCTCAAGAGCTTAGACGTACCCAAGGAACCCTTAATCTTAGATCGGTAATCCAAGCTATTAGAATAGAAGACCAATACCGACTTAGGGAGATTAAACCGTCCATTAACCGATCGAACTTAAACCTGACCGAGATTCCAAACCAAAGCCTTGAGCCTAAACCCAAAGGTAAAAACTTTAAACCTAAGGGTAAAGGCTTTAAGGGTAGGAACCCAAACAGAAATCAAAACTTTAACCATAAACCCAACTCCAACCAATCTAGTGAAAATAAGAAAAGGGATGGTTTCTGTTATGTATGTGGTCGAGACAACCATTTTGCTTCAAAATATTTTTATCGAAAGAAAGAGAAAGTTGTCTATAAGAAAGGCCCAAACAATCAGAGCAACCATCCTAAACCTCAGGTCAACATGATTGAGGGTGAACCCTCCAACTCTACTTTAAGGTCAGTCTCCTTTGTACCTAATGTTAACCTTACCTATCATGATTTAGATTGGTGGTTAGATTCAGGAGCCAATGTCCATGTTTGCACTAATAGGTCCCTATTCTCCTCTTATCAGAACACAAGTGGAGGATGTGTGACTGTCGGAGATGGAAAAGCTGTCAATGTGCTGGGGATCGGAACTATCAAACTGAAGTTAACTTCTGGAAAAACTCTGATCCTTCACAATGTGCAGCATTCTCCCGACATCCAACGGAACCTGATTAGTGGATCTTTATTAGTGCAATTAGGTTATAAGATTGTACTTGAATCTAATAAAGTTGTAATTTCTAAGGGAGAAATGTTTATTGGAAAAGGTTTTGTATCTGAGGGCTTATTCAAATTGAATGTAATTTCTTTTGTTGATAATAAAATTTTTTCTCATTCAGTGTCTTCTTCTTCTTCTTCTACTGTGTTAAATACTGAGTCTTGTGATGTATGGCATGGCAGATTAGGGCATGTGAACCTTAAATCTATTCTGAAATTGACCAATCTTAATCTCTTACCAAAATTCAAGATTGATTCCAAATCTAAGTGTGAGATTTGTACCCAAGCTAAGCAGCCTAGGAAACCTTTTAAATCTGTTCCTTATAGGGATACCCAAATTCTTGAACTAATTCATAGTGATGTCTGTGATTCTAATAGAGTACCTACCCGTGGAGGCAGTCGCTACTTTATGACTTTTATAGACGACTACTCCAAGTATTGTTACACCTATCTCTTGAAAACCAAAGATGAAGTCCTCTATAAGTTTAAAGCCTTTAAAGCTGAGGCTGAAAACCAATTGGATAAGAGGATTAAAATTCTAAGGTCTGATAGAGGAGGCGAGTATACTTCAAATGAATTAAACCTATTCTGCGAGGAACATGGAATAATTCATGAAGTAACTGCTCCTTACTCACCTCAATCTAATGGTGTAGCTGAAAGAAAGAACCGAACCCTATTAGACATGGTTAATGCCATGATTTTAAGTTCTGGTGTACCTCAGAACTTGTGGGGGGAGGCTCTTTTATCAGCTTGTTATATCCTCAATAGGATTCCCACTAAGGATAGAACCCAGACACCTTATGATTTTTGGAAAGGAAGAGCACCTAGGTTGAGTTACTTCCGAGTATGGGGGTGCTTGGCTAAGGTATCTATTCCTGAACCCAAAAGAAAGAAGATTGGACCTAAAACTGTAGATGCTATCTTTATTGGATATTCCTTAGATAGTAATACCTATAGATTTCTTGTGATCAATTCTGAGATTTCTGAAATTTCCAATGATACTTTGATTGAATCTAGAGATGCAACTTTCTTTGAAAATATTTTTCCTTTCAAAACCCGCATCTCTAGATCTGCCCCAGATTATCAGTCTACTTTTGATCATGCTTCTACTACTGATCATATACCCGCATCTGATTTGCATTATAGTTTAGATCCTGTAGAACCTGATCCTATTCCTGAATTAAGGAGAAGTAAAAGAACTCGCTTTGAAAAGAACTTTGGTGAAGACTTCTTTACTTTCTTAATTGAAAGTACACCTTCGTCTTTTAAGGAAGCAATGAGTTCTCCTGAAACTTCCTTTTGGAAGGAGGCTATAAAAAGTGAGATAGAATCAATTATCAGTAATAACACTTGGATTCTCACTGATTTACCTCCTGGTAGTAAACCCCTAGGATGTAAGTGGATCTTTAGAAAGAAACTTAGGACTGACGGATCGGTAGAGAAGTATAAGGCGCGACTTGTTGCTCAAGGTTTTCGACAAAAAGCTAATGTCGACTACTTTGACACTTATGCGCCTGTTGCTCGCATTGCTACTATCCGAATTCTTCTTGCATTAGCATCCATTCATAAACTTTTGATTCATCAAATGGATGTCAAGACCGCTTTTCTTCATGGTGATCTTGAAGAAGAAATCTATATGACTCAACCTGAAGATTTTTCTGTGCCTGGTCAAGATGATAAGGTGTGTAAATTAGTTCGCTCTCTATACGGACTAAAACAATCACCTAAACAGTGGCATGAGAAATTTGACAGTGTTATAGCTTCATATGGATTTCTGACCAACGATTATGACAACTGTCTCTATTTCAAGAGATTTGATGATCGTTGTGTCCTTCTTTGCCTCTATGTTGATGACATCCTGATTCTTCCTCCTGATCTTGATCTGATTAACCAAGTTAAATCCTTTTTATCGACTCATTTTGAGATGAAGGATCTTGGTGAAGCAGATGTAATTTTAGGGATGAAGATTATTAGATCATCTGATTCTATTTGTCTAACCCAATCTCATTATACCCAAATGGTTCTTGATAAGTTTGGTTATTCTGATTGCTCTCATGTCTCTACTTCTTTTGATCCTAGTGTTCAACTTGTGAAGAACACTAGTAATCCTGTGAATCAGGAAAGAATTGCCCAGATTATTGGTTCTCTGATGTACCTAACCAATAGGACTAGACCCGACATTGCCTATGCCATATCAAGATTGAGTAGATATACTAGTAGTCCCAGTATGATTCATTGGATTGCTCTGGAAAGAGTATTTCGTTATCTTAAAGGTACTCTTTCTTTTGCTCTTAATTTTGTTGGCTATCCTGCTGTAATTGAGGGATACAGCGATGCAAATTGGATTTCTGATTCTTTGGATATTAAATCTACTTCCGGCTATGTTTTTATTCTTGGTGGTAGTGCAGTTTCTTGGCAATCCACCAAACAGACTATAATAGCCAGAAGTACTATGGAGGCTGAGTTAGTTGCTCTTGATACTACTTGTCTTGAAGCCGAGTGGCTCAAGAACCTTTTGTCATCAATTCCTTTGATTTCTACTCCCATTCCACATATTTCTATTCGGTGTGATTCTCGAGCTGCAATTGATTTTTGTAAAAAGAAATTGGTAAATTCTAAAGCTAGTAGACATATTAAATTGAGACAAAAGTCTGTTAGATGGCTAACTTCTCATGATGTTGTTTCTTTAAGTTTTATCAGATCTGATCAGAATCTCGCAGATTGCTTGACGAATGGCCTGAATAGGACTAAAGTCCTGGAGTCATCGAGGGGGATAGGGCTTTGCCCGTAAAGGGCCTTCATGCAGTGGGAACCCAACCTTTGTGATAGGAGATCCCTTGAAGAAGGTTCAATGTGGTAAAAACAAGCTGTCAGGTTGGCCAAAGAGCACTTTCTACTGTTTCATAGAGGAGTTTATCTCCAATCCCATCCCTACGATGAGTAGTGCTCTGTGTAGTGGTTGAGGTTGAGTTTATAACTCTTAATGGGATCCAAGGCGGTAATTTCCGTGAGATGTGACTCTACACACATCCCTGGAGGAAACCACCTATATAAGAATATTCGTATAAGGCCGCGACTATGAGATGTGGGCTATCCATAGAAATTCTTATGAAAAATTAAGATACTGTGCATGGCCATTAATGCACAGACCCGCGACGGAGATTTCTGTACTGTGTATGTGATAGTTGAAATCAGAGTCAAAGGAACGTAGTTCAAGACCTGGTTCACTCCGATTCCTTCTGATGGAAACTATTTACACTAAGTGAGGTCAAGTCTCTTAAAGATACCTTACCTATTACATAGTATAAACACCCAATGATTTATTAATTAATTTGTTTGTTTTATTTTGTGATTTTGAATTTTGTGGGGGATTATTGATTAAATTCAAAATCTAACTTTATTTATTTTTTATTTTTTTATTTTTTATTATTATTTTATTTGATTTTATTTTATTTTAATTTTTTAATTTCTTTAACGCTCAACGTTCACGCGTAACAGCCGGGCATTATGCGCGGGCGCACTTACGCGCGGCCGTTACGCGTGAACGTTGAGCGTTAAAGAAATTAAAAAATTAAAATAAAATCAAATCAAATAAAATAATAATAAAAAATAAAAAAATAAAAAATAAATAAAGTTAGATTTTGAATTTAATCAATAGAAATAGTATATCAAGCCTAAGTTCTTGTAAGAGGACACAGAGGTGAGGGATTTCACCAAAAATGGTGAATTCATCTATTTTTTCTTTACTTTTCTATGATTTAGAAGTATAGTGTAAAAGTAAATACATTTAGTGTATGTGTATATGTTTAAGAATAAGGGTTTTAGCCCTAAGTAGTAAAAGTGGATTTCAAGGTTTAGCCTTGCATATATGTAAACAAGAAAACCTAGATGTAGGTTATCTTTGCATGAAAATGGACTTAGGGAAAACCTAGGTCAAACTTTGGGTGATATGGAATTTAGGAGAAAACCTATATTGAATTGTGTGGCATTAGACTTAAGAAGAATCTAAGTCATAAATTGAGTGGCATGGAACTTAGGAAAAAAAAAACCTAAGGCAAGTGTATAGAGTATAAACTTTAAAGGAGAATATAGAGTCAATGAACTCTAGGTTAAATATGATATAAGAAAATAGAGTCAATAAACTATAGGCTAAATGTGAAATGAGAACATAAAGTCAATGAACTCTAAACTAATTGTGAAATGAGAATATAGAGTCAATGACTCTAGGTTAAGTATGATTATGAGAATATAGAGTCAATGAACTCTAGGCTAAATGTGAAATGATAATATAGAGTCAATAAACTCTAGGTTAAGTATGAAATAAGAATATAGAGTCAATGAACTCTATGTTAAGTATGATATGAGAATATAGAGTCAATGAACTCTAGGTTAAATATTATTTGAGCAAATTGGTGTCCTTGAGACATCGAGGCACCCTAAGGTTTTAAACATAGGGTAATGAATAAGTATAAGTGAGTTGGTATCTATGGAACATCTTGTAACCATAGAGTAAAGAACTTAGGGTCGAATGGGCAAAGTGAGTAAATAAAATAACTCTAACTTAAATTGATATCCTTGGGGCATCCTAACTATCCTAGAGTTAATAATCTAGGGTAAAAGAGGAAAGTAAAGGAGAAAAGTAAAAGACATGTTATAGTTCTAGAGTCATGGAATCTAGGGTGAGACAGTGACCAAGATCACGGCATTTCGGAATGGCTTCACAGAAGATGTCGATCACCCTCGACTACCAATACAGTGGCGGGAGATGTCGATCACCCTCGACTCCCTATATAGTACTTGGTGATGTCGATCCCTCTTGACACCAAGTGACTGTGCAGTGCTTGGAAATGCCGATCCCCCTCGACTCTAAGTAATTAGCAGGCGCGGGGATGCCGATCACCCTCGACGTCGTGGGCCCACCGATTGGAGAGTAGATGACTATTCGGGCTCTTCATGAGGTATTGTGATATGGAACCGATCGATGGACAGTTTGAGACATGTGGAATAGAGAGTATGCACATGATTGTAGGTGAGCAAATAGGGGTTTGTGCTGATGCCAACTCCCCGGGCATGGTACTTTCGAAAGGTTAAAGATAAAATATATTGTAAATGACGTCTTCAAATTTGAAATTCGATATAGGGAGCATGACTTCTAGGGCACGGGTCCATTAGCGAGGTACTTTCAAAAGGCCAAAAGTAATAGAAAAAATGAAAATGAAGGTGACCAAATGTGGTCGTGTCACGCCCCGGGGTCGAAACTGCGATCCGGGCTCGCCAACAGATCCGCCGCCTATACAAAAACCCCGCATAGGCGAAGCGTCCAACCTGCAAGAAAAGGTACTACAGCTAAACAGATATCAGAGCTATAAAGAAAACTGCTGTAAAACTAAAATCCAACCATCTGTGCACCCGAAAATAATAATACAATATTCATCTCCCAAAAATGATCATCATACAATATCCTCTGATACAAAACCAAGAACTCAACAGGGAGGTAAACTGAAATAATACATCAGTGTACAGGCTCTCAGTACAAATCAAATCCTCACAATACATCAGTCTCTCAAAAGTGGAAATAAAGCTAATCTACTGACTGTACTACAAATCTCCAATGTGGGGGTACAGATACTCTCCAAAGACAGGTAGGGATCTAGCTCGCGACTCCCTCGCCTCGAACAGCAACAACAGAATCAGCAACACCCGCAAATGACTCTGCCAAACAAAGGGGAGGAAAGAAAAAGGAGGGGGAGAACCCCCAACGGGTGTGAGAACTACACCAACACGTAGTTCTCAGTGGGTACCGCCACCAGGCCCGACGGTCTGCCCACTAAGTCTACTAGAGGCATAAGATAACGATGCAGTAAAGACTGAAAAGAAAAGCTGGAGATACTCAACAGCTACCATGCCTCTATCTAAATGCTCAAAGGGGAAAACCGATGAAAGATATGCAACCACTCGCACACAAGGTGCTCAATCGACCCAATCGAGCTGACTGCCACATCTGGTCCAGTCAAACCTGTGCCTCCCTAGTGCATCAATATAGGGTGTCCAATCGGACTAACTCGCTATCGAATAGTGGCACATGCAGGCTATAGTCGAAATCCACGCTCTCTCTCATAACGGATAGACTCAAGATCCTCAAGCATCTCGCACAACGGTCGAAGTACTCTCAACGACCCGGGACCACCGTCAACCTAAACGGTTTTCAACAACACTAGCACTGGTCTAATCACAACTATTAGACTCCACTCAGCCCCCAGGCACGAGTGCAACAATAAAAGTACCTACCTAAATAAACCCAATCCATGGACCAGTAAAAACTGGCACTGCCTGCTCTGCCGGCCGCATCAGGTATGCTACTGACGCATAACACCGACACAAAGAAATAGTATCAAGAACTCAAGCCTGCCTGTCGCACACTCCGGAGTGGCACTCGAGGGGAGCGAGCCACACGAGTAAAGTAATAAGTCACAAGTATCATAATATAGCAGGACTGGATCACGACTCTGATCGAAGTGAAAAAATCCAACCACTAAAGAAAACCCGACCCCCAATCCGATGCATAAGTAACCTCCGATCAACCGCCCAATGTCCGCGGTCGCCGTAATACCCTGCCATCCATAATCTGGTACAACAACCGACATCCGGTCAACCGCCTAATATCCGCGGTCGCCGTAATACCCTGCCATCCACAATCAAATACAACCTGTCCCTGACTCCAAGATCCCGGCTACACTATCCCAAACTCCTACTCGAACCCGAGCAACAAGAACCACATGACTGACTAAAAAGGAGAAAAGAAGCAAAGATGGTTTCTCCTATGTCAAGCCCCAACATGATAGTGTAGCAGTAAAAGATGGCCTATCTTGATATCCATACAAACATGCATTTGTCCTTAATGAAGATAAAAGAGAGTATAACAAATAGTAGCTCCACATAGGTATAACCATATGCCAAAATCACTAATCAACTACACCTGTCCATAATCCATGGTCCATCATAAATCATCAGAGTGATACCCGCACATAGATATATCATCCTACCCCATCGAGTAATCAAATCTCATAAAAGACTAAGTGCTAACATGGCATGCTAACATATCACTACTATAGTATGTCAATTTACATGATCTAGGCCATTCCTCATGCTTACATCTCGATCCTAGAGATTGTACATTTAATCATACATGCTATCAATCAAAAGGGGAAATATTCCCAAAGGTAAACTTCTATTAATCATCATCATGACATCCACTATCGCAATTCGCATAAAACATAACATGGATATTACTCATGCGATTCTCAAATAAATACCGATACTAAGCTTACCTCTCCATCATATACATGGGTACACTAACATGCAAATATTCTATCAGATAGAATTAGAGAACCGTCCACCGGTTCTGGAGATGAAGCAACTCACCTGAATCGTTTTCCATAGGCAAAGCCGAAGTCGGTGAAGTGCGTAGTCACTCACTATCAACATCCGCCGAAACAGCACCCTCGGCACTTGATCGCTCGCGCCTCAGCCACAACTAACATCACAACCAACACCACCGCCAAGTCCACTGCCAAACAGCCCACAATCAACACCACAGTCAACACCCCAAAACAACACTTGCTGTTTTGCAAACCAGCACAGAAAAAGGGGTTTTTCACCTACATGCAGTTCTCCGAAAAATCCAAAAAAAATCATGACTGTGATCCTTGTGACGAGTAGATGCAAATTGAGTATTTAAACTTCTCGTTCCGACACCTGTAGGCCAAGATACAAATAGAACATTGCGGTAAGTCAAACTACCCACAACCCGCCAATCTGCGGAAAACAGCCACGAAGAAACTTAAATATCACCTTTGAAATGACCTCAGAAAAATCTGATAAAAATACGGTCGCGTTCCTCTCGAAGCTTAGATGCCAATCGAGTCCTCACACTGCCCGATCCGATGCCCGTAGGCCGAGAAATCCAAACAATACTCTACCGCTGTCCCAAATATCGCAGCAGTACAAGGGGTCAAAAGGCACCTCGGGAACACCACCAAAAACTCGAAACGGAACGAAGTGATCAACACGGAAATCGAATGCGTACCTCTCTTGAACGTGCTTCCACAAAAATCGGCTCAAGACTCCATCGGGGTGATCCACGGGACCTCGCGGACTGAAATGCGATGGTAGAAGCCACAATCGAAGGAGCGTCGAAGTGCGTCGCGTCGCAGAAAACGCCGATGCCGCGGCCTCCAAAAGTTCCCAAAATCCTCAGAAGTGTAGAAGACTTGTAGATCCTGCTCCCTGGGGAAGATGGGCTCAGAAGCTCAGAGGAAAAGTCTAAAAAATGAAGCCCACATGGGCTATTTATAGCCCAAGTCCACCAAGTAGGGATCCGGATTCGGGCGCCGGATTCGGGCGCTCGAATCCGGCCCCGGCCCGCTACTATGCGCGCCCGAATCGTCCACAACGCGCCACGTGTCCCGTCCGCGCCCCGCGCGCCCTGCGCACAAGCGCCCGCCAATCGCGCCGCGCCGCGTGGCAGCGCGGTCCACGGCGGGAACCGTGGGCCGTGGTTCACGGCGGCCCAGCCGGGTCGCTGCGCCCGCTAATGAGCGGGCGACACGTGGCCTGGTGGGGTCCACGGTGCGCCGCGCCCGGCGCGCTGTCGCGCGTCCGTTGACCGCCCAATCCGCGCATGCCACGTGGTCTTCCACCACGTTCGCTGGTCCCGGTGCACGCCAAGTCCCGTGGAACGGCTTGCCCGTCGCCGCGCACGCGCCTGCCCGCGCCCGCGCCGCCGCGCTCCGCTGCCTGCCCGCCGCCGCCAGTGCTGCCCTAGCCTGCCGGAACAGTAACAAAGTGCCTCAAAATCCGTGATTTGGCATCCGTGCTCCGAAAAATACAAGTAAATAGTCCATTTTCATCATTTTCGTGCGCTGAATCCAAATCCGATGTCCGTTTTGCTTAATTCCACTTCTAAAATTTGTCGAAGGCATCTAGATAAGTAATCTTAATCCAAATTTCGCGCTGGGTCCAATCTTGAGGTCCGATTTGCGCACAAGCACCTCCATCTTACGGAATAAGTCTCCAGAAGTCGCTGATCACGCTGCAAAAGCTCTGCGAAAATCCAGGTCATTACAGGCCGGGTTAGGCGTAACCCTTATAGCGGCATAGTAGCCGGGTTGGGGCATAATAGCCTAGGGTAGCATAGCATGGTAGCATTATGTCATCGAGTATGGATTAGCAGTGTAGTGATTATTATATCCGCATGCTAGTATAGTATTTATAACTTTTCCTATTATCTTACTACTAATGCTTCTATTGGACCAAGAGGTGTAGAGCATGTTTCTCGGTGGATGAACCCACTAGGAACTATTCGTAGTTCTCACACCCTGTGGTTTACATATTTTTACAGATCGAGATACCGCCAGTGAGGCACATGACAAAGGCAAGAGCCTAGCAACATAGAGACCTAGAGGGTGTCACGCCCCGGGGTCGAAACTGCGACCCGGGCTCGCCAACAGATCCGCCGCCTATACAAAACCCTGCATAGGCGAAGCGTCCAACCTGCAAAAAAATGGACTACAGCTAAACAGATATCAGAGCTATAAAATAAAACTGCTGTAAAACTATAAACCAACTATCTGTACAACTGGAAATAATGATACAATATCCATCTCCCATAAGTGATAATCATACAATATCCTCAAATACAATAACCCAAAACTCAACAGGAAGGTAAACCGAAATAATACATCAGTGTACAGGCTCTCAGTACAAGTCAGATCCTCACAATACAATAATCTCTCAAAAGTGAAAATAAAATAATCTACTGACTGTACTACAAATCTCCACTGTAGGGGTACCGCTACTCTCCACAAACGGGTAGGGATCTAGCTCGCGACTCCCTCGCCTCGAATAGTAACCACAGAATCAGCAACACCCGCTAAGTCTCTGCAAAACAAATGAGAGAAAAGAAAAAGAAGGGGGAAAACCCCCAACGGGTGTGAGAACTACACCAAAAAGGGAGTTCTCAGTGGATACCGCCACCAGGCCCGACGATCTGCCCACTAAGTCTACTAGAGGCATAAAATAATCATGCAGTAAAAACTGAACAAGAAAGCTGGAGATACTCTACAGCTACCATGTCTCTATCTAAATGCTCAAATAGGGAAAACCAATGAAAGGTATGCAACCACTCGCACACGAGGTTCAGAATCGACCCAATCGAGCTGACTGCCACATCTGGTCCAGTCAAGCCTGCGCCCACCTACAACCACCTCCCACTGCCGAGCAGGAATTACATAGGGTGTCCATACGGACTAACTCGCTATCGAATTGTGGCACATGCAGGCTATAGTCGAAATCCACGCTCTCTCTCAGAACGGATAAACTCAGGATCCTCAACATCTCTCACAACGGTCGAAATACTCACAACGACCCCGGGACCACTGTCAACCCCAAACGGTTCCCAACAACACTAACACCGGTCTATCCCCAGCTACTAGACTCCACTCAGTCCCTAGGCACGAGTGCAACAATAAAAGTGTCTGTCCGAATAAACCCAATCAAATGAACCGGTATAGAACCCGGTACTTCCTGCTCAAATGTCTCAAGTATCTGCTAATAGATCGGCACTCACAAGCCGGAACTCGGGGTCCGGTACTCGCTGGCCGATGTGTAAATCGCCTACTCCGGAGTGGCACTTGAGGGGAGCGACCCGCTCGAGTAAAGTATCACTGTAACAAGTATCACGATATAGCAGGACTGGGTTACGACTCTGATCGAAGTGGAAAAATCCATCCACTAAAGAAGTCTAATCCCCAATCAGATGCACAAGTAAATATCCAGTCAACCGCCCAATGTCCGCGGTCGCCGCAATACCCCACAAGTCCCCAATCTGGTACAACAACCAACACCCGGTCAACCGCCCAATATCCGCAGTTGCCGGAACACCCACAACCCACAATCAAATCCAACCTGTCCCAGACACAAAGTCTCGACTGCACTATCCCAAACCCCTGCTCGAACCCGAGCAACATGAATCACCTGACTAACAAATAAGGAGAAATGAAGCAAACATGGTTTCTCCTAAGTCAAGTTCCAACATGATAGTGTAGCAGTAAAAGACGGCCTATCTAGATGTCCATACAAGCATGCATTTGTCCTCAAGAAAATGAAAGGGAGTAAAACACATAATAGCTCCACAAGGGTATAACCAACATGCCTAAAATCACTAATCCACTATGCCTGTCCATAATCCATGATTCATAAGAAATCATTTCAGGTGATATCCGCACATAGATACATAATCCTGCCCCATCGCATAATCAAATTCCAAAAAAGGCTATGTGCTAACATGGCATGCTAATAATCACATAGGGTAACATTCCCTTAGGTAAGCTTTCACTAATCATCAACATGGATTTTCAAATCTTGCAAGTCCTGATAATATATAACATGAATATTAATCTTGCAATTCTTTATACAATCAACATTACTAAGCTTACCCCTCAATCACATAAATTGTACCCTAAACATGCATGCATTCTAACAGATAGAATTAGAGAACCATCCACCGGTTCTGGAGACGAAGCAACCCACTTGAAACGCTTTCCGCAGGTAAAGCCGAAGTCGGTGAAGTGCGCAGTCACTGACTAACAAAAACCGCCGAAACCGCATCCTCGGTACACAGTTGCACAAGCCTCTGCTCCAACTAACAACACAACCAACAACACAATCAATACCCCCAACAACACCCAAACAGCACTTGCTGTTTTTACCAACCAGCACAAAGAAGGGACCTTTTCACCTGCGTGCAGTTCTCCAAAAAATCCAGAAAAATCATGGTTGTGATCCTCGCGACGAGTAGATCCAAATCGAGTATTTATACATCTCGTTCCGACACCTGTAGGCCATGATACACCCAAATCAATGCGGTAAGTCAAACTACCCCACAAACACAAGTCTGCGGAAAAACAGCCGCGAAGAAGCATAATTATCACCTTTGAAGAGTCCTCCAAAAATTCTAATAAAAATACATGCGCATTCCTCTCGAAGTGTAGATGTCGATTGAGTCCTCATACGTCTCGTTCTGATGCCCGTAGGCGGAGAAATCCCAACAATACGCCGCCGCTATCCCGTACCTCGCAGCAGTACAAAGGGTCACAAAAACACCTCGGGAACACCACCAAAACCTCGAAACGGAGCAAAGTGATCAACACGGAAATCGAGGATGTACCTCTCATGAACGCGCTACTATTAAAATCGGCTCAAAACTTCATCGGGGTGATCCAGGGGATCTCACGGACTGAAAAGCAACGGTAAAAGCAAAAATCCAAGAAGCATCGATGTGCGCTGCGTCGCAGAAAACGCCGATGCCGCGGCCTCTAAAAATATCCTAGATCCGTCGGAGAGTAGAGGACAAAAGGGTGAGGGCTCTGCTCAAAGGGGAGCTCCAGAAAATCTCCAAAACCCACACAAAAGGGCACCCAATGCCTATTTATAGGCTGAAATCCGGAAGAAAATACACTTCTGGGTGCATTTTTCGGGCGCCCGGAACTTCCAGGCGCAAACAGTGCCGTCGAAAACCCTGCACCGCGCAGCGCCCGAATCGCTGTGGTTGCGCCACATCACCGCAAAACAGCGGACAGCGCGCCCATGCTGACGCGTGGCGCGCACCCAGCTCCGCCCGGTCAACGCCCGCCTGCCACGCCCACGTGCGCGCTGCCAGCGCCGCCTGCGCCCCCTGCCGCGCATGCATCTCGAGGCCTGCCGCGCCAGCCCGTGGACCACGCCCACTGCACCACCCAACTGTCTGCCGCCACCTGTCCAAACCGCGCCTATGGGAAGATGACACGTGGCACACCACCCCCGCGCACCGCGCCTGCCCGGCCCGCGCGCTTGCCCGCGCCAGCTCCCGTGGGCCTGGCCCACTGCGCCGTCCCTCCTGCTCCGCCACATGGCGTATGGCACTAATCGGAAGCCACCACGTGGCACCACCTCGGTCCACCGGTCCTTCGTTCACTTGAAAACACTAGGAATCTTCCGGGTGTCCGTTTTCGAACGTCCGGACTCAGAAAAATACAACCAAGTAGTCGATTTCCATCGTTTTTCCGCGCTGAATCCAAATCCGATGTCCGTTTCGTGCGGAACCACTTCTAAAATTTGACGGAGCATCCAAACACACTCGTGATCCATTTTACACACTGAGTCCATCACTTGTGTCCAATTTGCCCACAAACACCTCCAACACTTAACATTAGCCCCCAGAAGCTGCCGATCCAACAGTAATCCTATCGCGGGGATCCGGGTCCTCACAGAGGGTCTAGCGGTATTATACTATTTTTTATTTTGGAGTGAACATTGTATTTGGTGAGGATAATCAAGAGAAAAATTTGTAACTAATTATTATATATTAAATGTTCATTCCAGTATTGTATTTTAGTTTTATTCAGTTATATTTATGTTTAAAGTTGAATGTTCAGTTTTGTAGTAGTTGTACTCTGATATTGTATCTCATTACACTCATTATATCGCTTGAGATGGTTGTTCCGTTCCTTTCAAATATAGAGAGGTCATGCCCGATTAGCGAGTCTGTTAGTGTGCCCGAACTGGCCAAATTGACGGTCTCGGGGCATGACACCACCGGTGGCACAACCCCCTATGGTTGTGCTACAGTCATTGTCGGTGTCATCGGGATCGATTGTGTTGGCAATGGCTGGGGCAGTGCAGAGGGAGATCTTGGTAGACCTCCATTGTATTGTTCATTTTGACCCAAGAACTATCCGAGTCGAACCATACTATCATTTGAGGTTGTGACGGTGGCCAAAACTGCATCAAGGCGCACACCGTGCGCCTGATTGCTTCTTTCAAAAGTATTTAATGCTCGGGTCATTTTCCCAAGCACTTCTGCTAGGGTTGGCTCGTTTTAAGCCGATCTCTCACTTGTCTCGAGTATTTCGGGTAGTGTCGGAGGTAGGTCATTAGTGTGACCGGCACTACTTGTAGAGTATCAGGGCTAAATAACTGTTCGGATGTGCCTGTGTGAGCATTTGGAGATGCTTGGTTAGTGTGAGTGTCGTTGGATGCGCAAATGGCGTGGAAAACAGACTCGGGATCTCAAAATAGCTGAAACTGGATGTTTCAGGATTTCCGGGCACCCTAGGAGATATTCCGAACGCTCGAAACTTGCAGAACTCAGATGCGGACGCCCGGAAGTTACTATAGCAGGCCCGAGGATTAGATGGCTGTGATTTTTTCAGATTTTTGGCTGATGGTGAGATCTGTTATGTTGAACTATAGCACCGGACCCTTGGATAGGGCGCCCGCAGGACTGAGGAGAGGATCCGAAACTGTGTCGAGATTTCGGGCTCTCTACTGTAGCGGAGCGGGCGGTCGGGGCGGGCTCTCTACTATAGTGGATCAAGCCCAAGTTCTTACGAGCAGCGCAGTCATTGAGTATGTTGATCACTCAGCAGATGCCATTGCTAGAGCAGTTGAGGCGACTTGAGATTGAGGTTGTGTCCCCGGGGGGATTCTGCAAGACTTATGTCTTTGGTCTTGCAGCCCACTTTGTTGGACAGGATCAGAGAGAAACAGAGTGAGGACCCCTACCTTGAGAGGATTAGAGATCAGGTTCAGCATGGTCAGAGTGGGGACTTTTCCTTAGATGCAGCTGGAGTACTGAGGTACAGGGACCGCGCTTGTGTGCCCGTAGATTCCGAGGTTCGAGAGCAGATTTTGAGAAAGGCTCACTGTACACCTTACACCCTTCATCCTGGAGGAACTAAGATGTATAGAGACCTTAGGGCATAGTTTTGGTGGAATGGCATGAAAAGAGATATTGAAAAGTTTGTTGCTCATTGCCTAACTTGTCAGCAAGTAAAAGCTGAGCACCAAGTTCCAACAGACAAGTTACAGAGCATTCCAATTCCTGAATGGAAATAGGACCATGTGACCATGGATTTTATTGTGGGATTACCGAGGTCACGGAGTGGAGCTGATGCTATTTGGGTGATTATGGATAGATTGACCAAATTAGCCCATTTTCTGCCTATTCAGTCGAGTTGGTCTTTGGAGAGGTTAGCACAGCTTTATATGGATGAGATTGTGAGGCTGCATGGAATACTAGCCTCGATTGTATCTGATAGAGACTTGAGATTCACATCGCACTTTTGGAGGAGCCTGCAGACAGCCTTGGGGACCCAGCTTTGCTTTAGCACGACTCTTTACCCACAGACTGATGGACAGTCTGAGCAGACCATTCAGACTCTTGAGGATACGTTGAGAGCATGTGTCCTGAGTTCTTGTGGAAGTTGGGATCGACATTTGAGATTGGCTGAGTTTGCGTACAAAAATAGCTTTCAGGCGAGCATTCAGATGGCGCCGTTTGAAGCATTGTATGAACGCAAATGTCGATCGCCACTTTATTGGAGTGACGTGGGTGAAAGAAAGACATTGGGACCTGATTTGTTATCGGAAGCTGAAGAAAAGGTCAAGGTTATTCAGCGGCATTTGGTGACCACCCAGAGCCGGCAGAGGAGTTATGCCAATAGGAGGCGGCGAGACTTAGAGTTTTAGATTGGTGATCATGTCTTTCTGAAAGTCTCGCCATCCCGAGGGATACACCGATTTGAAGTACACGGAAAGCTCAGTCTGCGATTTATTGGTCTGTTTGAGGTATTGGAGCGCATTGGACTAGTTGCTTATCGAGTTGTGCTACCGCCACGATTGGCAGGCACCCATAATGTCTTTCATGTATCCGTCCTGAGGAAGTATGTTTTTGATCCCTCGCATGTTATAGACTTCACTTCCTTAAAGCTGGACGAGGATTTGAGCTATCAGGAGCGACCGATGCGAATTCTTGCCCGGGAGACTAAAGAATTGCGCAATTGGGTCATACCTTTTGTGAAGGTCCAGTGGAGCCATCATGATGACCGAGAGGCCACTTGGGAGCTTGAGGATGAGTTGAGGATTTTCCACCCCTATTTGTTCGAGACACCCTCCTGAGGTATAGATTTTAGTTTCGAGGACGAAACTTTTTAAAGAAGGGGAAGATGTAGAGTATCGGGGGTAAGTAACTGTTCATGTGTGCCTGTGTGAGCGTTTGGAGATGCTTGGTTAGTGTGAGTGCCGTTGGATGCGCAAATGGCGCGGAAAACGGACTCGGGACCGCAAAATAGCTAAAACTAGATGTTTCAGGGTTTCCGAGCGCCCTAGGAGATATTCCGGACGCCCGTAACTTGTGGAACTCAGGTGCGGACGCCCGAAAGTTACTGTAGCAGGCCCGAGGATTGGATGGCTATGATTTCTTTAGATTTTTGGCTGATGGTGAGATCTGTGATGTTGCACTATAGCACCGGACCCATAAATAGGGCGCCCGCAGGACTGAGAGAGAATCCGACACTGTGCCAAGATTTTGGGCTCTCTACTGTAGCAGAGCGGGCAGCCGGGGTGCGCCCGAGAGTTACTGTGCCGTAAATTAGGGCGCCCAATCCTAGTTTTAGGGCACACGAAACTGGATTTTCTACGCGAGACAGGTTAGTGTTTTTGGTTGTTCCGCGGAGCTTTCTACCCGTGACGCGACGACGTACTTGCAGGGCCGCACGTGTAGTGCCAGAGGTATGGGAAAGAGTTGGTCTTTATATCCCATCACCATCTACTCTTTCTCCATCTTCATCTTCTCCACCTTCTTCTTCTTCCTCCTTCAGCAGCAGCGCCATTGTTGCACCAAGGAGTTCCACAGTAGCTTTTCCACTGTGAGATAGGTGGATTTTCTTCGGCGCGAAGCTTCGTATTTTGATTGTGAGCTTGGAGGAGAGCTTGTCCTATTGAGGAAAGCACGGATTGGATCTTGCGCGTAGGAATCAGCATCAGAGGTGAGTACTGTGCTTTTCCGAGCTTTTGCGGATTTTTCTCGAATTTTGGTTTTGGCTGAGACTATGGATTTTGAGACTTGAAATTGGTTTTCCTTTCTCTTTTCTTCTTCCCTGTGCTGTGAGGAGCAGCTGGGTGCTGTGTTGAGCTGAGGAAATTGGTTGTTGTCGTTCACTGTGTGGAGAGACAGGGAACGTGGAGTGTGCGTGTTGTGTGCTTGGTGAAGCTTGGCTGTGGTGTTGACCTGAGCCTAGAGAGACACTGTTGGAGACTTTTGGAGTGTGCTGAGTGCTCCTAGAGGATCTTCTGGGCTGCTAGCAGAGGTGGTGCGTGAGCGGGGTGCCGAGGGACTGTTCCGGCCTTTTCCTGACAGAGGGTGGCTCCGCGCTACTTCGACTTCTTTTGCCTGTGGATAGCGATCCAGGTGGGTTGAAATTCTTCCAAACTTTATGAAATGCCTTCTAATTCTGTTGTATGCATGTGTAGCATACCTATTTTAGCTGTTGTTATAGCTGGTAAAATTTGATAGTTGTCTAGAAAATTACAAAATGACAAATCTAAATCCCAGATATTTTTAGTATGATCTTGAGACTATATGACACTAGACTGCATGGTTAGTTGACATTAGAAATGCATCTAAACCATTTTAAAAATCATTGTACTTGTTTTAGCAAAAACTGGCTTTTAAAAATGGGTTTTATTACATTGAGAGCACCCTGAGAGGTTTGATGGGTTCGGGATGCATATATATATTCATGCCCGGGGGCCGAATAGATTTTTATAGCTCAGTGGGTGAGTTTTCTAGTGTCTTGGGGATTTTTTAGAGCATTATTAGATCGAGTCGTGGAGGGTTCTCCGACCTGATTATGGGTTAGTTGGCATTCGAGTTTTCGATCTATTTGATCATGGATTATAGCTTGCATGTGCCGCTTATTGAGCCAGATGTGACACGCTTATTCCTCAGTGGGGTCGCTCTCTTTGAGTTGCCGCTCCGGATGCAATGATGATGAGCCTGATAAGGTTGTTTGCGTGGTATTGTGATAGTCCGATTGAACACCCTACATTGATACACTAGGGGAGATGCAGACTTGACTGAACCAAATTTGGCAGTCAATTAGATTGGGTTTATGTGAGCACCTCGTGAGCTAGTGGATGCATAGTATGTTCTTAGTTGAGTTTTCCTTTGAGCATGACATGTGAGGCACTGTAGCTGTAGCTTTCATATCAGCTATTATATTTTAGTTTATCTATTTCTTACCTCCAGTAAACTTAGTGGGCATATCGTAGATGTTGGCGACGGTACCCGCTGAGAACTACGTGTTGGTGTAGTTCTCACACTCGTTGTGGTGTCTATTTTTCAGAGGTACCTATTTCGGCTTCAGCTCGTGCAGAGGCAGCTGATCGAGGTAAGGGCGTGGCCGAGTAGTTCCATTCCCTGCTTTTGGTGAGAGTTAGAGGTACCTGGTGGATTATGTATAGATACTGGATAGTCTGAGATTCTGTGATGTATTATGTTTATATTGCTGGGAGATGGCTATGTATATTTGGATCCTTACTCAAATGTTCATTATATAATTCTGTAGCTACTTATTTCTTTTCAGCTTTGATACATGTTTAGATAAAGATCTGACTTTGCAGGTTAGATGTCTCGTCTGTGCGAGGATTTCCGTACAGATGGCGGATCTGTTGGCGAGCCGGGTCGCAGTTTCGACTTTAGGGCTTGACACTACTTGATTGGTCGTTCCCCAAAGGTCCGGGGATGACTCTATTTCTGAAATTGGGGCTATTATCTTCTGACATTGTAATGGTAGGATCAAATGAGAGTTTACCTGAGAGTCCCACCAGGCGTGCCAAAAAATATGTTGGGCTCCGAAAGTCAGCCGCAGGACGTTGACCGTTGACTTGGTTTAGTTTGTGATCGACTTCGGAGAATGACCCTCTGAAATGAATATGCCGCGTGCCAAATGATTAAGTCGAGGAGGGATCCGTTCGACCGGGTTCTTCTCACTCAAACGTCGAGCGAGCTTCGGCTTGGGATAGCCGAAAAGAAGGGGAACATGAAAATGCTTAATAAAATACACTCGGTCGTGATAGCCGAATGCCTTTGTATTGCTTGAAACAAACAGGGTTACAATTGTCGATCATAATTAGGACTACTCCTAGAAAAGCTGTAAGGAAAACTGTAAAGGAAAGATGTAAATCTACCTAGGAAAGTTGTAAGTGTACCTAGGAAAGCTGTAAGTTTAGTCTAGAAAGCAGTAGATGCAGGTATTTAAGAAACTGAAAAGTTGGTGTGGTCTCTGGCTTACGCGATTGTAGGAACATTTCTTAGACAAAAATTCATTTATTTATATGTGCGCAGATCCCTCTTAGGGTCTGTCGCCGTTTTGGAAAACTGCGTCCTCTTAAGTCATTTTTCTTCCGGTAATTTCTCTCTTCGAGACGGATAGTGGGGCTTCTCCGTCTCTATTCATTCCAAATATTGCATGTTATTATGGATCTTGGCGTGATCCTCGGTAATCGTTGGTACATGGTGTTATTTACCAAAATTGCGTTGATTGCAAGATTCGCGCGCTGTGATTTCGCACTATTCATTTTTTGGAGATATTTCTTCCAAGCTCGGTCTATATTTTTATTCGGCTCGGGGAGCCGAGGACCGTCTTCTTATTTGGAAACTTGCGATCATTTGGCTGACACAGCCAATGGCCCGCTGTCTGCTGTCTATTTATACGATCCAACTTTGATCTAAATATCTTTCATATGATTATGATCGGTTGACCTGTATGGCTGCCTTCGTGCCACGTGTCGTTTCTTAATCGGGCTTTGCCGTCTCGGCCATCTTGACTGTGTCTTCTGCCATGTGGCGATTTTTCTGATTTCAACAATATTCATATTTCTATTAAGAGAGGGATCAACGTTGTAAACGAAGCGGTGACAATAGACAGAAACAAAGAGGCAATTATGAATTAGATCTATCTTTTCATCGCGAAGGGGATCAGCGTTGTAAATAAAGCAGCGACGATGGACAGGAACGAAGAGGCAACCATGAATCAGATCCATATTTTCATCATATCCATATTTCCATAAAAAGACAAAATAACGCTGGAAAGGAAATAACGAAGATGTACGGGAATGAAGCAACAGACATTAATCATATCCATTTTTTAGCGAGGAGAGGATTGACGATAGGAGCGGAGCGGCGACGGGAAGAGGAAACGGTGAAGGGAACGATGAAGAGAAAGGCCAAGCTGGTAATTAATAATATCGGTTCAAAAGCAATAATAATAATAATAAAAATCAGTTAAATGCTAAGGAGGAAACTCGGTTCGAAATTGAGAAGGAAAATAGGTTAACATGTAGGCCGGACTAAAATAAAATTAACTAGAATTTAACATGTTGACAAAAAAAAAGAAAAATTAATATAAAGTTATAGAAAAGAGATAGAAGATAGATTGTAAGAAGATAAAATAGTTTTCTATCATGTTCTTCATTTCTTTTGCTATGATTACATGTTAAAATTACATTTATATTTGTTAAAATATTAAATTTTATTGAATAAAATGTAGGTATACAAAATTTAAACACGAGTGTAAACTTTTAATTATATCGTATGTCTTATTCATATTAATTTAAGTTTATATATATATATATATATATATATATATATATATATATATATATATATATATATATATATATATATATATATATATATATATATATATATTCATATTAATATATATTATTTTTCAAAATAATATTTGAATATAAATTTGACTCATATATAAATTTTAATCCGTTTTCAAGCGGATATAATAATAAAAATTTAGCATCTGACATATATTCACACCTGAATTCACATCCAAAGAAAAATATTGATGTGGATATGATTTTGTCAAAAAACTAACTGTATTCGATCGCCTTCATCCCTACTTATGTGTACGCTAAACTTACTACTGTATTAGTATTATAATCTTATCATTTAATCCATCTAAAGGCCAGAGGTAACTCACACTAATTTTATCAACTATTTTTTTTGGTAAAATTCAAAAATAATTATTTAAACCCTATAAAACTGTAGGATTAAGCATTGTAAAGATTACAACCCTTTTAAATTGTGCCCTTAGCATTTCTCTTAATTTATCTATATACAAATATTATTGAGTGGTTTGGTCACATCAAAAAAATCTCTTTGTGAGGGGCCATATTGTCAAGGTATAATGGAATTGGAGTTTGCTATATATCAATAAAAATTGTATACTTGCTTATTGAGCAATAAACCGATTTTAAAATATGTATCTAAAATAAATTTTTTAATATAATAATTTTTTTAAATTTTTTATATTATATTATATTATATTTTATAATATTAATTATTAAATATTTTATTAATTATCTAATATTATGTGCGGTACATTATGGAGTATTAATATATACCAAATGTAAGTAAAAATTTTCTCTCTTTTTTTGGAATTATGAGTGTATCCTATTAAATATTTTCTACACCAAGTGTATATTTGTACATACACTGCCAAAAAAATTTTAATAGAGATTTTAAAATTAATTAATCAAATATAATTTAAATTATTAGACTTTGTAATCATCTAAAAAGTTACAAATTTTAAATTTTTATAATAAAATTTTAAGAATAGGGTGTAGTAGATTTTCAAATTTTCTTATACACATGGTACACAAAATAATATATTGTAGAGGGATAATTGCCTGTGTACCCCTGAAATATAAAGAAATATCTGATTTACCCCTCTTATTTTTTTCTTTTCAATATACCCTTCATACGTTCCACCGTTATTAAAAATACCCCTACCGTTTCCTTTGTTAAGTTAACTAGGGTTAAACTAGAGTTAAATAATAATCGGAGTTGAAAACTATCAGATATACCTATTTTGCCCGGGTTTAGGGTTTAGGGTTTAGGGTTTAGAATTTTTTAGGGTTTAGGGTTTTAGGGTTTAGGGTTTAGGATTTTTTAGGGTTCTAGGGTTTAGGGTTTAGGGTTTTAGGGTTTAGGGTTTAGGTTTTTTTTTAGGGTTTTAGGATTTAGGGTTTAGGGTTTTAGGGTTTAGGGTTTAGGGTTTAGGGTTTTAGGGTTTTAGGGTTTAGGGTATATTTGAAAGGGCAAAATAGTAATTACACACAGATAACGGCAGTTCTAAACGGTACACTAACAGAGTTTAACTTCAGGGGTATTTTGGAAAGAAGTTGGAACGTAAGAAGGGTAGTTTTAATATTAGCCTTCTAAGAGGGGTAAATCTGAAAACAGGAAAATTTTTAGGGGTATATAGAAAATTGCCCCTATTGTATACTATTCCTTTTTTAATAATTTTTTTTTTCTAATCTTTGCTACATATGCATTTATTAAATAATTTAATTATTAATAAGTTCTTATAAAAATTTACGCCGCACATGTATCACTTTACATTATTTTTATGTAAATTAATTTAATTATGAAATTATTTTTATTTATTTAATTAATAATTAGGCTAATAACATAATATAAAAATATTAATTAAATTTTATTATTATAATATTTTATATCTGCAAATTGAATATTGTGAAGCACGAGAATAAAATAGGAAGAATAAAAGAGAAAGAATAGGAATAAGCCACCCAGGAATATAAGTTATCCACTAAGAAAAATCACATAAATGTAAAATAAAATTTGGCTAACAAAAAAAATAAATTTATTTATATTAAATTAAATCATATTTGTAATTCTAATCAAATTATGTAATTTTATGAACTTTATTAAAAACAAATATATTTGATTTTAATTTGAAACTTTTAAATTCATGTTCTCTTAATTTTTAAGAGATTTTTTTTTAAAAAAAAAAAACATACAAAATAAATTAATAAAAATTTAAAAAATTATTAAAAAATTATCCTAATTATTATTATTATTTTTTGACTGCGTCAACATTCATGACCACCACACATAGTCCTAGTTTAATAATGCATTTTTTAAAATACCTAATTTTATATTTTAAAAATTTTAAAAAATATTTAGAAGTATAAATATATGCTTTTCTAGTGACAGTTTTCACTGTAATTATATTGTATAAATAAAAGAAATAAAAATACTTATTAGTTTTTTAAATTTTTTTCAAAATATAAAATTAAATTATTATTTTTTTAAAAAAAAAGTATTTTCAAAAGAGCAATGCTACATTACATGTACACCCCGAAGGGTGTACATCATACACCTCTACCATTTTAATGGTGACGATATTTTTTACGGATCACATCGATTGACCCATCATCACACCCCACCCATTGGATGGGTGGGGTGTGTGATATACACCCCGTTTTGAATGTACAAGTATCATTTCCCTTTTCAAAAACTTAATAGATTTTAATAGTATCCAAATAATAATAAAATTAATTACTATAAACGTGGCGCACTGAGTCATCGCACCATGCGGGGCCCATCATTTCACTTCACGGATTTCGTCGTCGCCCGAAAATAAATTGATTGGGAGATTACAGGGACCGTCCCATACGCGTTGATACCGTTTTGATAATTTTTCAGACTGTCGGCTAATCGATTAAGATTACGTTTAGAATTACAAAAAAATTACGTTTATGTATAATAAAAAATATTTTATTTATTTTTTATATAAAAATTATCTATTATATTTGGCTAAATTACAGAAAATTTTTTATAATATACCGTTTTTTTACTTTGCCTCCCGTCTTTCAAAAGCATACCTTTTGCTCCCTCGTAATTACAAAATCATTTTGCTCCCTCGTAATTACAAAATTATTTTTAGAAAGTAACGAGATTAACCGGACATGTGAAATGACAATAATGCCTTCCTTCTAACCCATTTTCTTTCTCCCTCAACGTGAAGGCTAAGGCAAGACGAAACCCTAGTTCTTTTCTCCTCTTCTTTCCCCTCAATGATCGTAACGTCGTCGCCGCCGTTGAAGCCGGAGCCGGAGGGGAGCAGATCCGGGTGGGCCTTCCCTGTTGCATCGCGCACGGGGGCACCGGCACACATGCGCCGCGCATGGGAGTGAGCGCCCGTCGACATGCCCTGCGCCAGGAGCGAGCGCCCGTCGCTGCATGTTGCCGCGCCTAGCCGCGCGGGCCTGAGCGGTGACTGCGCCGACGATCGCCGGGGGCTGCCGACGACGGCGGCGGGATCCCTCACAGAGCGACGGAGCGAGGGAGAAGAAGGGGTTGAAGGGTATTTTCGGTATATTATCTAAGAAATTGACGGCTCACTAATGGAATGCTGACGGCGGGGTATAAATGCACAATTCTAGAATTACGAGAGGGTAAAATATAGACTTTTGAAAGATAGGGGGGCAAAGTGAAAAAGCGGTATATTATAGAGGATTTTCTATAATTTAGCCATTATATTTTTATAAGTATGATCGATTTCGTATTCATAAATTATTTTTGATTACCATCTGTATCGTTAAACATAATTTAAAATATTTAGAATTTTTAGAACTAAATTTTATAATTTTTCGACATAATTAACTTACGATAAAAAAATCTCAAAGATATTTGTTAGTTTAATGGTGTAAAAGAATCTATTTAGATGGAAATTTATAGCTCTGATTTTAAATAGAAGAATCCGATTTTCTATTTTTAGGACATCGTTGGATTTTGACAATTTATTTTATACTTAGTTGATGAACTTTATTATAATTTAAAAAAATTATAAATTTTATTTTTTAAAAGTTTAAAATGCTCTAAATCACATTTAACGATATGAATTATCGATTTGAAAGTTTCATCATCGAAAATAACTTTTTTGCGTGAGGCTGCTTTCTCTATCATTCACGCGATTTCGAGATTCATACCATTCTAACAAATGAGTCACGATAAGAGTTATTCTGATCATGATCATGCACTGTTTCAAACATTCAATAGTTGACCCCCTATCTGCTCTTTATGCTGCTATGAGTAGGAATGCCAATGGATACAGATATCCGAAATTTTATTCAAATCCGAATCCGAACGGAATGGATTTATCCGATATTAAATGGATATGAATTCGGATATGGTTATAAAAAATAAAAATTCGACGGATTTGAATTTGGATATGAATTTTGATTGTACCCGAACTGAACCCGAACCCGAATTGAATTTACGTTATATAATATATATATGTATATAAATATTTAATATTATATTTAAATTTATATTTTAAAATTTTAAATTTAATAATATATATTTTTGAAATATTGTAAAGAGAAAAACAAAAGTAATTATTTTCGGTTTGAATTTTCGGGTTCGGATTCTGATTCGAATTTTCGATTTTTGGTCGGGTTTGGATTTGGATATGAATTTTTAAAATTCGTCGGATTCAGATTCGAATTTGAATTTGATAGTCAGATTCGGATTCGGATTTGAATTTTTAAAATTTCCTCCCGAATTCGACCCATTGGCATCCCTAGCTTTGAAGTTAGTGCTACTCTTGAGATAAGAGATGAATCCGATTTTCTTAAATGTTTATTTTTTAAAAAACATAGTATATTGTCCGATTAGTTTATTTTAAAATAAATTTAATTAAAAATAAAATAATTAAATTTAAAATTTAAAATTTTAAATATTAATTATTAAATTTTTTTATCATTTGCGTTGGAAACAACAAACAACAAATTGATTTTCTTAAGTTGTGGACCATTTCTATCAAATTTTTGTTTGTATTCACCGACTTCTCGAAGCAATCGTTTCTATCAAATTTTTGTACGTATTCGTCGACACCCCTCCGACAGTTATGTGTAACATCGAGACTCTCATTATTCAATTTGTAAAGATAAGGTGAAAATTGCAGTGGACCTCTTAATTATTCACTATTTTGAAATACACTTTTTTATTTTAATATCGAATATGTATTGAGACCTATCAAAATATATAGGGTAATTTTCTATATACTTTTAAAATTTTTTCTGTTTTTAGATTTATCTTTTTAGATTTATTTTTTTTTATAAGGCTAATATTAAAACTACCTTTCTAAGAGCCGCCGTTATCTGTATGAAATTATCATTTTGCCCTTTCAAATATACACTTATATCATAACCAACTTTTTCTTATGTACCCCTAAAATTTTTAATAGTTTTGGTAGATAGGAACAAAATAGGTATATCTCATAGTTTTCAATTCCGATTATTATTTAACTAATTTTCTATATACTTTTAAAATTTTTTCTGTTTTTAGATTTATCTTTTTAGATTTATTTTTTTTATAAGGCTAATATTAAAACTACCTTTCTAAGAGCCGCCGTTATCTGTATGAAATTATCATTTTGCCCTTTCAAATATACACTTATATCATAACCAACTTTTTCTTATATACCCCTAAAATTTTTAATAGTTTTGGTAGATAGGGACAAAATAGGTATATCTGATAGTTTTCAACTCCGATTATTATTTAACTCTAGTTTAATCCTAGTTAACTTAACAAAGGAAAACGATAGGGATATTTTTAATAACGGTGGAACGTATGAAGGATATATTGGAAAGAAAAAAATAAGAGAGGTAAATTTCAGGGTTACACAGACAATTATCTCAAATATATATATATATATATATATATATATATATATATATATATATATATATATATATATATATATATATATTTCAGTTAAAATCATAGAAATTACATTATTATATTATAGGTAATTATATATATTTTTTATTTTAAATTTTTGTATGCCATTTATTTATTGAGACTCCCTCCAAATATTTTTAATTTTAGTTTTTATAGTGTTTTTAATACTTTATTATAAAGCTAAAAAGTTATTAATAATTTATTAATCTAATTTTATTTTTTTAAAAAATAATTAAATTTATTAAATTTGATGAAATTACCGATGAATTTGATAAAATTTTTATAAAAAAAGAAAAAAAAAAAAAAAAGAAAAAAAGTTTAGGAGTTCATTTCCAAAGTTCCTGTTATTAAGGGGTTTCTCTACATTTTTGCCAAACACTAATTAAAATATGAAAATGCTTTTTTTTTTGGATCAAAATCGTCCCCTTTTTGGATCGAATTTCGAAAGGTACGATCTCAAATCCCCTTGCTCCTCATCGCCTCTTCGATTCGATCCCCCCAATTTTTTTTTGGATGATCCCATCTTCGCACTCCCATCTCGATCCCTTTTCCTCTCTTTTCATTTCTTAATTCTTTGATTTTTAGTTATTTTTGGGATTTTAAGCTACAATTCGTGAAGCATTTGATTTGTTTTTGTGTTTTATTTGATCTCTCACCTCTTATATTATATTATATTTTTTTATTATGATTTGAAGTAAATGTTTTAATTTTTGTACCTGCTCTCCGTACAAAATTTAAATCTGAATTAAAATATTAAATAGTAAAATTAAAATTTTTAAAAGCGAGATTATCGAATCAAAATGGATCATAATTCAGAAAAGTCCCGTACAATTTTACCTGATGTATATTTAGCTCATTTTGAAACAGGTTTGATTTTAAAACCCAATTAGGTTTAGAACTTTAAAAGTTTTAATTTTTTCTACATGTGCTTATAATTACTTTTTTTTTTTTTTTTTTTTTTTTTTTTTTGGATGAAATAATTAGAGCTCGTCAAAATTTAAATTTGTAGATATAGGCTTGTAAAAATTACAAATGAAATTTTGGCAAATTTATTTTTCAAATTATAGATTTCAACAAGCCTGATTTTTTTTTTTTTTTTTTTTTTTTTTTTTTTTTTTTTTTTTTTTTTTTTTTTTTTTTTTTTTTTTTAAGAACCCCATAATCTGTCCAAATCAAACATTTTAAATTTCGCGTTCCAATTTCGTTGGGCTCAAAATGCTTAAGTTCTTAAATTCTCAATCATAATCCCTTTATTTTCGAAATGCATTGTAGTTGATTTTGATTGTTCATTAAGAAAGGTATGTATCATTGGCACAATATTTGTAAAAATAACATATTTATGCAGCATAAATATGTCAGATTACAGCAATTTCAAGGTTTGATTAGATATAAAAGTCATGATGCATCTTGTATGAATGAATGGATTTGCGATGAATCCGCGAAAGAAGAAACACTACTACTACTTTGAAGCCAGAAAAATTGGTCTTTGCAACTGGTTATACCTGAATAATCCAAGTCAGATTCAATTTGATTCGATTCGATTCAGATATTACCGCCTCGGTTTAATTTTTGCTACTTCTTTTAGCTGTACAGATTCTAAATACAATTCAGAATGGTTCGCTTTGAATTGCATATTAGTTCGGTTTGGTTTCTTCTCATAATTTCTTAAACAAATGTTTCTGTTCGGATAAGAGTTACCTTAGACAGAAGTCGCAGAACCAAAATTTTCGTAGTGTGCTCCTGCACGGCCTTTTGTTTTCGTACAATTGGATTTCTGGTAAAGTGTAATTGTGGTCGAACGAAAGTGAAAATTTATGTACACCAAGTTTTTTTTTTTCTTTAAGTAAATGTTCCATATTCTTATGTGTATGTTTCTACTATGCCAGTTGGGTAGGAATTCAGCTTTTCTAAAAGTTATCAGCAGCACATTGCAGTTGGTTGTGTTGTGGAATGGAAATTTTATTATGATTTTGTAGGAATTGTTTGTTTTATTCTTGTTTCTGACACATGCCGTCGGGTATTTTTAGGCATGGCATCCTCTGAAGTAAGAGTAGAAAGAGAGAACAAGGAGGAAGACAAGGAAGAAGAGAAGGGTGGTTTCATGGAGAAGGTTAAAGATTTTATTCAGGACATTGGCGAGAAGATCGAGGGGGCGATCGGGTTCGGAAAGCCTACTGCCGATGTCACCGGTGTCCACATTCCCCACATCAATCTAGAGAAGGCGGAGATCGTTGCCGATATTCTGATTACAAACCCCAATCCTGTCCCAATCCCTCTTATAGACATAGATTACTTAATTGAAAGCGACGGGCGTAAACTGGTGTCGGGTTTAATCCCTGATGCGGGAACAATACATGCTCATGGCTCGGAGACCGTCAAGATACCTCTAGTACTTATCTATGACGATATCAAGACCACATACAACGATATCGAGCCCGGAAGTATCATCCCGTATAAGATTAGGGTTTCTCTCATTGTGGACGTGCCTATTCTCGGAAGGCTCACCTTGCCTCTAGAGAAGACCGGTGAGATTCCCGTGCCTTATAAGCCAGATGTTGACGTTGAAAAGATCAAGTTTGAAAAATTCTCGTTCGAGGAAACGACCGCCAACCTCCATTTGAAATTGGAGAACAAAAATGACTTCGACTTGGGACTCAACGCACTGGATTATGAGATTTGGCTTGCTGACGTGAGCATCGGATCTGCCGAGCTCACTCAATCGACGAAAATTGCGAAGCGTGGAATTACTTCCATGCAGATTCCGATTTCTTTCAAGCCCAAGGACTTCGGATCTGCTCTTTGGGATATGATTAGGGGGAGGGGTACTGGTTATACCATTAAAGGAAATATCGATGTGGACACTCCTTTCGGGAACATGAAGTTGCCTATCAGCAAAGAGGGTGGAACTACGCGTCTCAAGAAGGGTGATGACGACGACGACGACAATGAGGTATGCCGCCCCAACTTATATGTACAATTTGATATTCGCTATTTGTTTGAGGGAATAATAATGCGAAAAAGTTTCCCTATCAGAGGCAGAGATGAGGGCCAAGATATGCATTATCTATCGATTAGTGCTTGCTGAGCAGTGGTTAATTATGTTTTCGCTGTCGGACAACCATTTAATATATTTATCTCATTTCATACGAATGTTCATGATACGTGAATTAATCGTCGACTCTTTAGAAGAACTGGATTCTAGCTAGATCTCTTGAGAGGAAAATTTCAGCTGATTAGCATAGCTATAGACTAGACGAATTACCTGTTTAAAGAGACGAGACTTCAGTCGAAGACCTACCTGTTAAACATTAGACAGTCAAATCTCTCTCTCTCTCTCTCTCTCTCTCTCTCTCTCTCTCTCTCTCTCTCTCTCTCTCTCTCTCTCTCTCTCTTTCTCTCTCTCTTTTGTTGGATGCATATTATGTAGTTAATCGGATTATACATGCAGAAATGTTTTGTACCTCTACATTCGTTTAACTCGTTTTCGCATAATAGGTGGTGCACTCTTAGGTTATGCATGAAAAAACTGTGTAAAATTTCTGCTGATGGATTATACATGCAGAATTAGCTCACTGATTCTGGACTCATTTTTCTCTGTAAAATTTCTGCAGGACTAAGTGCTGACACAAAAAAAACTTGTATGCTGTGAAGTGATGATAGCCATACAGTAGAGAGATACAAATACAAGGATTGCGTTGCGCGCGAGAGGCCTCCTTATGTTCCTAAATTCTCACATCCTATTTTAGCTTCTTATTATGACTGGTTTTGTTCATTTAAAACCATGTGTGTTATGTTTTGTTTCTGCACCAGCTTTTTGATATATCCTTCTTTCAGAGTTTGTATTTTGGTATTTGGCCTTGTGATTCTTCGTGTCTTATTTAATAAGATTATATCTAATCCTTTGCGGATATAGTTGTATTCTTCGAAAGATATGTTTGGATGTTGGAACTGGTTATTCAGTGAGAAGTTCTGCATTATCAAATGATTATTTTATATTTAGCCTGGAAATTCCTTTTTTTTTTATTTTTTTATTTTATTTACATATTAATTGACACTACAAAAAAAATTTTAATATAGAAATAAACCTTCACCGGCCACATGGGTTTCTAAATAAATATATATATATTTAAAATTATTATAGATAAACCTAAAGGGTTTTTTTTATTTTTTTTATTTATCCCTCTTAATTTTGTTTTATTTTTTATAAATGGTTTAAGCAAATTTATATTGTTAAGTTGTGACATGTTAAGTGATTCAGTCACTGTATTTTAAATATGATGAATCGTGAAGTAAAAAAATAATCGTCTTTGGTAAATATATAAAATTATTGGGACTATTTGGGCTAACAATAGTGCTACCGATAAATCCAGGTTCGGGGTGTATGATTGTACATCATACACCCGGGGTGGTTGGAATTGATTATAATTATGCTGGATTTTATTCTCTTCTATTCTCATCCCGCCTCTTCTTTTCTCGCTTTCTAAAACACTCTCCACTCCATTTTGTCTCTCGTGCTCGCTCTCTCTCCATTCCCTCTCTCTCGCGCTCTCTCTCTCTCTAGGGCTCTTTCTCTTTCTCTCGCTCGCTCGCTACGACTCTCGACCGCAGCCGAGGGCCGGTCAAACCAGGGCTCTCTCGTCTAGGGTTGCCTTCGAATCGCCTTGCTCAGCATCCGAGGACCGCTGGACGAAGAGCTCTCTCGCCTCCGTCACCTCCATTGTGTAGGGTTTAGGGTTTAGTTACCTCGCCTCGCCGCGCCGATCGGTAGGGTTTCCATTTTTTTTTTTCCTTTTTCTGTTTTTGCTTCAATTTATGTTATTCTACCAATTATCATGAGATCATAGCAGCTTTGTAGTGTTTACTGAGCTCACCTGTTAATCCTGAAGGGCACATTCTCAGATGACATGGTCACAACTGGAATTTCACCCATAGCACTACTCATGTCTTTAAGAGATGAAGACTTCTGAATTCAGCAATTTTTTTTTTTTTAAAAAAAACCAATTAGAGCCCATATCCTTTGGTAATTCTTCCACTAGTTTCTAAACCATCCTTTGTAATTATAACTTAAAAAATAAAGATAAAAATAATTGATAATATTATCTATAATATATGAATGTAAATTTGACACTTTTTACATCTTAGAATTCACATAAATTTAAATAAATATTAGTTACAAAAAAAAAATTAATAAGGCTATACGAGCCTTTGGATGTATGAAGTGTATATTTTATATCTAATTTAGAAATATATAGATAATATTATTCAAAAATAATTGGTACAAATTTTGGCTCGTTATATTATTCAGCGCCTAAACAATCAAAATCAAATCAAATACAATCCCTAATATTCTTTTTTTAATTAAACAGGAATATACCCTATTTGAAAGGTACAGGACATAGACAATATCCAAGCGCCCCAGACAACAAGGAGTACAAAGATGTAGGCTTATCGTCCAAACTGACAAAAAAAAAAAAGGGGCAAGCCGCAAAATCAGTGTTAGTAAAAGGAACACCCAGTACATGAGAAATGAAACCGAAACCCAAATTCTACAACCAATTAACCCATACAACAACTAGGCAAAGGATAGCACAATCCTGTAGGTTCACATACACAACGGACACGCCTGCCAGGGTCTCATTAATAAGGATCCCCCACAATCTCGTGATACAATGAAGTCCACAGCATCCATTTGTCCTCAATTCCAACAGCAAATATTGTTAGGATTTTCATATATGTGGCCTAATTAATTATATTTAAATTTGAATTTACTATAGATAAGGTTAATCCTAAAAGATATAGAATTACTTGATATGGTATATCTTATCCCTTTCCTATCCATTTAAATTAAATAGAATCCTAACCGACTTTGATGGGAAGTCGATCTGGAATCTATATAAAGGGATACTGGTCCTGCCACCTACTCATGTGCATTCTGGTAAGATTATTCATCAAATTCACACCATACGGAAGAGTGCCTGAGAAAGGAGGAGAAACCAGATTACCTAGTTCGGTCGGTACGATTTAGTATTGCAACCGAATTTCTTGCTTCCGCTGTTTAATCAAGAATTCATTTCGATGGCTCTCTGTAAGTTATTTTACAGTTTTATTTATGATCCTGAATATTGGTATAAATTGATTTAATATTTTATGCCATATAAATTCCATCAATTGGTATCGGAGCCAGTTAGATAAATTTAATATTGTATGCTTTATTAAATTGAATTGAATAATGATGAGTTTTTTTTTTTTTTTTTTTTTTTTTTAAACGGATTTTAGACTTTGAATCTAATTATATATAGTCAAGATTTTCTTGAAATATTGCCACGTCGTATGATTTGTTAAAGGCCATCTTATTGTTGTTGATGTGCTTTGTTTTTCTTTTTTTTAATTTGGATATCGTTATTTCTTAGTTTCCCAATTTTGAAAAGACGTTATAAGGCCACTCGGTTTTGTTTATGTGTGACCTTACAGTACGACACCACTGTATCATTTTAGTTTGTCGTAATTTTAGGACTCTATGGGTTGTTTTGGATGAAATCCAATTAATTGAAGAAAAATAATTTCTGGTTTGTGCCTCTTTTGGATCCGAGACAATATAATTCTTACGATTGTGGCTATCCTTCTTTTATTGGACTTTAATCTGTTATTAAAACTTATTTATTTATTTCGAATTAATAAAAGATTACTTTTAATTATTATGTTTATTAATTCATCTTATTTCGATTCATGAGTTAATAAAGTATTGTGAACATAAAGAATCCGTTCACATAAGGTTTTAAATTTTGCATACAATATTAATTTATCATAAATTCATTTATCCGATATTTATAGTGATATAAGGATATACATAAATTTTATGATTGCAATGTTATATTTAAAATTATTGCATTCATACTTATGTATATCATAAAGTGTTATTTTGATCAGACATAACATGAAAATTAAATAATCATAATTGTTGTAAGATTATTTAAATCTAGACGCTAAGTTAAATTAATTTATTATTTCGATTAATTAGGTGCAAGCCAAAGCGGCCCTAACTAAAGAATAATAAATTAATTTACTTTAAAGTAGCGTTCTTTTGGATAATTTTCATGTTAATTATACGGCACTAAGTCAAATTAATTTATTGTTTCAACTGTTCGGGTGCAAGCCAAAGATGCCTCGTTCAGAAGAAATAGTGAATTAATCGCTTTAAAGAAGTGCACGTAAAAATTGCACCCTATTATTTTTGTTTAGTATGATTCTAAACATAAAGGTATATGGGTGGTGTAGGATGGTAATTTTCTTGTAACTCATTTGGAGAAATTTGCCTGGCCAAAGCTGACAATTTTTTCATATGGGAAACTTGAAATTATCACGATCTACAGAAAGTCTAAATTAATTTCTGATAAAGAAATTGCATATTTATGCTCGTAACTCTGCTCCCAAAGGAGGGGTTATGATGTCATATAAAGTATATGCATAAAGAAAGAAAGAAATTGCATATTTATGCTCGTAACTCTGCTCCCAAAGGAGGGGTTATGATGTCATATAAAGTATATGCATAAAGAAAGAAAGAAAAATATTTATGCTTATAATTCTGCTCCCAAAGGAGGTGTTGTGATGTCATATAAATTATATTTTTCTAATTTTGGTGTGGAATATTATGATGTGGTTTCTTATTAATGAAGACATGCATTTTTCAGCTATGACTTCATCCTTTGTTCCTATTGGTGATTCTGTTCCTATGCTTAATGGTTCTAATTACTCGGAGTGGAAAGAACAGATTATGCTTACATTAGGGTGTATGGATCTCGATTTGGCTCTGAGAGAGGAAAAACCTCTTCCTCTTACAGATCAAAGTACGCCAATCCAAACAGCATCTTTGGAAAAGTGGGAGCGCTCTAATCGACTTAGTTTGATGTTGATGAAGGCGCGTGTCGGTAAAAACATTCGGAACTCTATTCCTGAATGTAAGACAGCCCGCGATTTCTTAAATGCTGTGGAGCAACAGTTTGTAAGCTCCAGTAAAGCTTTGGCAAGTACCCTAATGAATAAACTGTCTTCCATAAAGTACTCCGGAAATGGCTCGATTCGCGAGCACATTATGGAAATGCGAGATATTGCAGCGCAGCTCACTGCACTTGAAGTAACCATCTCTGATTCATTCTTAGTGCACTTTATTTTGAACTCCTTACCATCTGAATATGGACCATTTCAGATCTCTTATAACACACATAAGGATAAATGGTCAATTAATGAATTGTTGACTATGTGTGTACAAGAGGAAGGCAGATTGATACAAGAAAAACAAAATACAGTTGACTTTGTTTCTCACAAAGGACAAATAAAGCGTACTAAGAATGGTAAAGGCAAGAATGGCTCGAAAAAGAAGAACTTGGAAGTCATGTCTGGTTCACAAAGCCAATCAAGTAATTGGACTCCCAAGTGCTTCTTTTGCAAGAAAAAGGGTCATATAAAGAAAGACTGTCTAAAGTATCAGAAATGGCTCCAGAAGAAATGTAAGTTTCTAGTTTTGATGCATGAGTTGCATTTAGTTTCTGTTCCATCTAATACTTTGTGGATTGACTCTGGTGCCACATGCCATGTGGCGAATTCCGTGCATGGATTTCTAAACCGTAGAAAACCCAATAAAGATGAAGCCACTATCTATACTGCTAAAGGAAATCCAACTAAAGTTAAATTTGTAGGAACATTTAGATTAGTTCTTTCTGGTGGTTATGTTTTGGATCTAAGTGATACTTTTTATGTTCCAAATTTTTCAAAGAATTTAATTTCTATTTAGAAACTTGTTGGTTTGGGATATAGTTTCAATTTTGATAATAAAGTTTTTCGTTATCCTACAAATCTGAGATAGTTGGCTCTGGTGTTTTGAAAAATAATCTATATAAAGTATCTTAGATCATTCGTATAATGAAATCCTTTTTACCATGCACGGAAATATTGGATCAAAACGTGGCATTAATAATGAAAAGTCATCCATGTTATGGCATAGGAGGTTGGGACACATATCGAAACAGAGAATCCAAAGGTTAATTAGAGAAGGAATTTTGGATGATCTTGACTTCTCTGATTTTGGAACGTGTGTGGACTGCATAAAGGAAAAGCAGACCAAAACCTCCTCTAAAGGTGCCAAAAGGTGTGATGGAACATTAGAGCTGATTCATACGGATATATGCGGACCTCTCCCTCTTACGTTTACTGGCCATAAATATTTTATCACATTTACTGATGACTACTCTCGATATGGCTATCTTTACTTGCTTAAAGAGAAATCTGAAGCATTAGATGCCTTTAAGGCATATAAGGCTGAAGTAGAGAATCAACTCGAGAGAAAGATAAAAATGGTCAGATCAGATAGGGGTGGTGAATATTTTGGTAGACAGACAGATAAAGGCCAAATTCCTGGGCCTTTCGCTAGGTTTCTAGAGCAGTGTGGGATTGTTCCACAGTACACCATGCCAGGCACACCTGAGCAGAATGGTGTTGCTGAAAGAAGGAATCGCACATTAATTGATATGCTCAGGAGTATGATCAGTAATTCTACCCTTCCGATATCATTGTGGGGTGAGGCGCTCAAAACTGCCATATATATTCTTAATCGGGTCCCTACTAAGGCTGTCACTAAAACTCATTTTGAGCTTTGGACAGGTAGGAAACCCAGTTTAAGACATTTTCATACATGGGGTTGTCAAGCTGAGGCCAAATTGTATGACCCACAAATAAAGAAATTGGATCCTCGAACCATTTCAGGATATTTTATTGGTTATTCAGAAAGGTCCAAAGGGTATAAGTTTTACTGTCCATCACTTCCTATAAAGATTGCAGAAACTAAAACAGCACGGTTTATTGAGGATGAAACAGTTAGTGGGAGCTCTGAACCTCGATTCGTTGAATTTGATGAAATTCAAGAGCATTTAGATTCTGTACAGAATATACCCATTATTGTTCCTAATAATTTGATGGTTCCAGTTTCAGTAGAACAACAAGTTATTTTGGAACCACAAAGTGAAGGTGAACCTATCATTGATAATCCACATCAAGATTTACAAGTGGATGATCAGATAGATTTAAGAAGATCCTCAAGACAGAGAAGACCGGCTATGTTTAGCGATTATATTGTCTATCTTTATGAGAATGGTCAGAACTTTGATGATCCTCTTAGTTTTTCCGAAGCCATAAATAGCAGTAATGCAACAGAATGGTATAATGCCATGAAAGATGAGATTGAATCCATGAACCACAATAAGGTATGAGATCTTGTTGAGTTACCTATAGGAGTTAAACCTGTAGGATGCAAGTGGGTTTATAAAATCAAATGGGACTCCAAAGGTAACATAGAGAAATACAAGGCCCGTCTTGTGGCAAAAGGGTTTACTCAGAAAGAAGGCATTGATTATAAAGAGACTTTTTCTCCGGTATCGAGAAAGGAATCTTTCCGTGTGATTATGGCTCTGGTTGCTCATTACGATTTGGAGCTATACCAGATGGATGTAAAAACTGCTTTTTTAAATGGAGATCTTCATGAAGAGGTATATATGAGTCAACCTGAAGGATTCTCGCAAAAGGAAAAGGAGCACTTGGTATGCAAATTAAAGAAATCAATATATGGACTAAAACAGGCCTCCCGACAATGGTACTTGAAGTTTAAACAAACCGTTTTAACCTTTGGTTTTAAAGAAAACATTGTTGATCAATGTATATATCTGAAGGTTAGTGGGAGTAAAATAATTTTCTTAGTCCTTTATGTTGATGATATTTTGCTTGCCAGTAATGATCTCGGACTATTGCATGACACTAAAGAATTTCTTTTCCAAAATTTTGAAATTAAAAGAGATAGACATAAAGGTTTACTCGGTCTATCTCAAAAGGCCTACATAAAGAAAGTTTTGGAAAATTTTGAAATGCATAATTGTAAACCGAGTGTTGCTCCCGTTCAGAAAGGGCATAAGCTTAATGCTTTTCAGTGTCCCAAGAACCAATTAGAAATTGAACAGAGTACATTGCATGTTATGAGACCACATCACAGGCTATTTGGCTTAGGAATTTTATCACAGACTTAAAGATTGTGGACTCTATTGCTCGTCCAATAAAGATTTTCTGTGATAGTTCAGCTGCAGTTTCCTTTGCCAATAACAACAAGATTACGACGGGGTGTAAACACTTGGACACCAAGTATCTTGTTGTGAGAGAAAAGATAAATGAAGGATCTGTTAGAATTGAATACATCAGTACCAAGTGTATGGTTGCAGACCCAATGACCAAGGGGCTAGCACCTGGGTCATATAAAGATCATGTTTGTAGCATGGGTCTAATGAGTTCTTTTGATGTATAAGATTCTGACATTATTTTTATCTTTTTTCAATAAAGCTACAGTTTTAATGCAGCTGTATTGGACCGTTTAATAGACATAAAGCTTTGTCTGTTAACGAATGGACATAAAGTTTTAGTTCATTTATAAAGTTGTGCCATATAAAGTGCTTGGCTAGGAGATGAGGATGATATTGTAATTATGGAAGGAAAATTTCAATATAGAGAGGTGGACCGCCATAGTTCCTATCATTGTAGTCTTTTAGTTTGAGTTAAGGATCAAGTGAGTTCTAAGTTATTTGACCATAAAGTTTCCAATAATGCGCAATAAAGTTTGGAATATAGAAATCCGTTCATGAAATATAATTAATATAAGCCAAGTGGGAGATTGTTAGGATTTCCATATATGTGGCCTAATTAATTATATTTAAATTTGGATTTACTATAGATAAGGTCAATCCTAAAAGATATAGAATTACTTGATATGGTATATCTTATCCCTTTCCTATCCATTTAAATTAAATAGAATCCTAACCGACTTTGATGGGAAGTCGATCTGGAATCTATATAAAGGGGTACTGGTCCTGCCACCTACTCATGTGCATTCTGGTAAGATTATTCATCAAATTCACACCATACGGAAGAGTGCCTGAGAAAGGAGGAGAAACCAGATTACCTAGTTCGGTCGGTACGGTTTAGTATTGCAACCGAATTTCTTGCTTCCGCTGTTTAATCAAGAATTCATTTCGATGGCTCTCTGTAAGTTATTTTACAGTTTTATTTATGATCCTGAATATTGGTATAAATTGATTTAATATTTTATGCCATATAAATTCCATCAAATATTCCATAAATGTTTTGAATTAAGTCATCATGAAAACCATTTAGCATCAATTCCAACAGCATCCAAGTATAACCAAAATTTCAGCTACAACCCAGTAGTAAAATAACTTGGCAACTAGATGCTAAACCAATCTTCCAAGCTCTACTACAAAAATCAGCACCTCAAAATTAATTCCTTTTCATCATGCAGAAGCCCATTTCTAGTGAGGTGCCATCAGCTACCTCCTCAGTCATCAAGAAAAATCTCCACAATTCAGATGCTGCAGGCAGAAGGCAAAAATGATAGCTATAGGAGCAAAGCTCGAAGTCTTGAATGTAATTATAGTTGACACCACTGTTATCCAAATTATCCCAACGTTCAGTCAATGCCCCACAGTAAACAAGAAACCATGAATTCCAAATATGTCACGCCCAATCGCTTAGTTGACGCAGCCGTCGGAAAGAAGCCAGATTGAGAGACCAAACTCATCCGATGAGATAGCTTAGAGAACCGAACTCACCGAAGGGAAGCAGAAGTGTCGATCAAGTTGCCCATTTGATTCCGGGGCCAGATGGATTATTTGCTTCTAAACCGAGAAAAAAAACCCACTCCATCATACCAAACAGAGATTAAAAAGAAAACCCCGCGTTGACCATGCTGTATTAACCACAATGCTGTACCGGTCGCAACTTGAGAATACATAAAGCAGCAATAGAGATGAAAAGGACTTCCCAGTCATCACCCTTGGCAAGCAACTTTATCACATGGACACTTTAGTTCCATAAAGATGCCACAGAACTAAACAGATTTTGCAACGTTTGCTCTGAGACATCAAAGCAAAGTAGAAGGGACCCTCTCAATTGTCAGATCACTCAATGACAAAGAGTGACTGAGATCAACAAAATGATTCTCGCAAACGAAGAGATTGAAGTTCTTTCAGAAAGCAGAAACCAGTATAACAGCAGAAAGAGTAAAGCCAGATAAGTAAAAGTTTTTTTTTTTTTTTTCTCACATCCCTCCATAGCAATAAATCGGCAGCTACTCCACCACCTAAAAGTAGGTCTGCTTTCGATGGTGCTGTAAGAACTCGTCGTCTAGCAGAACTGAAACTATAGCTAGCTGTGAGAATGAATCCAAAGTTCTCAAGATACCTTCCTCCATTGATAATTCGTTAACCATGCTGTAGTAACCACAAAGTTAAACCGGTTACAGGAACAGGCTCAAAGTCCACCCATGGAAATAAACAGCTCGTACCCAGCTATTCGAAGAACGAGTAAAAGAAAAAAGAGCCCAACGCTTGTCTGACTTGAAGTAGCAGTTTTGAGTCCACGAGACTAACCGACATCCTAACAGTCAGTGATCCAGGCAGTCCCCATGGATAGACATGATTCCTGCTGATAGTTGAGATTGACCGCCCTTGATGCCCAGCGGATGCTCGGTGGTGCGCAATACTCGCCTGTAAAAGAGAATTAACCCCGGTGTGATAAACAGATGGTCACCTAAGAGCTAAGTTCCAGAGGTTGAGGGTATTATAAATTCTTAAAGCACAGGTGGCACTCTGTGAAAAGCTATTAGTGAAGATACGCCTGTTGCGTTCAGTCCAAAGTTCCCAACAGGTAGCGGCAAATAAGAGATCAAAGTGCACTTTATCTTGACCCTTCAAGGTCGTCCTCGCGCCCCTCCATCTACTCGCAAGATCCCCCGAGTGATTAAGTAACCTGTGACAAGTGGGTGGCCTAAGTTGAAGTAGCTCCGCCCAAAGCGACCTCGCGAACTTGCAATAAAAGAAGAGATGATCCAGATTTTCGTCTCCTGCACGGCAGGTCATGCAGATAGATGGACAAGACCAACCTCTTTTAGTAAGGAGCTCCGCAGTGAGTAGCCTATATCTAGCTGCAATCCACAGAAAATTTTTTGTCTTGAGCGGTATCCGAATATCCCACAGATACATGATCTTACTGTCGTTCACCCCATCGAAGGAAATGGAATTGTAAGCAGACTTAGTTGAGAAAATCCCGTTATTGCTCCATCTCCAATAAATCAAGTCGTCGGAGTTAGAGAGTTGGAAACTAATAATCGCTGCCTGCAGGATGGGTATCTCTCGGCGAACCTCCGGACATAGATTGCCTGGAAATCCCAAATCGGTCTGGGATCCGAATCGACGAAGCCAATTAAAAACCGAGAGGTGTTTGAGAGGAGCCGCGGCAAATAAAAACAGAAAATGATTGCGCAGTGCCGAATCGCCGCTCCAACGCGCATTCCAGAAAGACGTTGACTTACCGTTTCCGATTGAAAAGGAGGTGGAAGAGATGAAGAAAGGAGCATTAGCATGCATACCCTTCCAAATCGGGCAACATCCAGCCGGCGACGCCTCAGCAGAAAGGGGCGGCCGATGGGAGTAGTGTTTCAGAGTCAGCAAACGCACCCAAGGGAGCGCCTTAGAATGATGGAAAGACCATAAACCTTTCAATAGGAGAGCGGAATTAGAGTTGCGGAGATTGCGGATGCCCAAGCCCCCGTATTTAATCGGGCGACATAAATGTTCCCATTTGACCAAACAATGAAAGCCACTGTTTAATCTTTTTCCCTTCCAGAAGAAGTACCGGCGAATCTTGTCGATCGATTTGATAACCCAACTCGGGAGTGAGAAGGCAGAGCAAAAGAAGGACGGAATGGAGGAGAGTACCGAATTCAAAAGCACCAAACGCCCCCCCCCCCCCCCCCCCCCCCCCCTAGAGAGCAAAAGGCCCTTCCACCCCGCAAGGCGCTTATCCAGTTTCTCGATGATAGGGACAAAGGCAGATTTGCGCAGCGCCTTAGGTGATAATGGTAGACCCAAGTATTTTAAGGGGAAGCCTTGAGTAGGGCAGCCGAAGAAAGATGCAAGAGCTTCGATGTTGGAGCTCGGCAGATTAATCGAAGAGATGGAGCTTTTGCCATAATTGATTTTAAGGCCAGAGATCTCCGTGAAAGCCTCTAAAATGAGTTTGATGACCGTCGCCGATCTTTCAGAACCATCGAAAAAGATGAGGAGGTCGTCGGCGAATTGAAGAGTGTGGACTCTTTCATTACCAATGGCCACCGAAGGGAGGTCGTGAGTAGTAGAAACCGCCTGCAGCATTTTGAATAACACATCAATGCAAAGAATGAAGAGGAGTGGAGACAGAGGGTCGCCCTGACGCAGTCCTCGCTTGCAAGGGAAGGAGTTGCCCGGTATGCCATTAAGCAAGACTGCCGTACTGGAAGAGTGTAAGAGATCCAAAATCCAACCTATCCACTTGGAACCAAAACCCCTGGCCAATAGCAGTTCATGCAAGAAAGCCCAATCGACGTGGTCGAAGGCTCTTTCGAAGTCAATCTTAAGAATCGCTGCTTTTTGATTGGTTGAGTGAAGATGATGGAGTAAAATATGGGCATAGTAAAAGTTGTCTAGAAGCGATCTCCCTTTAATAAAAGCCGTCTGAAAGGGGTTGATAAGATTGTCTAAGAGGCGCTGGAGTCTGACAGCCAAAACTTTTGAGATAATTTTGACCAGACTGTTCTCAAGGCAGATAGGCCTAAAATCGCTAGCGAACAGAATCTCGCTTTTCTTCGGGATGAGACACAACCAACTAGCATTGATCTCACGGAGGTCGAGGCAACCGTTGTGGAAGTTGGAGAAGAGCTCCATAATGTCAGCTTTGAGAACGAGCCAAAAGCGGTGGAAAAACAGCATTGGAAAGCCATCAGGCCCAGGGGCTTTTTCCGGCGCACAAGAGAAAATGGCACTTCTAACCTCGTCCTCCTTGAACGGAGCCTGAAGGCTCAGAAAATCGACCTCCGAAGCGATAGAAGGAAACAACGAGGCGAAGTTGAGGGTAGTCCTTCTATCAGACGCCACCCCGAGTTGCCTCACGAAGAAATCTAGCAAGTGGGCAGCAATAGAGTCCTGAGTGAACCGAATGGAAGCTCCGTCGGCAAGATGGGAGATGTAGTTTTTGTTCCGGCGACAACTGGCTTTAAGGTGAAAGAATTTGGTGTTAGCATCTCCCACTCTAAGCCAGTGCACCCTTGATCTCTGCCTCCATTTGATTTCCTCCTACAGACACAGTTCTTCGTATCTCATTTTGACTAGGGGTCTAAGCATGCATTCCAAGTCGATAAGAGGTCTCGCCTTTTCAGCTAAGTCGAGCCACTCGAGCCACCTGAAACAAAGATCTTCCTGGAGAGAGATAGTTGACTTTAACCCAGCACTCCAAGATCGAAGTGCAGACCGGACGGTCTTGAACTTCGACGAGATCCTGCTAACGGTATCGACCCCACTAGATAAGCCATTCCACGCCTTAAAGATCACCTCAGAGATCGACGGGTAGCGGAGCCAGTAAGACTCGAATCTAAACAGATTGGAAGAAGGCACAAAAGAGAACACCGTTAGCATTAGGGGGGTATGGTCCGACCTGGGCTGAGGTAAGGCACGGAGAGTCGAGCGCGGGAAAGAGAGAAGCCAGTCATTAGACACGAGTACACGATCAAGGCGTTCGAGAGTAGGGAGACGCCTGCCGTTGGACCACGTGAAACACCTGTTCTGAATGGGAAGATCAATGAGCCCGGTATCGGTCACCACTTTTCTGAAGTTGAGGATGTCATTCAAATTCGAAGGCAGACCATTCTTATCCCAAAGAGAGAGTAGAACATTAAAATCGCCTAACAACGTCCAAAGCCCCACCGACTGAGAACCAATGAAACGAAGTTCTTAGAAGAAAACCGGTTTCAAGACAGGAGAGTCTTCTCAAGACTAGATTTACCGAAAAGGCCCCAACTCAATCATGCACGCAATCAAAAAGGGCTGGGTTCCAAGCAGTCAGGAGGCCCCCCCTTGACCCGACAGCATCAAGAGTGCGAAAATTTCGGAGGTGAAACCCACAGAAAGTAAGAAACTTGGAGGGGGAGGTGGAAGAAAGCTTGGTCTCTTGCAAGCAAACCACACAGCATTTAGCATTCTTAATGAAGGTCTTGACCGTGGCGCATTTGGCTGGATCATTAAGGCCCCGAATGTTCCAAGACAAAAATCTGTAAAGTCTATTTCTAGCCATGAAGACCGAAGATTTCCCCGACAGCAGAAGTGAGACGCGAAGGGCCAGCCTCAGACCGAAGCACCCTCACCTTTAGTGCCTCCGCCAACAGTAACATGACCCGGCACGGAGGAGGTAGGAGTGTCCAATGAGATAATACCACAGGCTTTTTTGATCTGGTGAACTTCCACCAACGATAAAGGGTTGAGGATGTCCGATATGGATGAGGGAGCTGTCCCGATATTCGGGACTCCGGGCGCTTCAGTCGAAACAGGAACAGAAGTCGGGCTGCCACACGCAAGAGCCGGAAGGACGGGAATACGTGCCGGTGAAGAAACGGGTCCTTCCGAATGCGAGACTGAAGGAGCCGAGCCCTCAAACTTCGAAGAGAAGCGCACCAGTTTTAATTTGTTGCACATGAGATCTTGTCACGCCCCGGGGTCGAAACTGCGACCCGGGCTCGCTAACAGATCCGCCATCTATACGGAAACTGCCGTACAGACGAAGCGTCTAGCCTGCAAAAGACAAAACTACAGCTACACAGATATCAGAGCGGATAAAAAGCTGTACTATAAAATTTCACAACTACAAAGTTGTAACAACACATAGCCTATCTCCCAAAATCAGATGATACAAATAGAAGTCCACCTATACAACATCTACGAATCCAAATGGGAGATAGCTAACAGGAAACATAACCAACTCCCACAATCCGGGATGGTACATCTACCTCTCTCTAAAGTAACAATGCTGGTAGGGAACTATCACGCGACTCCCTGTCCTCGGTCCGTCCAATCAAGCCCAGCAGGAACGGAAGAAAGCCTCAGCAACCTGTCACCGACAGAGGGTGTGGGAACTACATCCTACAGTAGTTCTCAGTGGGTACCGTCTCCAAGAACCACGGTCTGCCCACTAAGTCTACTAGAGGCATAAGATAATAGAAAAGACTGATGATAATATAAATAAGCTGGAAAAGAATCTACAGCTATCATGCCTCTATCTACTATGCTCAAAAGGAAGAGACTATGGATGATGGTATGCAGTCACTCACTGCTGACAATATGTCACAAGTACTAAGCCCAAGACGCTCTACTATGACACATGCTACGCCATCACTCTCTCAGTGTATCCCAAATCTCAGCGACTGCCCCACAGGGTCCAGTCGAGTCAAGCCTGCGCCCCCTGGTGTATCAACCAGGGTGTCCAAACGGACAAACTTGATATCTCACACAGTGACCCCATGGTAGCTCGGCCAGGGGTATCAAGCGACCTCTAGTATATGAACTAGGCGCATCATCGCAGCCTTGTCAGGCTCGGTATCATCATCGCAGCCTCATCAGGCTCGGAATCATCAACGCACCCGGGGCGTAGCTCGAGGGGTGCGACCCCACCGAACTCAAGTATCTCAACAGTAACACTGTCTCACAAGTGGCTCCTGCAGGCTATAGTCCTCGATCAAACAGATCGGTATCACGATGCTCAAAGCACAACTCAGTCGGAGAACCCTCCACGACTCAATCTCACAACACTGACCCGCTCAGCGAAAGTACCACACAGCTGGGACCACCGTCTCTCCCAACGGCTCCCACAAGAACACCCCCTCAACTCAACACACAACTCATGGCCGGAGATGCTCCACAGCCAGATCTACGAAGGGTCCGAAACCCCAGGAGACTAACACCTACGCCCCCAAGAAAGAGAACAGCCCTTAGAACCCAGATCACTCGAATCCGCTCGGGTGGATAAGTTTATAAGAAACCATGCCATTTATTTCAGAAAACCATTCAATCTGAGAGAAATCCATCTTTTAATGATTTTTAGTCTTTTAGGAAAACCCTTTGAAATCAAGTTTTATGCCCAAGCCTCGAAGAGCTAATGCCCTCGTCCTATCAAACAAGAACAGACTCAGGCGACTTTGCGAGGCTTGGAAGAAATCACTGCCTGACCAAAATCATGTATTCGTCCAAAAAGGTTCTGGGTTCAAGGTCCTGCTAACACACGTGCACCACGATCACAACAGGGTGGTGACGAGAAGAACAGCGGAAAGGAAAACCCCGGGACCACCGTTTACCTGAAACGGTTCCCCACGCACTAACACTGGCCTAACCCAGCCACCAGACCCCACTCGGCCCCCCGGCCCGAGTGCAACACCCGTCCCACAACACTCTGACCACTCAGCCCACTACCCGGGCGAGGAACACTATGTCCAGAAGGATATGCACGGTGTGGGATGTCTAAAACATAAAAGAACCTAGCCCAGATTAAGGTTCTCTATTGGTCTGGTCAAACACATGCACATATGACGGGGGTGCTAGTTAAGTTCCAAGAAAACACTTAAACTAGCATGCAATCCTATCATAATAGAATTAGAAGGAAGTCCGTAGACTTGGAGAGAAAAACCAACCCACCTCAGAATGCCACCAATTGCTTGTCGACACTTGCAATTGGGCTCAGCGGGACTTACCTTGCCTCCACGAGGTCCGCACGCAAAACGGAGCACGCTGCGTCCAACCACACGACCGCGCGCTCTGCGGAAGTCCCGAAACAAGCCGGCGGGTCCACGCGACGGAAAAACCAACAACCGCCCCCGGCGGAAGCTAAAAACAGCACTGCAAGCTGCCAGGAGCGAAGAAATCGCAAAATCAATCAAAACAGTCAAAACCGAGCATCCGACGGCGAAAAACAGCCTCCGTCGGCGAAAACAGCCTCCGTCAGCGAAAACCAGCGCCCGACGGCGAAAAGTAGACTCCGACGGCGAAAACAGCACGCGGCGGCGAAAACCAGCCTCCGTCGGCGAAAACAGCCTCCGTCAGCGAAAACCAGCGCCCGACGGCGAAAAATAGACTCCGACGGCGAAAACAGCACGCGGCGGCGAAAACCAGCCTCCGTCGGCGAAAACAGCCTCCGTCAGCGAAAACCAGCGCCCGACGGCGAAAAACAGACTCCGACGGCGAAAATAGCGCGCGGCGGCGAAAACCAGCATCCATCGGCGAAAACAGCCTCCGTCAGCGAAAACCAGCGCCTGACGGCGAAAAACAGACTCCGACGCCGAAAACAGCGCGCGGCGGCGAAAACCAGCCTCCGTCGGCGAAAACAGCCTCCGTCAGCGAAAACCAGCGCCCGACGGCGAAAACAGACTCCGACGGCGAAAACAGCGCGCGGCGGCGAAAACCAGCCTCCGTCGGCGAAAACAGCCTCCGTCAGCGAAAACCAGCGCCTGACGGCGAAAAACAGACTCCGACGGCGAAAACAACGCGCGGCGGCGAAAACCAGCCTCCGTCGGCGAAAACAGCCCCCGTCAGCGAAAACCAGCGCCCGACGGCGAAAAACAGACTCAAAATCTGCTAGCGAAATAGCTCGCGAAAAACCTGCGAAAACCAGCGAAAACCGCTTGCGAAACCGCTCGCGAAAATAGCGGAAAGCGGCCCTGCGACACTGCTCGCAAAAACAGCGGAAAACAGCGAAACCTGCGAGAAACCGCTCGCAAACTGCTCGCGAAAAAACAGCGAAAACCGCTCGCGAAATCTGCCAACGAAAACTGTGAAAAACGGCTCTGTCGGCGAAAAAACTGCGCCCGACGGCGAAAAACAGCGCGCGGCGGCGAAAAACAGCGGCCGACGGCGACAAACGGGCTCCGACGGCGAAAAAATGGCGCCGACACGCAACCCGAGGTGTCGCCCGCCGTCCGGGAGCACGCCGAGCGTCGACAAGCCCTGCCGCGCGACGAGGGAGGCCCGCCGCGCGGCGCCAAGCCAAACCGCGCGGCGCAGGGGCTGCTGCGCGGCGCTGGAGCGCGCCGCGCAGTGCCCCAGCGGCGCTGGAGCGAGCCGCGCAATGCCCCAGCGGCGCTGCGCGCGGCGCCCAGCGGCGCTGGAGCGCGCCGCGCAGTGCCCCAGCGGCGCTGCGCGCGGCGCCCAGCGGCGCTGTGCGCAGCAGCGCGCGCCCGCGCAGGCCCGCGGGGCTGCGCGCGGCCCGCAGCGCTGCGCGCGCTCGCCGCGCGCACCCAGTGGTGCGCGCGGACCGCGCGCGCCTGCCGCGCGCGCGCACGCGCGCGGCCATGCAGCGCCGCGCGCAGCCTCCTGCTGCGCGCGGCCATGCAGCGCCGCGCGTAGCCTCCTGCTGCGCGCGGCGCTGTGCCCTGGGCAGCGCCCGCCGCAGGGTGCTGCCAACAGCAGCACCCTGGCGGCTGCCGCGCGGCGCCCAAGCGCGCGCGCAGCAGCCGCGCCGGCCGCGCGTGCGCCATTGCGCGCGAGCGCGGCCACCAACGCGGCGACCCCCAAAAATTAAATTAATTTAATTTACTCAAATTAAATTAAATTAACCTAATTACAAGAAAACACAATCCAATAAATCCACAAGCAAAAATCCAAAAATCTGAAATTGCTTACCTCGACGACGCTCGCCGCACGCCCACGAGCTCCACGCGGCCTCCAACGGCGAGTCCAAAAATCCAAGAATGCCTCAAAAGCCCTTTCCTTCCTCTTCTTCTTCTTCCTTTTCCTCTCTTTTCTTTTCCTTTCTTTCTTTCTTCCTTTTCTTTCTTTCTCTGCTGCAGAGGGAGGGTTGGAGCCCTTTTTATAAAGCAAAGCTTTAATTAATTAAACTAATTAATTAACTAATTCCAAAATCCAACTCCAACTCACTTTTAGCCTTCGGGCTCTCCGCCGCTGCCCGGAACCTCCCGAACTCCGCTGTAAATCAGAAGTACACGCGCTCACAGCTTTTTCTCTTCAAAAAGCTCATCCGTTGAGTCGGGGTGCTCAAATCAGATACCGGCTCCAAAATTGCCAGTTCCGACTCACTTTTTGCCTCCGGATCCTCCGCGTTAGTCCGGAACCTCCCGAACCTCGCTGTAAATCGAAAATACACGTGTCCACAGCTTTTTCTCTTCAAAAAGCTCATCCGTTGAGTCGGGGTGCTCAAATCAATTACCGGCTCCGAAATTGCCAGTTCCGACTCACTTTTTGCCTCCGGGTCCTCCGCGTCAGTCCGGAACCTCCCGAACCTCGCTGTAAATCGAAAATACACGTGTCCACAGCTTTTTCTCTTCAAAAAGCTCATCCGTTGAGTCGGGGTGCTCAAATCAATTACCGGCTCCGAAATTGCCAGTTCCGACTCACTTTTTGCCTCCGGGTCCTCCGCGTCAGTCCGGAACCTCCCGAACCTCGCTGTAAACTGAAAGTACACCTGTTCCAAGTGTTCCTGAATTTTCGGCATTCCACGGTGAAGTCGGAAATTTCCAATCTCATCCTCAATCGGCCTACAACGCCCGGAAAAACCCCGAATCGAGCTGGAGCTTCCGCGTTGATCCGAATCAACCCGGCATCAACTGTAAACTCAGATGCAACATGCCCAAGCAACTCTCTGCTCCAAGCCATCCGTGTGGTCGGCGCGCTTTTGGTCCTTCGAGGCCATGGACTGTGACACCCCCGGAATTTGGATTAGTCCTATATATAAATGATATAATAGGACTAAATCTCTAACCCGGCTATAGCATTTTGGATGGTAGGAAAATCCAAGAGGAACATGAGAGTTAAGAGTGCTAGAGCTAGAGTAGTTCTAGGATGGGTGACCCCCTGGGAAGTGGGGCGTCACAGATCTTGAGCCCTCAGGAGAGAGGATTTATTTGCCCCTTTGTGTTTGTCTGCCAACCGGGGGCTTCGCCAATGTTGCACTAGCTTGCCGGTTGCGGGAAGATCCAAACAAGGAGCCGAGAGCAAGCCCTTCCTCCGATCATTAGCTCTCAACTGAGTGCAACCGGACAGTGTGCCCGCAGCACTAGTGGCGGGAGCCCCCCGGTCCGCGCACTCCGGCTGTCGTGTGCCCAGAGTCGGCGAGCAATCAACTTCCCCTGTGGAAGGTCCAAGCAACAAAGTCGAGGCCGGGCGGGGGAAAGGCCAGCCAAAGTCTGAAGTGGAGGGAAGTTAGAATTCGAAACCACCAAAGAGCACATCTGTTGTCGTCCCAGCCCCGACCCACCTGACCCTTCAGAAGGAAAGAACTGCTCAGGGTCGAGTGGGGGCCGGACCGAGCCCGCCGTGGGGATAGAAGAAAACCCCGAGCACTTGATGAAGTCCTCCTGAGCGACCGTAGTGAGAAAAGTTACTTATTGTCCACTTTCCTTCTTTATTTTTTTTTTTAAAAAATAACTAAAAATATAAAATAATTTAATTTTAGACTTTAAATCATAAATACTAATTGTTAAGTTATTTACCACTTGAACACTAAAAACGATCAGTCAATTCTTAATATCTTGATTGGGCAAACTATTATATTCCAACACTTGCTTTTCAAAGAACATAATGCTTAAGCTCATAGCGTAGGGCTACTATACTCTTATGAGTATAGACCCGTTTTTACTCATAAATTTTTCGTCATTGGATGAAGAGATGTGCGGTTAGGATGATAGTGGACCCTCTAGGGTTTAGTGGATTATTGGTGAAATAGTATAAATTTTAAGGGACCACTATAATCCTAACCGTACATTCCTTCATCCAAGGGTCGAAAATTTATGAGTACGAAAGAATCTATACTTATAAGAATATAGTAGTCGAACTCTAAGCCTGATTCTCCAAAATCCACACACACACACACACACACACACACACACACACATATATATATATATATATATATATATATATATAGAGTTGGGCTGGAATGCTATTGATAGCACCAATCCAACTTTGCCACCCATTTTTTAGCCTTTAGATCGCATTGAGATTTGTGCATGCTCTTTAATGAAAAAAAGAAAAAAGAAAAAGTAAAAAGTAAAAAGCTTTTCTTTTTCATTAAAGAGCATGCACAAATCTCAATGCGATCTAAAGGCTAAAAAATGGGTGGCAAAGTTAGGTTGGTGCTATCAATAGCATTCCAGCCCAACTCTATATATATATATATATATGAGCAACGCTACATGTACACCCCCAAAGGGGGTGTACATTTTACACCCACCCATCTAAGGGTGGGGGGTCACTTCACAAATTGTGAAGTGACCCCTCACCACACCCCACCCATTGGATGGGTGGGGTGTGCGATGTACACCCCCAAATGGGGTGTATAAGTAGCATTTTCCTATATATATGGGCAACGCTACATGTACACCCCCAAAAGGGGTGTACATCTTACACCCACCCATCTAAGGGTGGGGGGGGTCACTTCACAAATTGTGAAGTGACCCCTCACCACACCCCACCCATTGGATGGGTGGGGTGTGCGATGTACACCCCCAAATGGGGTGTACAAGTAGCATTTTCCTATATATATATATATATATATATATATATATATATATATATATATATATATATATATATATATATATATATATATATATATATGGATTTTGGAGAATCTGAGGTAGCCTTCAATAATGCTTTTCTTCTCATCCAGTGGCCGGCCCTAGGTTTTTTTTTTTTTTTCAAAATCGCATTGGTCGAAATTGTGTCACATTTTTTTTCAGAAAAAGATAATGCGCTATCCGTTTCATTCAGTTGACAATTGAACTAAGCTAAGACAGAAGTGAGACAACGCGGTCTCATAAAAAAAAAAAAAAAAAAAAATTACAAGGGCTCCAAAGGTACAGCACGCTTCGAACAACGGTCACACCCGCCTATAGGGCCCCCAGTTTTTTTTCACTGCGTTGCTAGTCTATTGACCCAGGCAATCACGATAAAGAGATCAATATTAGTTTGTTGAAATATCACTTTGTTCCTTATAAACCAAACCATCCACCAAATAGCAATCAAGCAGACAAGGGTGTTGTTGGCTAGCCTTGGCCCGCCTCAGGATATGCACTTCTCCCCGATACGTACGTAAGATGTCATCGCTTGTATCCTCACTTCTCAAATCCTCTAAGGCCATCCATGTCGCGTACCTAGTGTACACACTGCGTAAAAAGATGATCATCCGTTTCCGGCTCGAAACCACACTGTACATATAGTAAGTTTCATGTCCACCCCATTTTGACAAGATTGTCGGTTGTTAAAAGACGTTTCTCGAGAGCGAGCCACACAAAAATTTTAACTTTAGTTGGCAGGCGAAGACTCCAGATTTTAAGGGCGCAGTTGTTTCTTAATCCCCCGTCGTTAAGCACCCTGTAAGTAGATTTAATGGTAAATAATTCATTTGTGTTTTAGCGCAAACCACTCTATTTGCCTCTTGCCCAAACTCAAATCCCTCTAATACCTCCCTAAACACTGACGAGGGCTCTCTCCCAGTCCGTTGAATATTCATATCCTTTAAATCAAACTATGCCAATATGCTTAATATGTTTTTGAATTTGTGTAGGTAAATTATTTTTTTTAATAATCCTATATTGGATTGGAGAATCGAGTTGTGTATAAAAATATAATGACCATGAATTCTAATATTAGCCAATTATTTTAGGCCAATATTTTGATCTACTAAGTTATTAGTATTAATATGCTAGGCCGTTATATTTTGGAGCCCTTTAGTTCAAGGTAGGGATGCAAATGGATTTGGCCGGATTGATAAATTTCTTGTCCTAATCTGTCCTAAATGGGGTAATAAACAAAAAATATATTATGATTTGATAATTGGGAATGGAAAACGAAGAAAATCTTGATCCACTCCGAATTCACCCTGAAAACTAATTATATTTTAAAAGAATATTTCTAAAAATAATATATTTATAAAAAAATCTAAATATAAATAAGACGGTAAATAATTCACCTTTTTAAATCTTTTTTTCCATCCATTGCTAAGTTGGACAAAATAGAATTATTTTATCAAATATATTTTTTAGAAAAATGATAAGTGTACATCCCAAATAGGATGTATATCTTACACCCCACCCATCCAAAGGTGGGGTGAATTCCACCGGTCACTTTGAAGTGATCGGTAGGTAGATCGTCACCCTTGGATTGGGTGGGGTGTATGATGTACACCCCTTTTGGGGTGTACATGTAGCATTCCTTTTTTTTTTTTATAAGGTTCTTTATCTAATTATAGATTTAAATAAAAGAAATCCTTAATTATATATATAATTTAATAATATTATTTATTACTATTAAAATATTTATTGATTTATATTTATAACTATTAATAATATTATATTTTATAAAAAAAAATATTAATTGGTAGGAGGATTTCAGAAGGAAAGTTATGAGACGGGACGGATTATGAGATATTTTTTTTGCCGAGTTCTATTCGGAGCGGAAGGTAGGGTGGGACTCCCGCCCATGATCTATCTGATTTACATCTAGAGATGTCAACAGGTCGGATTCGGAACAGATTTTTAAAAATTCAAATCCGAATCCGAATTCGAATTCGAATCCGAATCCGAACCCGAACCTGAATCCAACTACCAAACTTGAATCCAAACCTGAATCCGATGGATTTTAAAAATTCATATCCAAATTCGAATCGGACCAAAAACTCAAAATTCGAATCCGAAGCCGAAAATTTAAATTCGAAATAATTATTTTTCTTTTTCTCTTTACGATATTTCAAAATATATTATATTAAATCTAAATTTTTAAAATATAAATTTAAATATAATATTAAATATTTATATACACATATATTATATAACGTAAAATTAATTCGGATTCGGATCGGGTTCGAGTTCGGGTTCGGATCAGATACAGTCAAAATTTATATCCAAATTTAAATCCGTCGGATTATTATTTTTTATATCCATATCTGAATCCATATCAGTTTAACATCGGATAAATTTATTCGGTTCGAATTCGGATAAAATTTTGAATATCGGTATCCATTTGATATCCCTATTTACATCTCTTGCTCAAGATAAGGAATGTTTACTAACTTTACCTGGCCAATGCTTATCAATTTGAGTACTAATTATTCCAATAAGTATGAAAATGCCAATATCTCCCAATCCACAATAATTTAGTATTTCTTCCCCGTAAGAATTTACAATAATTTTATTTTTTAACTAATATTTTTTATAACTATCCAATTTAAATTAAATAATAATAATTTAAATATTTTTAATAACAAATATGAATAATTAGTTGATTATCAAAATATTATAAATCGTAAACCTAACGAACTTTTAGCATTAAGAACTATGCTTAAACATTTGACCTGATTGTTTGAACTTAACGATTATGATTTGGTATTAGAACTAAATTGCTACTTGAAATGTATCTCATATCATTTGCTAATTTTAGGCTGTATGAATTTTAATATTAATAAGTGAAGTATTTTTTAGTTAGTAATTTAGATCCAACAAATTATTAGTACTACATAGCCAGGCTGTTACAATAACTTCAGCCATTGTTAATATTAATTGATGGTATATTTGATTTCACTCACATAATTATAAAATAGTAAAAAAATATTACGATGGTTAGATGTGACTTCGAAATCAGAAATCGTTTCGATTTTGGGTTTCTAGTTCGCCGACAGTTTCGCGGTACGATGATAAAATTTGGTAAAAAATTAAGATTAGAAAAATAGATGCATGTGGTGAAAGCGAAGAGTTCGGATCCGATAAGACAAATCCATTAAGATTAGTATTCTCTCTTTTTTTTTTATTTGTTCTAGAGAGATCGAGCAATTAGAACGATCATCTAAATATTTTTATACTTTCTTTTTCGATATAGTGAAACTCAACTCCTTCGCCCGTGATTTTTTTCTACAATAAATATTTCACATAAATCTATATGTTCTACTTTGTCGTGCTTTTGAGATCTAAATTTGTATGGTTATCGTCTTGATTTTGTTTGATTTGTGTGCTCGTTGCTAACAACGTTATAAACAAACACTTCAAAAAAAAAAAAAAAAAAAAAAAAACACTTATAAAAAGAACTCATCAAGTACAATTTGCATTTGAACCTGCAACAATTTTCACATTAGATGGATAAACTTTAATTGCAAATATATTTGCTATAGGATCATAGTCTAGAAAAACTTTTTTCAATTCCCTACCTTCATATTCAAAAAAATAGTAATACATATCATCAAGGTTTTTGCAATAATTTTTAGTCTGGAATAAAATATATCAAGTAAGGTAGTTAGTTAATTAGTATGCTAAACTTGAGAGTCCTAACATTCATTTCTGATTGATAAATGATAAGACCAGAGCTTAACATGTAATCAATAATATCTTGCTCTACCATATGTCACAACACTACTTTTAAGAGAAAATAATAGGCTAAATTACAGAAAACCCCTCTCTAATATTTTATTTTTTTACTTTACCTTCCTGTCTTTTAAAAGTCGACAATCTGTCCCTTCGTAATTACCGAAATATACAGTTACCCCCCGCCGTCACGAAACCGTGAGTGAACCGTCAAGTTTTTGAAAAAAAAAAATTAATATACCCAAAATACCCTCAATAAATGGCGGGAAACAAGTTAAAAGGTATTCTCTCTCTCTCTCTCTCCAATATAAGGTAAGGGCATAATAGTCATTTTACCCCCTCCGTTAACGGAGTTGTCCCCTAAAGACATTTCGGTAATTACGAGGGGGCAGATTGTCGACTTTTAAAAAACAGAGGGGTAGAGTGAAAAAGCGGGATATTAGAGAAAGTTTTCTGTAATTTAGCCAAAATAATATTGTAGTGTGCTTGAATTCATTAGTAACAGGACTAAATCATGTCTAAGAAAAACAGAACTTGGCGGAAAGGTAAAAGTGAGATAAGGTAAAAAAGACTTAATGTTAGTAAGGAGCGTATAAACTAAATATAAAATTAATATGTGATCACCATATAAAAATAAATTTTAAAAATACGAATAAAATAAAACACGTAGATTTACATAAAAAAATTTTTGTAGAAAAAAAATTACGGACGAAAGAAAAGAGTTTCACTATATCGGAACAAAGAGAATATAAAATTTGGATGATCGTACAATCGCTCGATCTTTCTAGGGCAAAAAAAAAAGATCACTAATTTTAATGAATTTTTCTTTGACGGATCTGATTTGTACTCCGCTTTCACCACAGACATCTATGAAATTTGTTGTCGCACTGCAAAGCCGTCGGCGAACCGAAATCATAATATTAGAGCAATTTCAAATTTCAGAGTCACATCTAACACTTAATTCTGTATTGTGTTGTGTTATGAGTTGTTTAGTGCTTGGTAAAGTACATATTCTGATTTTCTCCAAGGAAGATAAAAGAGAAACAAAGGAGAAAAATATAACATGACTTTCAATGAAGAAAAATATGGATATTAATACTTAACACAGAAAATCTACATAATTAACAACCAGAAAAACGCACCAAGTAACATGAACAAAAATGTATTCAATGCAGTAATAATAGAAGATATATCAAATGTAGTATCAGTACATCAATTTCAATATCCCAATTGACCAGTTGGATTGTAGTGTGGTGACCCTGATCCCCGTGTAGCTTCTCCCGTGAACCGTGGTGTTGAACACCTAGTGTTGGTGTATCTGGTCCATAGTGCATCAAAGGGATGCCACAGATGGACCCTGTGTGATATCCACAGCTGGATTGGCCTTCGGCTGCATTTGCCGAATTTTCGAAATTGATTTGGGCCAAACAGAGGATGGATTTGGATTCAGCGCGGAAAAACGCTTGAAAACGGCTATTTGCTTGTTTGATTTGGAGTCCGGATGCCCAAAACGGACCCCCGGAAGTTTTCGCTGAATTTCGGTGCATGGGAGGGGCCGTGGACCGCCGGCTGCCACGTGGCGGCTTGTGATTGGGCCGGTCCGCAGCGCTCGGTCCACAGAGGGGAGCGGCTGGGTGCACGGACCCGGCGCATGGACACGTGGCGCCGCCTGATTGGCGGGCTCGTGAGGCGCGGTCTACAGATTTTGCGCGGCGGTGCATGGACAGGGGCGGGGGGACACGTGGCATCCCCCGGTTGGTCGGTGCACGCGGCGCGGTCCACGGAACCTGATTTGGGTGCGTGGACCGGGTGCATGGGACACGTGTCAACGTGTCATTGGTCGGCTCACCGGGTGCGGCGCACGGGGGCGCGGGACCCCGCCTCGGGGCGCGTGCGCGGCAGGCGCCGCCTGCCCGCACGTGTGACCGCGACAGTGGCAGGGACGCGTGTCGCCCTGCCACTGGCGGGCGCCACCTACCCGGTTTGACCGGGGAGGTGCCACGCGTCGGCGGCTCATGCGCCCCGCACAGCTGTTCGCTGTGCGGGACGCGTGTCGGGCGCCGGGGCGTGCGACGTGGCCGCAGCGGAGCGGCTCGGGCCGCTGTCGCCTGTTGGTCGGGCTACGTGGCGGCCCCGGGCCGTTTCGGGCGCGCACAGTGTTGGGCTGGCCCAACACTGTAGCCGCCCGAAAGTTGCCAAGCGCCCGAATTCGGGACACAGCGGGTATTTTCTGATTTGTTTTTTTTGAGCCTTTAAATAGGCCGAGCTCTCTTTTTCTTCGGCTTTTTGGCATTTCTGAGCTTCAAACCGAGGAGAGTCCTTCACCAAAGTTGATCCTCACACTATGGAGCTTCCATCTGCAGAGTTTGGGGATTTTTGGGGGCACGCTTTTCGAGATTCTCTTTTTCTTGGCGCGGCGCGACGCTCTTTCTTCGGTGTTTCTTCCGTCGCTCTTGGGTGTACGAGCTCCCCCGACCTACTCCGACGATATTTTCGAGCGATTTCTTCGCTGCTGGATTCATAACAGGTGAGGCTACGATTTTTGGTTTCGTATATTTTCAGATTTCGCATTTTTCGAGGAGTTTTCTCGTGCTCACTGGGACCCATTTTTGCTGTGAGATTTTGTGAGGGCAGCACCTTGTTTGGAGGAGATCTTCACGCACGAGTCTCGGATCAGGACATGCTTATAGACTTTTTTCATCTACTCGACGCGAGGATCATCGTAGATTTTTCTTGGAATTTTTGGAGACCTTCCCGAAGGTATACACTTTTCCTTTTATCTGTACAAGAGTTTACAGTTGAATGGTTTTGGGATTGTGCGCACCGATACTGTGGAATTTGTAACTTGGCCTACGGTGCTCGGAATTGGGCGTGCAGGTACTTGTTTCGAAGATATCGACACGAGGATCGCAGGGATATTTTATTTGGAATTTTTCGAGCACATTCAGCAGGTGAAATAATCGCATCTTTGCGGCTGGTATTTCAGTGTTGTTTTTCTTGGCAGATTTTGGGATTAAAGTTTAACTGTAGCCTTATGTTGTAACCAGGAGGGATTGTGGACTGTGCTGGACCTGTTGGACATAGAGTTGTTATTTTCCTGGTTTTCTCAGCTGTACGACTCCGGACAGTTAGCGTTTTCAAGTGGGTGGCTTGCTTTCAAGATCTATGGGCTGTGCTCTAATTCTATTGATATAGAATCATGCATGATAGTGATTGGACTTGGGTAGCATGCTAGAGTGTAGGAATTGTTGTTCCTTGTATTATCTGTCGATCTTGTGATCTCTTGCTTCCTTCTATCATGTTAAATATTTGTTATCTTGGAACCTGACCTAGCACCTCCGTCATATGTTGCATGTGTAACAAGACCAGTAGAAAACCCTCACTTGGGCTAGGGTTATTTATGTTTAGACATCCACACTTTATGCTTCATTCCTGGACTTAGAGTTATCCTCGCCCGGGTAGTGGGCCGAGCGGTCGGGGCTTCTTTTAGTGTGGGATGCATTTGCACTCGTGCTTGGGAGCAGAGTAGAGTCTGATAGATGCAGTGGTTCGCTTGTCTGTACCGGGAACCGTTTGGGGTAAACGGTGGACCCGGGAGATCTGGTTTTCCCCTGTTTGGGTTGTCACCACTGTGTTAGTGGCGGTAGTTTTCTAGTGATAGCCGAACCTAGAACCCAGAACCCTTTTCGACATACACATGATTTTTAGTCTACCAATGTTTTCTTCCAAGCATCGAAGGGCCGCTGGAGTCTGTTCTTGTTTGATTAGACAACGGCATCAGCCCTTCGGGGCTTGGGTAAAACACTTATTTTTCTAACTGTTTTTCTAAAGAGAACTAAAATCATTAAATATGGGTTTCTTCTAGATCAAATGATTTTCAATAACAAATGTCACTTTTTTCTTGTAAATCTCCCCACTCGAAAGGATTCGAGTGATCTGGGTTCTAGGGGCCGTTCCTTTGTCGGGACGAAAGCCACGGGGGCCGAGCCTGGAACCTGTTCTTGTTTGATAGGGTTGTAGGTGTAGGTCTCCCGGGACTTTCGGGCCCTGTTGGTGTTTTCTGCGTGTCGTGCCGAGGTTTTGCTTTCCCGAACTATAAAGGGATCGGGAACTTCGATAGGCGGAGCCTAGAGTCTGTTCTTGTTTGATAGGGTTCTTAGCACCGGTCTATCGGGTTTCCGAACCCTTATGGTGTCGGTCTTTCCTGTGAGTTTAGTGTTCTGTTGTGGGAGCCGTCTGGTGGACGGTGGCCCCAGCTGTGTGGTTTTCCAGCCTGTGGTTGAGAGTTGGTGTTGTTGGTCGATCTTGTTGATCGTGGTTTGGACTATAGCCTGCATGAGCCATATTTGAGCTCGACAGAGATACGCGGATACTTTCCTCGGTGGGGTCGCTCCCCTCGAGAGCCACTCCGGAGTTAGGCCTGTTACTTGCTATCGCGACTTGTCGACGCCGTCCCTCTGACTGGGCCAGTTAGTGACAGTCACGGACACCCTACGGTAGACCCGTCCTGTTGAGGATGTGCGGCAGTAGGTGGGCGCAGGTTTGACTGGACCCTTTGAGGCAGTCAGTTTGGATTTGGTGAGTTTACTGTGTGTGTTAGTAGATGCATCATGTTCCATCTGTTTCTTTTTCTTGAGCATCTAGATAGAGGCATAGTAGCTGTAGAGTTACTTTTCCAGCCCTTTCATTTCAGTATTATATTGTTACTTTATGCCTCTAGTAGACTTAGTGGGTAGACCGTCGGGCTTGTTGGCGGCACCCACTGAGAACTACTTGGGACGTAGTTCTCACACCCGTCATGGTGTTTTCCCTACCGGGACTTCTACTCCTGTTCCTGCTGCTCCTGTTGCTGCTTCTTCTGATCGAGGTAAGGGAGCCGCGAGATAGTTCCCTACCAGTCATCGTCCAGAGAGTAGATGTACCCTTATTACTTTTGAGAGTTCATGTTGAGAGAACTTTGTAGTGAGGTATAGAGTTGTATTTATTTTTCTACTGCTCGAGAGACTGTTGTATTTTGGTGAGGTCTTGGGTTGTATATTGTTTTATTTCTAGCAGTTTTCTTCCAGCTCTGATATCTGTATAGCATAGTTGATCTTTTGCAGGTTAGTCGCTTCGTCTACACGGGGCTTCCCGTATGGGCGGCGGATCTGTTGGCGAGCCCGGGTCGCAGTTTCGACGCCGGAGCGTGACATGTAGTGAACCGGAATTTTGGTATATAAATAAATGTGAATAAAATGGTATGAAATGCTATTTTATTGAATTTATTGAGGTAAAGGATGACCTGGAAATGAATTGGGCCCAAATCGGGATTAAGATAAGATATCTAGAATCTTATGTGAGAAAGTGGGCCCAGACTGTAGGTGAAAAATTCACAGTCTCGGAAAATTCCGAGAAAAGTACGGGAGCTCCGTAAATATGTTTTAAGGCCACAGTAAAAGTTTCGCGTTGATCGGACACCCGGATAGTGAGAACGGGCTCCGCCAGCGAATTCGAATACATTGGGACTTTTGGTGACCCAGAGGTGGTCCAAACTGAAAAGTTAAAGTACCATAAGGTAAACTAAGTTAAACTGTGGCTGCCCGTCAAATTTGAGCGAAAACGGGCGAGAAACGGGCAAGAACGGACGAAAACGGGCGAAACTGGGCTTGGGCCCAAGTTTCGGGCGCCCGAAAGTGGGTTCCGGGCGCCCGGAAAGCACTGTAGCAAACCCGATTTTGGGGGCTGCAGTGAACCGGGCTGCACTGTAGCGAACCCGGTTCACTGTAGCAGCCCGGTCCGAAAGATATGCGCCCGAAAGTTACTATAGCGGCCCGGATCCCGAGGCAGTGGCACGGATCCCGAGGCAGTTGGCACGGATCCCGAGGCAGTGGCACGGATCCCGAGGCAGTTGGCACGGATCTCGAGGCACGGGCGCCAATCCCGAGGCAAGCCCTTCCCGCGCGAGGCGCGGGGGCGCGCGGCCCGAGGTGCGCGTGGTAGGTGAGGACCGCCACGTGGCGCTTCCTCATTGGTCGCGGCGACCGAGTGGGGCAGGCGTGCGCGGGGAAGGCGCGCGGGCCCTGGCGCGTGTCAGCGGGGACGACCACGTGTCGGCCTCCCATTCGCGGGTCAGCGCGACGCGACGCGCTGACGCGACGTGACACTGCGGCCGGGAGTCAGAGCAGGCGGTAGTGCGGTCCACGTGGCGGCCTCCCATTGGCCGCCGCTGTTCCGTGGTCGCGGTGCACGGGTCCACGACCACGTGTCGGCCCCTGGTTGGCCGAGCATGGTGACGTGGCGCTGAGCTGGCGCGGCGTGGACGCGTGGACCGCGGCGGGGGCTTTTACTGTAGCCGCCCGAAAGTCTGGAAATGGCCTAAAAAGGCCCGAATGACTCATTTTTCCTCATTTTTCTCCCTGTTGGCTTCACCCGAGCGTACCAGGAGGGGAACCGGGTGATTTCGCCCGGGGTTTTCGAGGGCGCACGAGCGCGCCGTGGACTACGTGGAGCGCGCAGGGTGTTCCAAAGAGATGAATGGAGACGTGGGACATCACGGCATTGTCGAGGTAGGCCCCATTCGTCATTTTCGCGGTATTTTTGGCACAGTTTTATGGTTTTCTTTTGAACTTTGGATTTGACCCCATGCCTATGTGCGTTTTAGGGACCAAGTTTTACTGTGCCGTTTTACTGCGCGAGTTTCGCGGGCATTTTGGGCGCGCCTCGTTTTGCGTGCCGCTCGTGGTGATATGCACCGTTTTGCGTGCGGATTCGACAAAGATGCGCAGTTTTGGACGCAGGCTCAAAAAATATGCACCGTTTTGCGTGCAAAGTCGAAAAAGGAACGTGCACCGTTTTGCGTGCCAAAACAAGGTATGTGCACCGTTTTGCGTGCAATCCTACAATTAAACGTGCACCGTTTTGCGTGCAGATTTGAGGTACGGGCACTGTTTCGCGCGCAGATCGTGTTGCCGCGCATCGTTTTGCGTGCCGGCTGAAGTGGTGCGCACCATTTTACGTATGGGTTTTTAATGACATGCATCGTTTTGTGTGCAGGATTGTAGGACGTGCACCGTTTGCGTGCGGACTCGAGGGATGTGCATCATTTTACGTGCAAGCTCGAGGAAACAAGTGGAATCGCGTGGAGACCAATTGCAAGTGTCTACAAGCAATTGGGGACACTACAAGGTGGGGAATTCTGCCGAAATTGGGTGACCTCTCCCCTTGCTCCCTTGCTATGCGATTCGAAGCATGATAGTAGCCTGTTAGAGGCGTTAGGTAATTATGATATTGATTACCTGTATCGATGGATTCAGATGAAAAAGAGCAACTGTTGGTTGCCAGAGATAGGGGAATAGTGGTGCATATGCAAAGAGACACAGAGAAAAAGTGCAACTGTTGGTTGCCAAAGATATATGATGAATATGCATGCGTAGAGATAATTATTATTTTATGAATGAGATGAAAATAATTGCATGCATGAAAAAGAGTAGCTATTCATGATTGTGAGCATGTTAGGGTATGACCCTAGTAATCACGTGATATAAGGGAACAACATTTGTTGGTAGTAAGACTAGGAGAAAACCTAGTATAGGGGTTTGACGAGTGACATCAACTTAGGAGTTATCCTAGGGTGGATGAGTGGCATGGTCTTAGGTAATAACCTAAGGACACTGGATAGAGTGATCAATATAGAGTCAAGGAACTCTAGGACAAGCATGACATGGAACTTAGGTAAAGAGAACCTAAGGTGAACTAGTGATCAGCATAGAGTCAGGGAACTCTAGGGCAAGTATGACATGGAACTTAGGTAAAGGGAACCTAAGGTGAACTAGTGGAGTTTGAATTCACAGACAGGATATTAGAGTCAGTGTAACTCTAAGATAAAGTGGAACAGGAAAATAGAGTTAAGTTAACTCTAGGATTCAGTAAGGAATCAGGAAAGCGGGATAAGATCCCAAGGTTAAAGAATTAAACAAATATAACCCTAGAGAGTCATAGGGTGTCTGGGCAAATGGACAATAACTTTAACTTCAATTTGAGTTAAACAAAGGAAGTGAAATGTGTAAGAGTCCAGGAGACTCTCTGGTTACCCGTGTGGCAAGACCTAGGGTAAGGGATGAAAAAGTGGTTAATAAGCAAGACAAGCAAATTGCTTAAGATAAAGAGAATGAAAAGAGGATATAAATGACGCCTTCGAATTTGAGACTCGTCAAGTGGAGCAGGACTCCATGGGCAGTGACCCGTCGGACGAGGTACTTTCGAAAGGCTTAAAGTTAAAAGCAAGCTAAAAGTGGCTAAAGAGCATAAAGAGAATGTAAATGGCACCTTCGAATTTGAGACTCGTCAAGTGGAGCAGGGCTCCCTGGGTAGTGACCCGTCGGACGAGGTACTTTCGAAAGGCTTAAAGTGAAAGTAAAGAGCTAAATGCTCAAAGAAAAGAGAAAGAGATTTGCCAGTGGCAAAATGGGAGCTATAAGCTCGAATAAGAAAGGAAAGCAAGTGTTCAAAGGCAAAGAGGCTAAGAACTAAAGTAAAAAGAAAAGAAAGAAAATATAAAGATTCTACGGTGAAACCAGCCCAGGTTGGAGGTACGGGCAGTAATCCCTCTCCCGGGTAGAGACCCGTTCGGGACGTTTCTTCCGTAGGACGGAGTAACGAAAATATAAAAATAAAACGGGCGGGCCTACGGTGAAACCAGCCCAGGTTGGAGGTACGGACAGTAATCCCTCTCCCGGGCAGTGACCCGTTCGGGACGTTTCTTCCGTAGGACGGGGTAACACTTGCGGGTGTTATCGGCAACCTTGGAAATCTTATCTTATGGTAGCAGGACTACCGGGCTTGGGCCCGTTGGATAAGAATTTTCGAGGGTTAACTTGAACTAAAGCACCAGAATTTAAAGAATAAAGAGAAAATAGAGTGGCCAAGATGGCTGGGTTAGTTGAACCCTGTATGCAGCGGCATAGTGGCCGAGTTGGTGCTTAGTAGCCTAGTATGACTAGACAGAGTAGTGCTAGGTCGATGTGTACATACAGATAGTGATATATTATTTTGCATAGCTGCATTTTGATTTCGAGGATTTTAGTTTCCTAGCACTATTATTATTGCTTCCATTGGACCAAGTGGTGTAGGACACTTTTTCTCGGTGGTTGAACCCACTGGGAACTATGTCGTAGTTCTCACACCCCTTGGGTGACTCCCCCCCCCCCCCCCCACAGGTTCAGGTATGGATGCAGCGATCGCGACGGTTCAGAGGCAGACGGCGAGATATACGACAGGGGCAAGGGCCCAGCAGCATAGAGACCTAGAGGGTCTAGCAGAGGTATCCCATTTATATATTCCTTGAGTGAACCTTGTATGGTGAGGAATTTATGTAAAGGAATTGTAATAATTTTATTTGCAAGTTCAGAAATGTAAAGTGTAATAAAGTAACGCATGGTTCACTCTTGTATGCTTTCATTTCCGCATTAACTGTATGTTATCGAATGAAAGTCTTAAATTCATAGTGATTTTTAATATTCTGATATTGAGCTTCCGCATACACTTGTTGTGTTATTATGGATGTTACCGTTCCTTTCGGGTAGGAAAAAGGCCTTACCCGATTGGCGGGTCTGTTGGCGTGCCCGAACCGTACAAATTGGCGAACTCGGGGCGTGACATGGATTCAGTCAGGTAAAATCACAAAAAGAAGAAATACCAAAAAATTAGTTAAAAAATATCAAATTGGCGGCTAATATAAAAGTGAAAAACTTTTAAATATAGTTTTATGTAGCAAACCAAGATGTTTGATTTAAAAACAAAAAAAAATCAAAATAACACATATTTCTATATGGAAAACTCTACCTGTACACCCCCCAAGGGGTGTACAGGCTACACCCCACCCATCCTAGGGTGGGGTGACACTCACCCGTCACATCATGTGACGGGTGAGTGTCACCCAACCCTAGGATGGGTGGGGTGTAGGTGTACAGGTAGCACCACTCTTTCTATATACCATGAAGCTACAAAAAGGAAACACATTAATATATCAGCATAAATTAAGTTATATTTATTGAAAAAATAATTTAAGTCTTAAAATTGTATGTAAATCGTGCACTTGTTGTCTAAAAAAAAAAAAAAAAAAAAAAAAGAAAAAAGAAAAGGAGGGAGGGATAGTCTCTTTTCTATGTTAATTTTATAATACTCCTGCTATTATATATATATATATATATATATATATATATATATATATATATATATATATATATATATATATATATATATATATATATATATATATATCCGGTAAATTTTATTAGTGTCGAAGTTGGCAAATTAAAAAAACACGCAGAATGATGTAAAATGAGATTTGAAATTTAAAAGATCAAGCAACTTACATAGTGGATGAGATTACTATTTATATTCTTAATCTGCTCAAAGAGATCATGCAAAGCAAATTTTGTGACTTATTTCTCTATTATTTTTCAGATTCTTTACTGGTAAAGAATGTAGTTCGGTACATCGGTAACTGAATGGGCATTTTTTTGAGCAAATTCCTGTAAGAGGTTTTTAGATCTATACTCTTTTATATATGCTAAGATAAAAAACTTAATAGATTTATAGATAAAAAAGAGACCATCAGCTAATTCAAACATGATTATATTTACGATTAGCTACAAATTTAGATCTAAAGCGATCGAGTCTTCAATTTTGTTTAATTATTACAAGTTTCAATTCTAATAATTTAGTGTCTGTACTTAAACCACACAAATTAAATCCAACGACTTGGGCATATTTTTAATATGACACTCAAAGAAGAAAATAATAGTACAAGTTATTGATACTATTAAATTTTTAGCTTTTAGATAAAAAAATATACAGTTAGGATTATAGTAGATAATTAGTAAAATAATATGATTTAGGATTAAAAATAACCAAAGAGATAGATCTAACGGTAAAAAAACTTAATAATAAAAAATATTTGATATTATTGATATTATAATAGTTTCTGTGTCTCAACACTTACTTATTTTTTATCTTTTATCTTTATTTATGTAATGGTGTTAGCTATTAGAAAGATAGATAGCTAAGCTTAAGGTTGCGCAGGATAAAGAAGGAGAGATCTGAGAGCATGGTTGGATAAGGCGGCGGAAGTGTCCTGTTGAGTCGGGTTGTCGGAAGGCGGGGCGGGCAGAGGCCAATCCTGCAACCGCTAACCCGGATCCGCATGACTTGAGGTTGATGGGCCCAAAGTGATAGGAGGTCTGAGTCGGGTCCAAGCCCAGCGCAGACGAGAGCCTAGAAGAGCCCACCACACGTAGCAAGGATTACGAAACACCCTCCCCCTTCACCTTCTCTCCCTCTTCCCCTTCTTCGTCCTCTGCCCAAGTCTCCAAAACCCTAATCACCCTCTTCCCCGAGCTCCTCCGCCATGGGGAAGCGAGAGAGCTCTTCGCGGAGGGGGAAGAGTAGGCGAACCCCTTCGTCGGAGTCGGAGGAGGAGCACTCCGACGGGGGATCCGAGACGGCGTCGGAAGAGGAGCGCCGCCGCGGGAGGCCGAGGAGGTCGTCGAGGGGCATAACGGAGGATGAGATCGTGGAGTACATGACCAAGAAAACTCAGAAGAAGGTATAGGATTGTAATTGTTCTTCTTGAATTTGTTTCGTTGCTTTTTCTAGGGCTTCTTTTCGAGATCATTTTCTCTGAGAATTTGGGAAATTCATTTGTATTTTAGGCTCTGAAGGTGGCGAAGAAGCTGAAGACGAATGCAGTTTCCGGCTACTCCAACGATTCGAACCCATTTGGTGACGCAAATCTTACGGAGAAGTAAGCCATTCTTCTTCTTCTTCTTTGAGTATAGTCCCATTTGAATCGTAATTCATGGGGATTTCGCAGGTTGGTTCAGAAATTGTTTCAGTGTGGATGACTTTCTTTGTTCGTGGGTTGACCTATAATGGGAAAAAACTGAGAAAAGATTCAATTTTTGTTGGTTTTACATCATAGGATAACTATACTGATTGCATGGATTACTGTAATGATTGTGAGAATAACTGGGGATGAGGTGCGGATAGTACGGTTAGGGCTTGTTTGGTGCCCAGGATTGGTTTTGATTGGATTGGATAAGATGAGAGAGTGATGTTGGAAGAGAAGGACAGCTTAGCGAGATTTTTATGTGTAAAGAAATAAACGTCGTGTGCAGGTAGGTACTGATTGAACATGATTTGTCGATTATTAAGTAGAGTAGGATGATTATTTGGGTGTGATTTTTTATGTCCCACAATCAACAAAGATAGGCCGTGGTTTAATTTCGTGGCAAGCTGCAGGCTTTTCTTCTGTCTCTTCAGTGGGGGTGAGGGAGGGGTGGTTGTCATGTATGCTACTTCAAATATGGCATTGCAGAGCCTTTCTCTTGCAGTTGCAGGGAGATTCAATTTTACTAACCTTGAATGTTAAAAATTGGGAGGGGAGTGTGGAAAGGCTTGCACAAATTTAATTTAGGACATTGTAATGGATGTTGTGGCTTTAGATAGAGCTGTTTTACAAGAAAAAGAATTTATGCGGAGAAGATGTACAGAAATGTGCGCACACATACACATACGCACTGTTAATTAATATATAGCTGCAAGGCAACCATAAGCAAATCTGAACATTATATTATTGCAATTTGCAACTGAGCTATCTATGTCTGTATGAAGATCATATTTTCAATGAAATAGGTTAATCAGCTCTCATAATTAAAGATTTGAATAACTCAAGAGCACTTCAAAATAGATGGTCTTCTAATCCTCGACTTTGCCTCTGAATATGTTGGCAGGTTTGTGTGGCGAAAGAAGATTGAACGTGATGTTGCTCAAGGCCGACCTGTAGATATTTCTGTCAAATCTGAGAAGAAGCGGCAGAGAGAAAGGATGGTAAGTAGCTAAAGAATATTGCAACATCTATGTTTCTTTTGTACCTATTTATGGTGTAGATTCAACTGGTAGTCATGCATACACGTAAAAGAGAACTTTCCAAAGATTCACACTTTAACATGTTACGGTGCAGACTGCAGAGTTGGCTCTCTTTGATATCTCATATCTTATGCTATTTCTATGTCTTTGGTCTGTAATTCTTCCGTAATTCTTTCTGATTCAAGCTACCGCAGAGTCCCTTTATTCTTTGATTAGAAGAAAAACATGAGTTATTTGAGAAGTTATTTTGCTGAGAGAATTAGGAACATAGAAGAAAAATCTTGTGATTTCTGTTTGAATGTTACTTCTTAATGTAGAAAAGGTATCTTTCATCAAGGCAGTCCAAAATATCTTTCATCAGGTAGTCAAGAAGTGTTCTTTCATTTTAAACCCACATATAGAATAAACTTCATTTGCTTTATGTAGGCAATATATGTGTCCATAGAATAGCAAGTATGATTATGTTGAGATAAGCTGAACTCTCTTGGACAGTTGACCACCAAATAGAAGGAAGAAAAGAAACACACAAGCATGCAGAGACACATACTCTCAAAAAGAGGCATATCATGTATTTTATGTGACATTTGCATCCATACTAGCATTTTGAGGCTGTTGGACGCACCAGCTTAATGTCTAGAAGCAGATCTAAAATTCTGTCTTTTTGCATATTTACTGCTGTCTTTAGCTTTAGAACATGATTAAATTATTTATATGTTTTTCTGCTTTGACACAAGTTTCTCTTCTATATCAATTATCTACCTGACATATTGCTTAATTTATGCTTATATCTTTCATTTAGGCAGAAATAGAGAAGGTCAAGAAAAGGAGGGAAGAGAGAGCAATTGAAAAGGCCCAGCATGAGGAGGAGATGGTTGGTTATCCTTTTCAAAATTTATAATATTTATCATGGATCTTTTAGGCTTATCTGCCAAATATAGTTTTAGATTAATACATTTGTCGTATATAGTTTTAAATTAATATGTTTGGTACATTTAATCTCTGGAACTTTTCAGGCAATGCTTGCTAGAGAGCGGGCTCGAGCTGAGTTCCAAGACTGGGAGAAGAAAGAGGAAGAGGTTGGGAGATGAATTCTTCATTGTTAATAGTCATGCTATATGAGTGGGGTGTCTAAACATTGTTATTTTATTTTCTTGCAGTTCCACTTTGATCAAAGCAAAGTCAGATCTGATATCAGGTTGCGTGAAGGCCGTACAAAACCCATTGATATACTTTTGAAGAACCTGAACTTCTCTGAAGATTTTGACATTGAAATTAATGAACCCTACATGGTATTCAAGGTAAATAAATTTCTTCAGTCATCTTTGCCGTTGATACTACTTTTAGTTTGTTTTTGCTGTTCTTATCTTGGGTTATGAGGGCTTCGGCAAAAATATGCTCCAAGTATTAATTTTACTTGGACTTACATTTCTATGCTGTGTTTTGGACATTCCATTTTACGAGCATTTATGTATTTGAGGGCACTATAATGATAAATTTTACACTCTGTCACTCAGATACAAATTTCTGGTAATAGTATTATTATAAATTGCATTTTATCAACTATGCAGTAAATATTCTTCCCCAGATTTTGTTTCATTGAGCAATATTATCATCTTCCTTTTATTATTCTTGTCCTAAATTTGTTAGGGAATAAATTGACCCAAGGATAGAAATATCATCATATTAGTTAAATTGAAAATTTATTCTGTTCAACATCTTTTTTCACGTTTTTAGTTTGTTTTTGCCAGACTGATGCTACCATATGTAGGCACATTCTCTTCTTTGGACTCACCGAACGAGCAAAGTTTTTTCTTCCTACACTGTATGAAGAGTGTTCTCATAGTGATTGTTGGTTATTTGTTGACTTTTTTTTCTGGACATTTGCAAATAAATAGGGCCTGACGGTGAAGGAAATGGAAGAGCTTCGAGACGACATTAAGATGCATCTTGATCTAGACAGAGAAAGTCCAATGCATGTCCAGTATTGGGAGGTAATATTCCTTTCCCTTCAATTAAATTTCAGATCGAACACTCCGGATGGACTAGTATTAAATCGTACCCTCTGTGATAATAAACAATTAGTCATTCATCAAAAGTGCGATACAGGTCTTAAATTCATGTAATAGTGCAACTTCAAACATTTTTGTGCAAGTGCATTCATAGGTATAATATTATTACACATATTTGTCTAAAATTTGTATTCTGAAAATATTCACTCGTTTCACCAAAGTACTATTTTATAAGCCGACAATGTAGATTTATTTGGGAAAACTTATTAAAGGCATGCATTATTTTTTGTTGTTTATAGAGGTATGTCGAGCAGGGAAAATTTTAAAGTTCAGCCAGCATCTCTTTATGCAATATAATAAATGAATTTATTAATAATGCCCTCATGGCTACTTTTCTATCATTATTTGGCGAATATATTGTGTTTTAGACAAAGAAGTTTCCGTCTTTAACATAGCCTTATTCACCAGAAACCAGATTTTGTTTACTTGCTTCATCTCAGAATCATGCATTTTAAAAACAATATAAGAACGGAGTCATTTTAGGTAGGTGTGCAAATTTGTTTCACCTTTCAGACTAGAATTTTCTCTTTTTTATCACTCTTTGTTACTTGAGCATTTTTGGCTCATTGGCTTGGCAGCCTTGTTGCCTACTGTACATGCATTTGCAATTTCGCACTGTCTGAAACTATTACCTGTTTATTAAAGTTTTCTCTGCTTGTTATCTTTGTAGTTCTATAACCAGTTTATTATATTTTTCTACATAATGATACCTTTCTAGTTCTTCTGTGATAGTGTGATTGTTGATTACTTAATACTAGTTACAGAACAAAGCTTGGAGTTCTGGCAACAAGAGGTACCTGAATGATTGGGCTAGTTTTTCGTTGTCAGCTATATCCTGTTATTGCAAGATATCTCCTTGCTCAATGACTAGCAGAAACTAGAAAGGCCATTTATACCTTTGCCCTCTCTTATCTCTCTAAATTTCACCAATATATAGTGTACTATAATTATTGTGTTTCTTAGCTGCAACCATTTTGTAATGATCAGGCTTTGATGGTGATTTGCGATTGGGAACTAGGTGAGGCTCGGAAAAGAGATGCTTTAGATCGAGCCAGAGTACGTGGTGAAGAACCACCTCCTGAGGTGCTTGCAGAAGAAAGAGGATTGCATTCAAGCATTGAGGCAGACGTGAAGAATCTTCTAGAAGGAAAGACTTTCAAAGAATTAGAGACAATGCAACGCCAAATAGAGTCGCAAATGCGCTCTGGCACAGCAAAGGTTGTTGAATATTGGGAAGCTATTTTGAAGCGCCTCCATATTTACAAGGCAAAGGTACATAATGCTCAACCTTTCAAGAATAGAGAACTTTTTCATTAGGTTTAGTTGTTTTCCGAGAGTAGAGAATTTTATGTTGGATACTGTTTTGCACACGCAGGCTTGTTTGAAGGAAATCCACGCCTCTCTCTTGCGAAAGCATCTGCAGCGTTTGGAGCAGCAACCTGAAGAGGCAGAGCAGGACTTAGTAACAGATAAAGAAATGGAGGTTAAAGAAGAAGAAGAAGATGAGGTGCATGATGTGGAAGGTCTGTTTTTTGGATTCCCTCCTCTTAAACATTTCACAGCAATTAATTTCTCAAGCATTCTGGCATATTAGTTGTCATATTTTTATGTATGCAGATGCCAGGCCATATTCTCCTGAACCAATTGTTGAGGAGCCAGAGCGTGATCTGGAAGAGGAGCCTGGTTCCTTCTCACCTGAACTCTTGCACGGTGATGAAGATGAAGCAGCCATTGATCCTGAAGAGGATAAGGCTGAACTGGTATAGCAATCAGTTCCGTTTTCATTTTGATAGCGTATTGTTTTTGCTTTTGTGTTGTTTCCTTTTAGAACTTTGTCCTTCAAGCTAAGTAACAACAAACGGTAGAGCAGGCTGCAAAATGGGTGGGTTGAGCAAGTGCTCAAGTCAATTTGATTAGAATCAAATTTGACCCAGTTGCTCGATTTTCAGGCTCACTGTTGGCCACAATCAAGCCCATTTCAAATAAGCCCTGTTTGAAAAGTTAATTTAGCCATTTAGTAAAGTCAAGAACGAGTTCTTCGAATTTTAAGACCAGGCTCTACATAGTCTGAAACCTTACCAGACCCATCACGTCTGATTTACATGAAAAGATTTAATCATTTTCTTTGCCGTCTTTTCGTTCTGACGTTTACTCTAGCTTCCGTAGTTTATTTCGGAAAAACTTTCTTTAGTTTATTTCTGAAAAACTTTCTTTACTTTTTTACTGTCTCATTAATTCTTTTTGAGACTTGTCCTTTGTCGTGGCATATTGGGGCATGCCATGTAGCATGGCTACTGGTGTACAGATTCTCAGGGCAGTTGGTACACCCTGCCTATGCCTTCCTCGTACAACATGCGCGCGCCCACTACACAGTTCAGATATGCTACTCAGCTTTGCAGTCCATGTCACTCGTGATACTATATTCGTATTCATACTTATACACATAAAAGAAACTGCATCATTATGTTTGTAATTGAACAGTTGAAAGTTGAAAGCGAAACCCCCTGATCAACATGACTAGGGTTTGATTCCATGCTTGTCTTGACCAACCTGAAGGAGCTGATGAGTCTGAACAATTTCTCATAGATTCCTACCTGCTAGTGAAATTGTTTTTTACTGTTTTATTGACTTTATCTATTTTTGAGGACAATTACCCTATTGCAAGCTTTCCTCGGATTAGTAATTCTTCTATTTGGTTTATGTTGTTAGTAATGGCATCACCCGGACTATCCTTTTTACAGGAGCGAAAACGTGAGGCTGTGGTTACAGAGCACCAAAGAAGAATCCAGGAAGCAATGGCAACGAAGAGGAGCGCACCAGATGAGATGGAGTTGAAAGCAATGAAAGCAATGGGAGCCATGGAGGAAGGTGATGCTGTATTTGGTGCCGGCGCTGAAGTGAACCTCGATTCTCAGGTCCCATTTCAGTTTCTCTTTTTGAGTTATCCTTCTTAGTTTGTTACTTCCTAGTTTCACATGAACTTGAAAAGTGGAAATGGTTTGTCAGTATTGGAGCAGGAATTTCTCGTTGTTTTTCCATGAATATACAAATTTAGTCCATGAAGTATCACCCGAATTTCAATTTTTGTAATTAGAGCTTAAATGCGACAATTTAGTCCCTGAAGCTTGACTCTTTATTTCGATATTTTAGCAAGCAAAGTCTAACGATGATGCTGATGTCCCGACTTTTTGACGCAATATATTAGCAAAAGGACTTGCAGAACAAATTTAGGAACTAAATTGTTATAATTGTGAGTTTTAGACGATGAAGATGAAATTGAAATTAAGGTCAAATTTTGTGGACTAAATTTGTAACTTGCCCTCTATCTTTTTGATGTTCAAACTTACAATGACATAAGTGATGCTTACTGCTTGGCCTTTTGTCATCATGTAGGTGTACTGGTGGCATGATAAATACCGCCCGAGAAAACCGAAGTATTTCAATCGGGTGCATACTGGATACGAGTGGAACAAATACAACCAAACTCACTACGATCACGATAACCCCCCTCCGAAAATTGTCCAGGGCTACAAGTTCAATATATTTTACCCTGATCTCGTGGACAAGTCGAAAGCACCCGTGTACACTATAGAAAAGGATGGGAGCAATGGTGAGACATGTCTCATCAGATTCCACGCCGGCCCTCCTTACGAGGACATAGTAAGTTTTCTATGCAAATTTTGCTTTTAACTACAATGCACTAATCCAATGCGAACGTGCGCGGCACTTTTTCTTGCGTCTGATCATATCTTTTTTTACCAGGCTTTTCGGATTGTAAATAAGGAATGGGAGTACTCCCACAAGAAGGGTTTCAAATGTACGTTCGAGCGTGGGATTCTCCATCTCTATTTCAACTTCAAACGCTATCGCTACCGGCGATGACTTCTTGCAGAAAAAGCAGAGGAAATGGATTTACGGCTGGCTGGTATGGGACGACAATCTATTCCTATTCATTGTTATATGCAAGGGAATGTTTTTTTTTAAAAAAATGTTGCATGGAAGTAGGGAATTTCGGATATTTATATTGCAATAATTAGATTCATAACAAAAATTCCAAGAAAAAAAACCATATTGGAGTATATCTTAATGGAAGTACCCTACTCTGGAAACAACCATATAACTTTGTGTAAAATACTCAATCAGCATCACCTGTTGTACGGAAGGTATAAGGATCAAGAGATATTTTTGTAGTTTATATTATATTGTTGTTTATTTTTTGTTTTTGTTTTTGCTTTCTTTGACAAAAAGCAATATTTTAAATTTTCTTTGACAAATATTGTTGAACTCAAATTCAAAATGTGGATTCATATTTTTCAATTGACATAAATGTTCAGTTTCTGGCTTTAAACATGTACTTAATTTGTGTTCGAAATAAATTTTCAAAATTTTAATTTAAATCTAAGTTCAAATTTTTAGTTTGCATTTAAATCAAAAATTTTTAGTATGAATCTTTATTCTAATTGGTGGGTTGATGCGTCCAATTTGTATTTGAGTTCAATTTTTTAATTCAACTATCTATAAGCGATTGCTTTCCACTTTTAGCAGTGGGTGGGAAACAAAAACTCAACCAAACAGTAATAACAATGAAAATTTAATTTATTCAGAACCAAACACATGAGCATACATATCATATGAATCTTGCTCTGCTCCTAGGAAAATTAGCTCTGCAAATATCAGGGAGCAATGCAAGAAAGATTACTTAACAAGGATGGTCTATGTATAATAATAATGGACTTAAATTCACAATGTTTCGACACTTTAGATTGAAGGGGTTTTATTCAGACACTATCTGAACGCCAGAACAAGATATTCGGCATGAGATTCTCTTGTGTGATTGAAAGTTAGGAGTTTAATTTTTATTTTTTTGAAAGGTTTTGATGTTCCTGATTATGTAGAATAATATATTTCAACCTTGTTGTGAAAAAATTAATTAGAAGACTAAATATGGTATCCAAGCAGGGGCTGTGTATGATTTCCAAACAAGGATTTATTTATTTACATGAGATTCAAACACAAGGCCTATGCATGGTAGATACATGGAATAAAATATCTATGCATCTAAACAGGATCTACTAGCAGATAGATATACTCGAATTTTGCTTGGACTTAACATATGATATCTCCTCAACATTACTGTTGTTAGTTTTCATGAGTAGTAAATCTATTGAAGTGCTTCTTAAGATGGTCATAGACCCCATGTATATATTTATGTATATACTTCAAAGACTCTTTTAAATACAAAAGAGTGAAGGCATGTAGAATAAATGAACAAAATTCAAAACAATATGTAAATGAACAAAATTCAAAACAATATGGCCAAACAATTTGAGTGTCACTGTGTCAGAGACACCTTAATTTAAAGATAATTTGGGTAATAGTTTTTAAGATAAAAATAGCACTAGTGCATTGATTATTTTCCTGCTATTTTTCTATTTAAATGCATTATGGTAGGTTTTCACCATAATGCATCTGTATCTTCTTTCCCTCTTTGGTTTGTGCATGGGTAAGCATGAAACTGGATAGATATATTGCTCAGCTTTAAATGGAAAAAGAAGAAAAAGGTGCACTGGTGCACTGATAAAGCAGTGTAGTATTTTAGGTTCAAAATTTGGAGGGTTAGTTACATCATTAGTTACTGATTTTGATCTGAAATTTCATTAGTTGTTTCAATCATGTTTCTCCTATTGAAAAGCATGTTAAGTACTCAATGGAAATTGTTGCATCACATATCCTCAAAACTCTACACACTGACATGTTATTTTCTCATTTGTTCTCTCTAACTACTACAATTATAATTTTACTGATATATTAAACCTGTGCCCTCGTGAATTGTTCTAATTGCCATCCAAATAAATGTTCAAATCATCATGTAAGTAAAATGGTGTAGAAAATATAAGGGGATTGCATTACTCTACTATTTATATTAAGAATATTTATGAGAGTAGCTTAAATTATCCTTTGTTATGCATTTAAGTCACTTGGCTTGGGTTGAGTTTAATAAATATGATCTTTAATGCAATTACTATACTAATTATAAATCAATATTGATAAGCTAAATGCTTACTTCTCCATTCCAAAAATATATATATATCTTACACTTCACTCATCCTAATATAAAATTTTTTTCATTACTCATTCATTCTTTTGAAGTGCATGAATAGTATTGCTCGATCACTTATATAACAAGAATAATCTTCAAATTGCTCCTCCTTGCATATAATGTATTTTTATTTTGTCATTCCATGATTCAAAAAGTATTATTTTTTGAACAAAATGCAGCAAATAATAGAATACTTTAAGTGTTATTTTTTGAACAAACCACACAACTTTTTGAACATGGAGGGGCAAAGTTAAAATGCGGGGGGGGGGGGGGGGGGGGGGGGGGGGGGGGGGGGGGGGGGGGGGGGGGGTGGGGTGTTTGAGAGGTTTTCTTTTAGATTTTAGGGTGTGGTAAAAAGTGTATCTAAAAAGTTAATGAGAGGATTTCTTTTAGATTTACTAAAAGTTAATGAGAGGATATCTTAGATTTTAGGGTGTGGTGCAAAGTGCATCTAAAAAAAGGGGGGGGGGGGGGGGGGGGGGGGGGGGGGGGATTTACTAAGGTACCGTTTGGTTCGGGAATTAGTGAGAATTAGTAGTACCAGGTATAAGTATAAAGTTGAGTATAAGGTAGGATAAATGAAAATAGTGTTTGGTTGGGATATAGGTTAGTACCGGTATAAGAAAAATAGTGTTTGGTTGGGATTGAAGAATAAGAGGGATAAATGGTTGACTTTTGAGTAAAAAGACGAAAATACCCTTACCTTTTTATATGTATTAAAATTTGATAAATAAATATTGTATTATAACTTTTTAAATATAATAATTGTAATATATATTATGTAATTAATTAGATAATATATAAAATTAGTGTTAATTATTTATATGTAAAAAATAATTAATATTATATAAAAATTTTAATTAATTTTTCTGGTAAGATATTTAATTTGTAAAAATCAATATTTAGTGTTAATTAGTGTTTAAATTAGTGTTAATTAATTTTACTTGTAAAATTTTGATTAATTCTTTATTTTGCGTTGGGAACGAGGATGCGGTACGGGGGAGAGATTTTTTTAACCGGCGGCGACGAATAATTTTTCCGGGTAAGATATAAATATTTTAAAAATTAAAAATTAGTGTTAATTAGTGTTATTTAAATATTCATTGTAATATATCTAAATTATTAAATTAAATGATATATAAAATTTGGATTATATTGTATGCTATTTTTTCCCACAAAAATCTTCATAATCATCATTATTATCTAAATTATTTAAAATTCTAAAAAATATGTAATATTTTCCAATAATTGCAATATTAGCAATCTGTAAAAAGATATTATTTATAAAATTTAATACAACATTTATAAAATTAAACAGTAAATAAAGGTATTTCATAATTTTTTTTTCTACAACTAACTTGCACAATACATTACTATACTAACGTAGATAACAGAATATCACATATAAACAAAATAAACTATTAAACATTACAGATAAACAATCCAATTAACAATCCAATTAACATTGCAGATAAACAAAAATAAATTATTAAACAAGCTGACTAACATTATATTACAATATTAATTCTAACTTCTGTTATTCCACAACTCCGCCGTAATTTGACTGCGAATGTCGTCTCCCCGCTGTGACTCTGATGTAGTATAAATCGTAGTCGGCACTTCCACATCATCCTCTGGAGGCTCTGAGTTATGCGCTTCGTTAAAATATCTGTCATTTCCTTGTTGCCGTCGAATAAAATTATGAAGCACACAACATGCCATAGCAATGTGACACTGCACTCTATAAGGAAACGGTGTAGCAATACTTAAAATTTTAAATCGTTTTTTTAAAATTCCAAAGGCCTCTCTACCACATTTCTTAATTGGGTGTGCCGATGATTATACAAGTCTTTGGAAGACCGATGTGTACGACCACGGCTGTTACTATCAAATTGACTCAGATGGTAACGCTCGCCTCTATAAGGCGCAAGAAATTTATCGGTATTCGCGTATCCGGAATCAACGAGATAATATTTTTCTGTATATATAACAGAAGTGTATACAACTTGTAAGAAATAATTTAAACCAATAATAATGAAAATATATATGAATAATTTTTTCTAAAATAATACCTTCAGGAACAGTAAAACCTCCACTTTCACATGCCCATCTGAGTACCCGCATATTAGCGGCAGATCCTTCCCAACCGGTGCATACATAAAAAAAAATATGATCAAAAGAAATAGCCGCCATCATATTTTGTGATGTAAATCCTTTGCGACACCGAAATCGGGGTTGTTTCTCTGTTTTTACAATAACTGGAATATGCGAACCATCCACCGCCCCAATTGCATTCTACAAATGTTAATGTCAAGACATAGTACATTTTGAAATTTAGTAATAAAATTGGACAATTTAGAGGTAATTAAAGTTATTCTCCCTTACCTTGAACGGATGGAAATTCATATTGTCACCAATTCTTGGATGGACTCCAATATTACTTGGCGGCAGAGTTATGTATTCATCTTTTAGATGAATTATTGCTCTTAGAACATTGTTAAAGTGACGACTAATTGTTTCCCCTGAATGTTGAAAAGTCTCAGCGAGGACCCTATTTACAACACCATGTCCAATACAATATAGGAAAATCGCCAATTATTCTTCAACAGTCATATTCCGTGTGCCAATTAAAAGGCCCTTTCCAACAAGCTCATCGCGTAGAGCCATGAATGTAGTTGTCGTCATTCTAAAATGATTGTACCCCCGTTCTGGATGACCATTCAGTATATCACAAATAAACTGATGCCCAGTAAATGGACGGGTACGACATGGTTGTCTGGTTATTGGACTTGTTTCATTTATACAACCTCCGTCAATAAGCATTATTATGACTTGCACCCAATAGTCATCATCGTCTTCTAATGTTGCGAACAAATCAGCATGAAAAGTTGACGAAAATAAACTTCGATACATTGAACCATCCATTATAACTGCAACAACATTTATGGCATTTAGCGAAGGTTGATTGTAGGCAAACAAAGTTCTAATAAATGTATATCATGTAGCACGAATATTCATATGTCTCGATACAACAACAAATTACACAACAAATTACTACATGAAAATTATTAAAAATATCCTTCCGCAATGAGCATTAGTATAAGAAACACCATAAAGTCATCATCATCGTCTAAAATAATCATCATCAATTCAAGCAACCTGGAATTACCTACACTTTCATAAAATGTAGGATCCATAATATCTGCATCGAAATTGCACCCAATTAGCGAGAAATCATGATAAGTAAACATGATGTAATATCTATCGATATGAAATACCAACATTCAAGTTATATATACTTAATTGCAACCAAACTGTCCTACTAAATATTACAAACCTCGTACTAACAGTGCAACTTTTCAAAATACATGTTCGAACAGTTTTCTACTACTAAAAGTTAAGATAAATTATGTTACATTGGTTGTATTTACACTACTTAATTAAAACATAGAAAAATTGTCCACTAATTGCTGGGGAAAAAAGGTCGATAGATCAAATTATCTTTCTCTAATTGCATTTCCACCCAGTCTTTAGCAAGATCGTCATTCATTGTCATAAAGAGTTGACGATTCTGGGGATCTTTCAAAGCTTCGCCGGCCGCCAAAATCTTACGATTGTTGAGGCCTTGCATCTGGTATACGTGCTGCATACAATCCTCGATTGGAGGAATAGGGCGGCGACCTTCAGAATCCCTATGATACATTTGCTTTACAAAATCAAATTTATCTTTTCCTAACTGCAACATCTCTGTCAGAGCCTCAGAGACGGTCTCGGTTTTCTTCCGCCGTCCACCACTCGACGGTCGGTTAGTTCGTTGGCTACGCTCGGGGAGTGGGGAACGAGGCCTCTTGCCTGCAGAGCTGTGTCCCGACCCACTGGTATTCTTGTTGGGGGGATGAGGGATAGGTGTGCATTCGGGTTCTCCACCTTCCATGAATTCATTCATTGGTGGCCCAGATGACCCTGCTTCAAATGGAGGCGGTAAGAGATATAAACCTTCCAATCTAGGAGCAATTATGTTATCATCCTCACCAGGGGATGATGAGGACGAGCTAAGTACAGTGGTGGTGGGCGGCATGACTGAAGCAAAGCTATATCTGCCGCTTGCGGTGGTCTTCTCCGTAAGGAACTCAATATCCTTATAGGGAGGAAATGCTTTATCTCTACATCTGGCATAAGCCGGGTTTTCCTGAAGGTCGGTTAATTATATTAGTCTAACAATAAGAATAATATTCGATTAAAAATTATGTGAACCGGAATGGAATCACATTACCGCGATCACCGCATCCCAGTCAGCACTATCTCCAGGCGTGGGTATATTGAGGTTAAAATCCCATCCCCATCCGCTTTTGTTGACCAACGAATGGTACAACGAGAAAGTGCGCTTCAAGACTTTCAATCTATTTTTCACCTTATCCTTTGTTAGTGTTAAATTATTTCGTCTATTTATCTCTCCAACAATTCTAACCCATGCAAGGGTCGTGAATGTTCCATGAACATTATTGCCTAAGGTATGTTCCTCCGACAACAACGCTAACAGACATGCATCCAACGACGCGGTCCAGTTGGATGTACGCGACCACGCTTGCGAGCGAGATCCACTGGCTCCTTCTGGGTTATTCATGTCCCCCTGATTGCTTTGACCGGGAATTACAAGTCTCTTAGAAGGACGCATCTGTAGTTAATGTACGTACTCATTTATATATTTATCATGTTCGAAGCAAACAATATTACAAATGACATATTTAAATAAGTTAAACACATGTAAGGTAAGGGGTCTGTCAAACATATCGAGATTCCAAAAGAAAAATGATTTTTCAAATGCAAATCATAATTGGCATACAAAGTTTGTGATATTGGCATATTTAAGATACAAAACAAATTGCACAACATATAATAAATAAAGACATGTATGCTAAGGGGTATGTCAGATAGGAAAATGAAGACTACATAGTTATAATTGCAACACTTTATTGCCATCAACAGTTATCGATATTGACGTCCAATAGGATATGCGATTCAACCATCAAATTTTGTTGTTTTGTACATAATTGCAAAATGTTTTTATTTTTTTTTTGTACACGGGCTCAAGTGGTTGCCAACAAGCGAGGGGGTGCAGTGGATTATACATCCATGCCATCCATCTATTGCCTATGGCAACCGTCATCATCGCCGAAAATAATTTTGGTATGTACACGGGCTCAAATGGTTTCCAACAAGCAAGGGGTTGCAGTGGATTTACATCCATGCCATCCATCTATTGCCTATGGCAACCGTCATCATCGCCGAAATTAATTTTGTTATGTACACGGGCTCAAATGGTTTCCAACAAGCAAGGGGTTGCAGTGGATTTACATCCATGCCATCCATCTATTGCCTATGGCAACCGTCATCATCGCCGATTTTTATAAGAATCATCCGACAATACCGATGTATCGTCCAGATTCCGGAGCCGACAATAAAAAGCTACGTTATAACATAACATACTGATTCATCATGCGATACCAGCATCACCCCACATTTAGGCACATATTAGATATAGAAGCAACCTCATGTAAACGAAATTGGAGCCAACAATGGACAAGCACAGACAAAGGATTAGGATAGCACCTTCGAGGCGGGACAGAGAAGAGATCGGGCACAGATCTGGCACAGAGAGAGGGTAGATACAGCACACTGGGCGGGCAAAGCTCAGGCACAGAGGCGGGCCAAGGGCACGGACCGGGAATATGTGCACAGATGACGGCAACACAGGACAACCGGGCACAGTACAGGCACCGAGGCCGCCGCGGCGACGATGATCTTTGCACAGATCGAGGCAACCAAGGAGAAGAATTACGCGGCGGCCACGAGGGACGGTAGAGCTGAAAAACCGGGCACAGTACAGGCACAGATGCAGCCGCGGGGTCGAGGCTACAGAGCAAGGAGCGGTGCAAGCTGCACAGATCCTCGGCACAGATCGGACAATCGGGTCGCGGCGGGCAAGATGAAAGTACAACACAACAGCTCGGGCACAGATCACGCACAGGGGGCCGCAGATCACGCACAGAGGGGCGCAGATCACGCACAGAGGGGCACAGATCACGCACAGAGGGGCACAAATCACGCACCGAGAGGGCGCGCGGCTCACGGCGGCAGAGATGAGCGGTGAAAGCTGCACAGATCCTCGGCACAGATCGGACAATCGGGTCGCGACGGGCAAGATGAAAGGTACAACACAACAGCTCGGGCACAGATCACGCACAGTGGGCCGCAGATCACGCACACAGGGGCACAGATCACGCACAGAGGGGCGCAGATCACGCACAGATGGGGCACAGATCACGCACAGAGGGGCAGAGATCACGCACAAAGGGGCACAAATCACGCACCGAGAGGGCGCGCGGCTCAAGGCGGCAGAGATCAAGCACCGGCGAGGACGAAGGAGAGGCCGCTTTGCAAGCACCGGCACAGATCGGGCACCGAGGGGCACAGATCTCGCACCGACAGGGCGCGCGGCTCACGGCGGCAGAGATCAAGCACCGGCGAGGACGAAGGAGAGGCCGCTTTGCTCGCTGCGGCACAGATCGGGCACCGAGGGTCACAGATCTCGCACCGAGGGATAACCCCCCCCCCCCCCCCCCCCCCCCCCCCCCCCCCCCCCCCCCCCCCCCCCCCCCCCCCCCCGCCCGAATTAATTTCTCCCTCTCTCTCCTCTATTATGCCCAGGTTGGGCATTTTTATTGAGTCCATTATTTTGCTGGTTTATACTTTTTCTTTTTTGTACCAACAAATGGACTCTTGGTTGATTAGTGAAACAATGATGGTGGATGGTTTGGGCTTTAATTAGACCCGGGTTGAATCTATTCATATAATCTGCTTGAAATCAATCTATTTTCAATGAATTTGTGATAAAATCGAGAAATCTGAGAGCTCCATTTGGTGAATATTCTTTGATTGCTACAATTTTGCTGCTCTGGAACAAGTGTATGTTTACAATTGGTTTTAATTTTTATTGGCTATAAATCTTTTAGTTTTAGCTTGCTATTCTATGACTTCAAATTATGAGAGTGGCCTTCCTATTTTTCTCCAATTCTTTTAGCAATTTGTTGCAATTTTACAGAGCAGGTAGGCACAAACCTGCTATAATTTTTCATCCATTTTCATTTTCTTTAGATTGGTTCTCTTGAGGTGCAATCCGTTATTGTCATGCTCTGCGAAACACGCTAATGAAAAATATTGCGAAGTATAAATTTATAGTCAAAATTTCTCGTTTGAGAGTATTATTATTACATATTTTTACAAATTGTAGTGAATATTTAATCGGAACAAGACATAAACTGCATTCAGATGAGCATTGGATACCAGCATCAAGCAACCGTCGATTTCCCATTCTCTTCTTTAATCCTTTTGCTAAAATGTTGGTAGGATTTTGTAATAATCGATATTTTCATTTTTAAATGAATAAAAAGAAAAGAAAATTCGGGTTGATTTTGAATTCAAAAGAACAGAAATAACCTAATTAGTCATTTACCGGTGTGCAAATTACACAATTTACAAGACAAAAATATCACTTTTTTAAGTTTGGGTCTGATCTCGAGAATCTGAGATCACCAGTGCGATCGTCTCGTCGAACTGATCGAAAATGATATTTACCAAATTTCGATTCGACGATCGGATCTTTCAGAAATCGGCGAAAAAGCGAGCGGAACCCGCAACTTAAATGAGTAGTGGCTTTTCACAGTGCTTGAACAGTAAGCCTCTAATTTCAAATCCCTTCGGTTCCAACATTGGCCAATCTACTATTCAGACTCCGAACATAGCGATCCAGGTAGTCGTTTTGATCGGTTTCGTCGATCTGAGCGCAATGGCGCTGGCGGAATTTTCGTTTGACGGTCTTAGAGTTTCAAAAAGCGTGAAATACGGTGAAAGATGCGATATTTTACACGAAATCCAAAAGTTTTTGCTCCGAAATGCATGCAACTTATTGGTGAGGGACTAGAGTGTAAGAAGAAGTTTTCTGTGAGGGACTTGGAGCCAAATAACAAGTGTGGAGGGGCCTACTAGCATTTTGTGCATTATTGATATATATATCAACTTCGGTTAGGGTTTTTGGCATCCCCTCACATCCGAGCACCCCTCTGTCTCCTCTCCGTAACCGACGCGTTTCCTCAGCCTTCCCAACCGTCGCGTCGCGCTTTCGCCGCCGCCGTTCCCGTCGTCGGAGAAGCCCAAGGAGACAAGGAAGTGTCTTTCTCTCGGGTTGTTGGTGAGGAGGGCATCAAGAAGGAGTTTGGTTGGTCCTAGCACCATCTGGTTGTCCCTCTGTGAAGCTGTGACCGAGCCATAGGGTTCTCGACGCCGAGCTCCGCCGTGCGCCGCCGCGGAGGGCATTTTTTTCTTCCATCTTTCCGGCAAGGTAAGATAATGGAAGCTTTTGTTTTAAAATGATCTCTGGTCTTGTCCAATGCCTTTCTGACGTCGAGACTATCGTCTCTGTGAAGTCTGAGCACCTGCCGTCGTCCCGATTGCCGGCGGTTGCACCTCATCGCCGGAAGTCCATTGTTTGGCCGATTTCGGGCGCAGTCTTCATCCAACCGGTTGAATCAAGATCAGACCGTTGGTTTTGATCTTCTTGGCAACTGCAACCATCTCCCGAAGTTTGGTGGAAATCGGGCAAGAATCCGAGCCGCACGAGCCAGCCCTAGTTTCGGACAAACTTGCACTTCGGCCGATCTTCGCCATCCGGCGCCGCTGCTCACCCGTGCCGCCGGCCACCACCTCAGCAAGTCTCCTTGCACAAGGAGAAGAAGTTTGGTCCAAGTTGGAAGGCCTTTGAAGCACCCGGTCGGAATCCGCCATTAAAGCTCTCGAGCTTGGCCGAGCTTCGCCGCCGCACGCCGCCGTCGCTTCTGGCCGCCGGCCAACCACCTAGGTACGTTCATTTGGACCATAGGAAACTTCCCATGCCATTGCATGAGAGTTTGAACGTGGGACTTCTCTTTTCTGTCGTTGCACCATTGTTGCAATCCGAGCCCCACCGCCAACCGCCGCCTTCGGCCACCGGCGCCGGGGCTGGCCATGTCCAAACCTTTTCTGGGAGTGCCCTTACACTGATGCTCCACTCTGTTGGCCTTTCGGCACTAGGTTTAATCGAAGTTGCCCTCAACCCGAGCCTTGGTCATTTGTGGGTGTTGCTCCGGCCAACTCTCCGGCCACTTTCCGGCCAGCCGCAGGTGAGCATCTCAGTCCTCTCTCCAACTTAAGTATCATGCTCACAGTAGTTTACAATTTGATCAAGTCTTATTCATGTTAAAGCTTGGAGTTGATTTTGCACTTAAGAATTCATGGGCTAACTTTGCCCTCGGACCTCGTGCCAGCCCAAACTCATGAGCACGAGTTTTGTCGCGTCGAAACGAACGCGCTGAAACTTACGACGCTCTCTAAGGCTTCCTGGTTTGGAAGAACGAGTCGATTTAGTGTTCCAAATGATGTTATTATGCAATTTTAGTGTATATTATGGACCAACTTGCAATTGTAGCGTGCCGGCTGTCTTTAGACAGTGTTTACGCACGTTCTAGGCATTTCGTTAGAGGTCCGTAGGCTCTCGTTGAGCGAAAAATGGATATCGTTCCGTAAATCGGCAAAATCGTCGGTTTTGCGGTTTCCGGCGCGAGTTTCGCTTACCACGAAGTAAAAGATCAGTTATTGGACACCGTTAGTTGCCTCTGGTCATCCCCGACACTGTCCTGGCTGGTCCAGTGACTTTAGTTTTTCCGTCGGGAGTCTCCGAAGCCAAAATGGGCTTTCCGGGAATCGCGCGAGTTGTTATGGCAACATTTCGACGCGGATATTCACGATTGGGTCCCTATCTGCATGAACATCTAGATTATGATATTTTGGGTCAGCAAGTGTAGTTTGGTGGTTTTTGGATGTCTATAGACCGTTGGCGGGTCAGGTTTAGTGGTTCAGTGGTTTTCCAGAAATTCCGGTATAAGCCTAGTTTCGGCTAAGTTCCCCGTGTTAGCGATATGTTATTGTAGTATTGTCAGGATGGGTATGAGTGAGTCTGTTTCTGATCATAGTTTTTGTTCAGGGCCCACCAGTTCAGCACCAGCCTCCTAGTAGTCTAGCGGGAGTTCGGGATCGGCATACACTGAGGTGGGTTATCTTCGGTCCGGGCGTTATCTTTTCGGCCCTCTGGTTGCTTTAGTCCAGTCGGACACTTGTTTTTGATTTAGCCCTGATTATGCCTACATGTCTTATATTCCTAGATAAGAGACATTTGTTTTATTTGGACATATCCCGTATACCTGTTCATCAGTTCATATATCTCAGTATAGTTGATTTTCATGGTCTGATCATGCCTGTTGATTGTTATCATATCTGTTGCTTATTATACTGCATTTATATCCAGAGATACTTGCTTTTACATTCCAGATATGCATGATAGACCCATGATTGATATATACAGACATCTGCTTCCCTGTTGGGATCTCGGCTTGTTGCCGACCACCCGATCATTAGACCGTGAGCTTGAGCATAGCATTATGATCGCCACGCATTGCTGTACTTCACGTACACTGACGGTTTGGCCACCGTCATAGTGTTCTTTACCGGTAAAGTGGTCTAGAGGAAGGACCCATGAGCCCTTTGCATCGGGAGTGCATTGCATCTGTGAGTGCAGGGTTATGTCAGCCAGATATGGTGCGGATCGGTGGCATTAGCCTGAGGTTCTGTGAGACCAATAGTGGCATTGTGATTGGGTACTTGAGTTTCTATTCTTGACGCATAGCTTTTACTATCATGTTCTGTCACATGTAGCTATTTATCTTGTACCCTATATGCTCAGTTTTTTGTTTGATTATTTACAGTCATGATTATCAGCTTATATTGATATCTGCAGTTATACTCCTGTCATCATGCTTATTTCAGTATTATTGTTGCTCTTTATTGCTTATCCAGCTTGTATCCACTGACCAGTTACTATCCGCAGATTTTAGTATCCAGTAGGTACGATTAGCTATTTCTCGGCTCGTCGTGCCCACTGGGATACACTGTCGATGTATCTCACACCCCCTGGGTGATCATTTTTCAGGTCCGTCGGGTGGAGGGATGTCGGGACGTACGAGTGAGGCTGTCACGATAGAGCTGTCCCCCCTGAGGATCATCACATCTTGGATTTGATCATTAGCAGTTTATTTTGTCATCATGATACATTAGTTTTGCTTTACATATTTTGAGTACTGTATGACTTATATAGATGCCTAGAACTGATTGGGTTTTATTATGTTATTTAGTTTAAGTTGTACGTAAACTCTGATTGTATGGTTTTGTATTTGCCGAGCCGTGCATGTATAGGGGAGACTCTGCGGTCGGAGGATTTTCTATATGTGTGGCGGTATGTTACGCTCGGTTTTGCGAACTCTAAATTTTTTTTAAAAAAATTCAGACTGGTTTTTAAACTCGGGGCGTGATAGATTTATACATAGTTTCGACATTGCTCTACTCCTTGACCAATTTCCATCTTTCATTTTTTTTTTTCCCTCAATTTCAAATTTTACTTGGTATTCTTCCTTTTATGCCGAAATCTGAACTCTTTTTTTTTTTTTTTTTTTCTTTTATTTCATTTAATGCTCTCTACTTTTGTTGCTCCTACTACTGCTGATGTTTGTTCTTCCTATTCTTCTTCTTCTTCTTCTTCTTCATCATCAGTTCCTTCTTTTCTTTTTCTGCTTGTTTTTGGTGATGCTGATGAAAACCCAAGAATGATTTACATATGCAACCAAATGAATTCGAATGCTTCTGTTGAAGTGCAGAATGTTTGCTGCGCTTCTTAGGTTTATGTCATCAGCTTCTTTTGGTCCTTTTACAGAAAAGCAATACTCGATCACATAAAAATTTAACCATGAAAGCAAAAAAAATTTCACAGGTACATTAGCATGCGGAACGAATCCGACGCATATATATATATATATATATATATATATATATATATATATATATATATATATATATATATATATATATATATATATATATATACTAAGATAACCTATTTGAATTAGAAAAAATAAATTTATTTTTAAAAGATATCCATCTTGCACATTTTTCGCTTTAAATAAGATTTAATAAGCAGTGAAAGTTGAAATTGGGTTTATTGATCCATAATAAGTAGCAATTTTCTTTTTGTCTAAAAAAAAAAAAGTGTAAAAGAAAATTTTGAAAAAATTGATATTACAAATAAGGTAGCAAAATTTGAATGCTCATCTATACAAAATATAATTTGGCGGTCCCTCCGGTATGACGTGTCGCAATTGTGTGCATTTTGCTGACGTGTCGCAATATTGTGCATTGGGTGATGTCTTATGCTGACGTGGTTTTCTTTCATTTGCCATCCTGGGTGACTCCTCTGTTCCCTAATCGGCCCTCTGACTCCTCGGTTCCCCCTATGCCTTCATCGGTTCCCGAAGCGGGTGACTCCTCGGTTCCCCCTATGCCTTCATCGCTTCCCGTGCTTGACCCATTTCTCTCCTGGGTGACTCCTCGGTTCCCCCTATGTATTCATCGGTTCCCCCTATGTATTCATCGGTTCCCGTGCTTGACCTATTTCCGAAGCGGTGTCTCGGTTCCTCCCCCCCCCTCCCCGCGCCCGCCTCCTCTACTCCTCGGTTCCCCCCCTCCTACTCCTCGGTTCCCCCGCCCCCCCCTGCTGCCTTCCCTCGCTTCCTGCCTCCCTCTCTTCCTCTCTCTCTCTCTTTGGCGTTCCTTCCCGGGTTGTGGAGCACGCGACCTTCGTCCGCCGCGACTCCTCCGCCGCTCCCTCGCCGCAGCTCGACGGAGGTGGAGTGGGAGGCGGGGAGGAGGAGGCGTTGAGCCCGGCGGAGACGCGGTGCCTGGTGCGGTTGATGAACGTGGGCCATGTGACCTTCCTCCTCCGCCGAGTGCTGCGACCTTGGTCCGCCGCGGCTCTTGAGCTCGACGCACGTGGAGCCGGAGGCGGGGAGGAGGAGGCATTGAGCCTGGCGGAGACGCGGCTACTTCCGAACCGGCCCTCTCAATGCCTTCATCGGTTCTCGTGCTTGATCTATTTCCGAACTTGTGTCTCGGTTCCGCCCCCCCCCCCCCCCCCCCCCCCCCCCCCCCGCGGCTCTTGAGCTCGACGGACGTGGAGCCGGAGGCGAGGAGGAGGAGACGTTGAGCCCGGCGGAGACGCGGCTACTTCCGAACCGGCCCTCTCACTCCTCGGTTCCCCCTATGCCTTCATCGGTTCCCGTGCTTGACCTATTTCCGAACCGGTGTTTCGGTTCCCCCCCCCCCCCCGCCTTCCCTCGCTTCCTGCCTCCTCCGTGCGGCTGTGGAGCACCCGACCTTTGTCCGCGACGGAGGTGGAGCGGGAGGGGAGGAGGTGGAGCGAGAGGGGAGGAGGATGAGGCGTTGAGCCCGGCGGAGACGCGGTGCCTGGTGCGGTTGATGAACGTGGGCCACGCGACCTTCCTTCTCCGCCGAGTGCCGCGACGTTCGTCCGCCGTGGCTCTTCCGCCGGTCCCTCGCCGGAGCTCGACGGAGGTGGAGCTGGAGGCGGGGAGGAGGAGGCGTTGACTCCGGCGGAGACGCGGTGCCTGGTGCGGTTGATGAACGTGGGCCACGCGACCTTCCTCCTCCGCCGACCCACAGGTTTAAAATTTGTTGTTAATTCTAAATATGTTTTCTGCTTCTGTGTTTGGTTGGTCGTATTGTGTTTGCTGTCTGGTTTGCTCATCCATTTTGTTCGTGGTGATTCGAATGGAGCACACAATCTTCTTCTGCCGCACCTCCTCCGCCGCCCCCTCGCTGGAGGGGCTGATGACTGATTTTGCGTTCCTTCCGTTTGGCGGTGTGTCACGCCCCGGGGTCGAAACTGCGACCCGGGCCCGCCAAACAGATCCGCCACCTATGCCAACCTGCATAGGCGAAGCGTCCTACCTGCAAGAAAAGTTCTATAACTAAACAGATATCAGAGCTATAAATAAAAATCTGCTGTAACTAAAATCAATCACTGTACAACTGGAAATAAACAACACTGTCTGCCTCCCAAAATAATAATAATACAAATCCTCGAGTACAAGCTCTAAACCCAACCGGGAGGTAACTCCAATATATAAACAACAGTGTACAGTCTCTCAATACAAAATATCCTCACTACAATAGTCTCTCAAAAGGGGAAAAAGAAACAGCTAATCTACTGATGATCTCCTCAGAAGGGTACCGCTACTCTCCAACGCCGGGTAGGGATCTAGCTCGCGACTCCCTTGCCACGATCAACAACCGCAGAGTCGGCAACACCTGCTAAGACTCTGCAAAACAAAGGAGAGGAGAAAAAAAAGAAGGGGAAAAACCCCCAAAGGGTGTGAGAACTACTCCAAAACGGGAGTTCTCAGTGGGTACCACCGCCAGACCCGACGGTCTGCCCACCAAGTCCTCAAGAGATAAAAATTAACCCCAGTCATAAGACTGAAATGAGTAAGCTGAAAACTCTCACAGCTACCCTGCCCCTAACTAAAGGCTAAAAGGGAAGAACCAAACAGTGGTATGCAACCACTAGCACATAAAGTGCACCAACGACCCAATCGAGCTGACTGCCACATCTGGTCCAGTCAACCTGCATCCACCTACAACCACCTCCCAAAGACGGGCAGGAATTACGTAGGGCGTCCAAACGGACTAGCTCGCTATCGAGTAGAGGATCACGCAGGCTATGGTCAAAGTCCCCGCTCTCTCTCTCAGAACGGGTAGAATCAAGATGCTCAACCTCTCACACAGCGGTCAAAGTACTCGCAACAACTCGGGACCACCGTCAACCAGACGGCTTTCAACAATACCAACACTGATCTCAACTCAACTACCAGTCTGCACTCGGCCCCCAGGCACGAGTGTAACCATAAAAGTATTTGACCGAAATAAACTCAATCGAATGAACCGGTATAAAACCCGGCACTGCCTGCTCTGTCCAAATGACCGGAACCCAACACGGTCTGACCGGCACCCGACACGGTCTCACCGGAACCCAACACGGTCTGACCGGAACCCAACACGGTCTGAAGCCTACTCCGGAGCGGCACTCGAGGGGAGCTACCCACACGAGTAAAGCATCTCTGTCATCAACATCAACAGTATCTCGAAACAGCAGGACTTGATCATCAATCCGATCAAAGTGGAAAAACTCAACCACTAAAGAAAGACCCGACCTCAGTCGGATGCAACTAAACGATAAGTGGGAAACTCCATCCACTAAGTAAAACTGATACCCAATCAGGTGCATAGAGAAACATCCGGTCAACCGCCCAATATCCACGGTTGCCGCAAAGCCCCACAACTAAACCAACCTGTCCCAGACACGAAGTCCTGACTACCCCATCCAGACCCCTGCTCGAACCCGAGCAGCACTGAACACTTGACTAGCAAAAGCGAAGAAAGGAAAAGCATGGTTTCTCCTAAGTCAAGTTCCCATAAATAGTGCAGCAGTAAAAGATGGCCTAACTACATGACCATACAAGCATGCAAATGTCCCTCAAGGAAATAAAGGGGGTAAAGCATAATAATAGTTCCTTTAGGAATAAACAACATGCCGGAATCTCAAAACTAGACCTGTCCACAACTCAGGGTTCAACAATAGAATGATCATAATAACTCCTCAGAGTACAAATCCGCACATAGCTACGAAATCCTGTCCCAAGCATAATCCATCACAAGAAAGGCTATGTGCTAACATGGCATGTTACATAATCTCATAGGGTAACATTATCCTAGGTAAGCTTACACTAATCATCACATAGATGTCCAAGTCATGCAAGTCCTCAGTATACCCCCATACATACTATTCTTGCAAACATTTATACCAATATCATTAACAAGCTTACCTACTTACCAACATAAACCATGTATCCTAAACATGCATGCATCAGTCATAGAGGGGTGACATCCCCACAAGTGGACTTTACTTGCCGCAACATAAACATTGCCTTAAACAAATACTGATAATAAGCTCACCCACCTGAAGCGCTTAACCCAAGGCAAACCTGAAGTCGGTGAAGTGGGTAGACGCCCGCGGTCCAAAATCTGCCAACATAACACCCACGGTACAAGTCGCGCAAGCCTCGGCTTCAAATAGCTAAAAACACCCCTGGGCACAACAATAACGCTCAACATTACACTTTTATTCCAAAATTAACCAAACATACGCAATCTGAAAATCAGTCCCAAAGCCGCGCATATTTCACCTGCTGCAAGTGCCCAGAAAAATCCAATAAAAATACCACAGTAATCCTCGCGTCGATACCTTCGAAACGAGTACCTGCACGTCCAATTCCGAGCTTCCTACACTGAGAAACAATTCCGACAAGGGAACCACCCCGAATCAAACTACACTCAAAAACTGTAGCAACAATTACTGTTCACAGATAATCTTCACCTTCGAGAAATATTCAGAAAATTCCAATAAAATTTGGGCATATTCCTCGTGATGTGTAGATGCAAATCGCCTCTTGAATCGCCCCAATCCGATGCCTGTGCGCGAAGATATCACCAAAACACCGCGCCGCTGTCCCAGAACTCCGCCCAGAAAAAGGGGTTACAAGATGTGTACGATAAGACCCCCACTGAAAAACTTCAGAAGGGGAAAACCAGTTAAAAATGGGAAACTGCCCTACATGTCGTTGAAGCCAACGGCGAACGGAATCCAACCGAAAAAAGGTGCTCCGGGGTAGGCCGTGGGGAGATCATCGCACCAAAAACCGCGACGAAGAAGACCA
>CM055062.1:49003047-49037440 GCA_029204045.2 Tillandsia leiboldiana | reverse complement strand
ACAAACAGTGGTATGCAACCACTAGCACATAAAGTGCACCAACGACCCAATCGAGCTGACTGCCAATCTGGTCCAGTCAACCTGCATCCACCTACAACCACCTCCCAAAGACGGGCAGGAATTACGTAGGGCGTCCAAACGGACTAGCTCGCTATCGAGTAGAGGATCACGCAGGCTATGGTCAAAGTCCCCCGCTCTCTCTCTCAGAACGGGTAGAATCAAGATGCTCAACCTCTCACACAGCGGTCAAAGTACTCGCAACAACTCGGGACCACCGTCAACCAGACGGCTTTCAACAATACCAACACTGATCTCAACTCAACTACCAGTCTGCACTCGGCCCCCAGGCACGAGTGTAACCATAAAAGTATTTGACCGAAATAAACTCAATCGAATGAACCGGTATAAAACCCGGCACTGCCTGCTCTGTCCAAATGACCGGAACCCAACACGGTCTGACCGCACCCGACACGGTCTCACCGGAACCCAACACGGTCTGACCGGAACCCAACACGGTCTGAAGCCTACTCCGGAGCGGCACTCGAGGGGAGCTACCCACACGAGTAAAGCATCTCTGTCATCAACATCAACAGTATCTCGAAACAGCAGGACTTGATCATCAATCGATCAAAGTGGAAAAACTCAACCACTAAAGAAAGACCCGACCTCAGTCGGATGCAACTAAACGATAAGTGGGAAACTCCATCCACTAAGTAAAACTGATACCCAATCAGGTGCATAGAGAAACATCCGGTCAACCGCCCAATATCCACGGTTGCCGCAAAGCCCCACAACTAAACCAACCTGTCCCAGACACGAAGTCCTGACTACCCCATCCAGACCCTGCTCGAACCCGAGCAGCACTGAACACTTGACTAGCAAAAGCGAAGAAAGGAAAAGCATGGTTCTCCTAAGTCAAGTTCCCATAAATAGTGCAGCAGTAAAAGATGGCCTAACTACATGACCATACAAGCATGCAAATGTCCTCAAGGAAATAAAGGGGGTAAAGCATAATAATAGTTCCTTTAGGAATAAACAACATGCCGGAATCTCAAAACTAGACCTGTCCACAACTCAGGGTTCAACAATAGAATGATCATAATAAACTCCTCAGAGTACAAATCCGCACATAGCTACGAAATCCTGTCCCAAGCATAATCCATCACAAGAAAGGCTATGTGCTAACATGGCATGTTACATAATCTCATAGGGTAACATTATCCTAGGTAAGCTTACACTAATCATCACATAGATGTCCAAGTCATGCAAGTCCTCAGTATACCCCATACATACTATTCTTGCAAACATTTATACCAATATCATTAACAAGCTTACCTACTTACCAACATAAACCATGTATCCTAACATGCATGCATCAGTCATAGAGGGGTGACATCCCCACAAGTGGACTTTACTTGCCGCAACATAAACATTGCCTTAAACAAATACTGATAATAAGCTCACCCACCTGAAGCGCTTAACCCAAGGCAAACCTGAAGTCGGTGAAGTGGGTAGACGCCCGCGGTCCAAAATCTGCCAACATAACACCCACGGTACAAGTCGCGCAAGCCTCGGCTTCAAATAGCTAAAAACACCCCTGGGCACAACAATAACGCTCAACATTACACTTTTATTCCAAAATTAACCAAACATACGCAATCTGAAAATCAGTCCCAAAGCCGCGCATATTTCACCTGCTGCAAGTGCCCAGAAAAATCCAATAAAAATACCACAGTAATCCTCGCGTCGATACCTTCGAAACGAGTACCTGCACGTCCAATTCCGAGCTTCCTACACTGAGAAACAATTCCGACAAGGGAACCACCCCGAATCAAACTACACTCAAAACTGTAGCAACAATTACTGTTCACAGATAATCTTCACCTTCGAGAAATATTCAGAAAATTCCAATAAAATTTGGGCATATTCCTCGTGATGTGTAGATGCAAATCGCCTCTTGAATCGCCCCAATCCGATGCCTGTGCGCGAAGATATCACCAAAACACCGCGCCGCTGTCCCAGAACTCCGCCCAGAAAAAGGGGTTACAAGATGATCCGAAAGACCCATGAAAAACTCGGAATGGGAAAAACCAGTAAACATGGGAAACATAGCCCTACCTGTCGTGAAGCCAACGGCGCAAGAATCACCGAAAAAGGTGCTCGGGGTAGGCCGGGGGAGTCCTCGCACCAAAACGCGACGAAGAAGACCACAAACGAACGAGCGTCGCGCCGCGCCGTAAAAATAGAAACCTCGATAAGCGTGCCACCAAAAATCCCAAAACTTTGCAGAAAGATGCAGCCAAACACGAGGATCAACTTTGCTGAAGACACTCCGGCGAGAGGAGGCTTGGAAATGGCGGAAAAAGGAGAAGAAGAAGGCTCGGATCGCCTTTTATAGGCTGCAGGAAACAATTGAAGAAATGCCGGATTTGTCCCCATTTTCGGGCGCAGGGGAACTTTCGGGCGCGCACTGTAGCAGCCCGAAAGATCACTGTAGCAGCCCGAAACTTGCCTGGGCCTCCACGTCATCCGCCCAAACAGGCGACAGCACTCCGGACCGTCCACTGCACGACACGTGGCTCGCTGCACAGCCGACACGTGGCACGCACCCAGTCAACGCGTCGCTGCCACGCCCACGTGCGCGCCTGACGCCGCCGCCTGCCACCACCCTGCCGCGCACAGTAGCCCCACCAATCGGGGAACGCCACGTGTCAGGCCACTTTCTAGTGGAACCCGTGCACGAATCCTGTGGACCGAACCAATGCGAACCTGCCACGTGTCCAAGCCCGGTGCACCGTAAACCATGAGCCATCCCGAAACTGCGTAGACCATCCGCCGTGAACCCACCACTAGGATGATGCCACGTGTCACCCCCGGTCCACCGTGCGCCCCGCACTCCCCGTGGACCGCGCCCCGCGGACCGGCCCACTCCTGAGCCGCCACGCGTCCAGCCCCCGGTGCACGCCTGCCGCGTGGACCGGGCGGCCCGCGCCTCCGTCCGCCGCGCTGCCTGCGGCCGCTCCGCCGCTGCCGCCGCCGCCGTGAAACACTGTTCCGGCGTGAACAGTGTCCGGTGCTCAAAAATGACAAGTGGGTAGTCCGTTTTAAACCGTTTTCGCGCGCTGAATCCGAATCCGAAGTCCGATTTGCCAAATTCCAACTCCAAATTTGCCGAAGGCATCCGGAAAGGTAATCCTTGGTCCAAACTTCGCACAGAGTCCAATTTAAATATCCTTGGCGCGCGAAACCACTTCTGGAGCTCCGACGGAGTCCAATGATCACCCACGTGATCCAAAAGCACACTGAGCCCAACACTAATGCCCAAATGGGGCACAAATCCCACCAACACGCCACATAGGCCTCAGGGTGCTGTAGATGATCCAGTAATCTCGTCGTGGGGATCCAGGTCCTCACATCCTCCCCCACTAAGAAAAGTTTCGTCCTCGAAACTAGTTCAAATCCCCCAAGGGTCCCACATACCACGGGTAGGTATTCCTCAATAACGCCTCCAGCTCCCGAAACATCACTCACTCCCCGTGATTACTCCCCCAGCAACAACAACAACAAGTACGGCATGGCCCGACATGCGATTTTCTCATCTCCCGAGCCAGAAATCGCAACGGGCGTCCCTCGTACTCCAACAATCACAGATCTCGGAAGGGGCAAGTCAATCACGGGCGAGGGATCCAAAGCAAAACACTCCTGAGCTGAGACGTGAAACAATACAGAGGCCCCATCAAGAGCCGGGGGGAAACAGAATAACCATCCGCGCAACACGCACTAAACCACCTCCTGGTGTCTACTCAACCCGGACCACCCGAAGTATACCCACAAATTCATCCCATGAGGAAAAAGATCCAATACGCTGGGGTCTTCACTCGGTTACTTCCGATCCAAAATCACCCGAGTGGCCTACTCAACCACGAGCTACCCTCAAAAGGGATCCTCAAGAGACACAAACTCAAGCCACGGTTGGACACTCAACAAGCCAACATAACTCCAACAGATCCACGGGTCGAAAGGATGCCCTGACGGGGACCAAACCGTCAGTGAACGGGAGGGGAAAACTGGCTCGAAAGGCGATCAAAATGCGGAGGCTCAAACTCGCGGTCAAAAATCCCAAATCAGCAACAACAATCCGCGAAAATCCCACTCAAGATGCTGAGTAATCAAAACTGATAGCCAAGCAGGCATGGCCTACGCCCAGGTATAACAATCCAAGCTGGGAATAAAGGACGTACAGAAGGCTCAACCGTGGAATCTAAGCTGCCTGCAAAACAGCGGTTCATTCTGCCACAACACTCATAGGGTTGGACTAATAAAGTGTGGACCGAAGATCCGCCCACGGTAACTCCACCGCCACAATGGGAGGCATCACCAAAACACACAATTCCATCTCCCAACACAGGAAACACTAGCATTGGCGCTAATACCAGTCACATTATCCATTGGCCATGCTCTCTCGGCACCGCCAAGTCTAGAAGCTCCTCACCTCAAGAATGAAAGTCGGTCTCAGTCAACTTGAATAACATCCCTTGGTCGGGTTCCACCGCCGTCCCTACGGCTCGAACAAAGCGACCCAAGAAGGTATGCTTCTGCAGCTACAACTTGTATCTCAATAACTTGGCATACCACTTCATCCACACGGGCATGGTAGCACATCCACAAAGTGCTCCTCGTGCTCCAAGTCACTCTGGGAGGGAATCAAAATATCCTCCGAAAACACCACTCCCCGTCCGTCCAAGTACAACTGGGACATATAATCCCTCAGATCTTGAAGTCCACAGGCATTCGTCATTCCATTAAGCCTCGCTAACAACTCATAATGCCACCACCGTGTCCAAAACGCCATCTAGGCGAAGTCCTCAGCTATCTAACACCAAGTGGGTACTCGCATCATACACCAACTGCCGGAGTACAACTCCATCAATAAGGTCCTAGATACCATAAAAGGACCCTCACATCCGTGTATCAACGATGTGGCATCACCACCGTATACCAACGGCGTGGCACTAGGTCAAACAGACCCCTCGATCCATCGGACCCTGCAACAGTGCCAAGTCTCGCTCTCAGCTCCACCGGCGATATCCAATGAGGTGCCGTCCCGGGTGGCGCGGTTCCTCGAACCACGTCAAACGCAATCTCTATCTCCCTAACCGGCGGCATTACCAACAACTAAGGTGAAATCACACACGGGATCTCGCAGGCAACAGAGATATCTCTGAGTCCCGGTGCCGCCGTAAGCACCTCACACCCTGTCGCTAAAACCAGAGTGCTCTAACAACCTCAACGAGCAAGCCTCCAATTGCCTGTCTTGCCGAAGATCAAGTCCTCTTTTGCCGCAGTCGAACATCCTGTGGCATAGTGCCCAACAATCTCAAGCATAAGGTCAAAACACCTAATTGCTATAATTTCCAATAACTCCACCGGTGTCTCGCGGTCTCGGCCGCACTGGACGTGATCCAAAAGCCTCCTCCACGTGCACAACAACAACAGGAACCTGTACCCCTAGTGCACGTGGTAACAAATCTGCCTCTAACCCATGTAAGAGTGGAGCATGCTCTAACTCCGACTACCGTGGTGAAATCCCACCTGCGACACTCAATCCACTACCGTGGCGCCCTCCAACCGGGCGGCACAGATTCATCCGCTCAAAGCAAGTGGTTGTCGCTCAATCTGCCTGAAAATCAGGGCTATCACTAGGAAGCACGACCTCTGTCTCTGATCACAATGAGGCGACGAATAAGGTCCTCTGCAGATAACAAATCCACGCTATCGCTGCGCCGCTCTGATAAAATACCGACGTCGCCTTCGGGGTCCACCCGACCTCTGACATCTCGGGAATTCGTCATCCAAGAAAAGAAAATTAGTCATGCCCCTGCCGGCCAATCTGTCCTCCATCATCCGGCGCCAAGCGCCAAAATCCAGAACTCACCTCTGGCGGCAGATCTCTGCCCAAAGGAACTGCAATGCCATGCTCCATACACTGTGCCTCCTCCAACGAGGCGTCTAAATCTAAAATGGAGGGACTGAATAACAGAAAGGTGCCCTGGCGCAATCCACTCCCAGTCTCATATATCCTATGCGCCTCGTCCCTCGAATCTGGAGCGCGCAGTTCAACAACTGCATACACTCACAAGCACAGGGAGGCTCTCAATTAATCACTCCATCACCACCAGCCACGACTCTGCCTCCCAAGGCTCCAAACTCAATCTTACGAGTCGGGGTGGTTCAACTGCCAAACATGGCTCAAAAGGTCGATCATGTCCCACAGCTCACCAGCTGTCAACCATCCACCCTGCCTCGGTGCCTCGACACTAAACCTTGGCACAGAGGGGGCTACTCAGTGCTCCGACAACTGTGTCACCAAGACCAGCTGCTCCCACAGCCGCTGATAAGCCTCTGACAATCCTGTCATCTGGGTCCGGGGTTCTCTGACCTCAATCCAGGTATCCGGCCCAAAACCAACTGCTCAAGCTCAACTGCCATGACAGGATGCACACGGGTCAAAACCCAACGTCGGGGAGACACCGCTCGCCACGACGAAACAACAAAACAGCACACAACAACACTCGACCCAATCCAGCGAGAGTCTAAAGCATGTCACCCGTTCCACAGCATTATGTTGTCTGCAGCCAACATAATCACTTAGGAGAATAAACATGCCAATCACTCCTCCCGTCCCTCGGGAGAGGTATAAAACTCAATCAGGACTCTCGCAAAAATCACGACTCTCACAAAGTCAACCAAGGGTCAAACCAAAAGCCTAGGGTTTCTAAGTCCACCATGACCTACAACCTAGGCTCTGATACCACTCTAATCTGTCACGCCCCGGGGTCGAAACTGCGACCCGGGCCCGCCAAACAGATCCGCCACCTATGCCAACCTGCATAGGCGAAGCGTCCTACCTGCAAGAAAAGTTCTATAACTAAACAGATATCAGAGCTATAAATAAAAATCTGCTGTAACTAAAATCAATCACTGTACAACTGGAAATAAACAACACTGTCTGCCTCCCAAAATAATAATAATACAAATCCTCGAGTACAAGCTCTAAACCCAACCGGGAGGTAACTCCAATATATAAACAACAGTGTACAGTCTCTCAATACAAAATATCCTCACTACAATAGTCTCTCAAAAGGGGAAAAAGAAACAGCTAATCTACTGATGATCTCCTCAGAAGGGTACCGCTACTCTCCAACGCCGGGTAGGGATCTAGCTCGCGACTCCCTTGCCACGATCAACAACCGCAGAGTCGGCAACACCTGCTAAGACTCTGCAAAACAAAGGAGAGGAGAAAAAAAAGAAGGGGAAAAACCCCCAAAGGGTGTGAGAACTACTCCAAAACGGGAGTTCTCAGTGGGTACCACCGCCAGACCCGACGGTCTGCCCACCAAGTCCTCAAGAGATAAAAATTAACCCCAGTCATAAGACTGAAATGAGTAAGCTGAAAACTCTCACAGCTACCCTGCCCCTAACTAAAGGCTAAAAGGGAAGAACCAAACAGTGGTATGCAACCACTAGCACATAAAGTGCACCAACGACCCAATCGAGCTGACTGCCACATCTGGTCCAGTCAACCTGCATCCACCTACAACCACCTCCCAAAGACGGGCAGGAATTACGTAGGGCGTCCAAACGGACTAGCTCGCTATCGAGTAGAGGATCACGCAGGCTATGGTCAAAGTCCCCGCTCTCTCTCTCAGAACGGGTAGAATCAAGATGCTCAACCTCTCACACAGCGGTCAAAGTACTCGCAACAACTCGGGACCACCGTCAACCAGACGACTTTCAACAATACCAACACTGATCTCAACTCAACTACCAGTCTGCACTCGGCCCCCAGGCACGAGTGTAACCATAAAAGTATTTGACCGAAATAAACTCAATCGAATGAACCGGTATAAAACCCGGCACTGCCTGCTCTGTCCAAATGACCGGAACCCAACACGGTCTGACCGGCACCCGACACGGTCTCACCGGAACCCAACACGGTCTGACCGGAACCCAACACGGTCTGAAGCCTACTCCGGAGCGGCACTCGAGGGGAGCTACCCACACGAGTAAAGCATCTCTGTCATCAACATCAACAGTATCTCGAAACAGCAGGACTTGATCATCAATCCGATCAAAGTGGAAAAACTCAACCACTAAAGAAAGACCCGACCTCAGTCGGATGCAACTAAACGATAAGTGGGAAACTCCATCCACTAAGTAAAACTGATACCCAATCAGGTGCATAGAGAAACATCCGGTCAACCGCCCAATATCCGCGGTTGCCGCAAAGCCCCACAACTAAACCAACCTGTCCCAGACACGAAGTCCTGACTACCCCATCCAGACCCCTGCTCGAACCCGAGCAGCACTGAACACTTGACTAGCAAAAGCGAAGAAAGGAAAAGCATGGTTTCTCCTAAGTCAAGTTCCCATAAATAGTGCAGCAGTAAAAGATGGCCTAACTACATGACCATACAAGCATGCAAATGTCCTCAAGGAAATAAAGGGGGTAAAGCATAATAATAGTTCCTTTAGGAATAAACAACATGCCGGAATCTCAAAACTAGACCTGTCCACAACTCAGGGTTCAACAATAGAATGATCATAATAACTCCTCAGAGTACAAATCCGCACATAGCTACGAAATCCTGTCCCAAGCATAATCCATCACAAGAAAGGCTATGTGCTAACATGGCATGTTACATAATCTCATAGGGTAACATTATCCTAGGTAAGCTTACACTAATCATCACATAGATGTCCAAGTCATGCAAGTCCTCAGTATACCCCATACATACTATTCTTGCAAACATTTATACCAATATCATTAACAAGCTTACCTACTTACCAACATAAACCATGTATCCTAAACATGCATGCATCAGTCATAGAGGGGTGACATCCCCACAAGTGGACTTTACTTGCCGCAACATAAACATTGCCTTAAACAAATACTGATAATAAGCTCACCCACCTGAAGCGCTTAACCCAAGGCAAACCTGAAGTCGGTGAAGTGGGTAGACGCCCGCGGTCCAAAATCTGCCAACATAACACCCACGGTACAAGTCGCGCAAGCCTCGGCTTCAAATAGCTAAAAACACCCCTGGGCACAACAATAACGCTCAACATTACACTTTTATTCCAAAATTAACCAAACATACGCAATCTGAAAATCAGTCCCAAAGCCGCGCATATTTCACCTGCTGCAAGTGCCCAGAAAAATCCAATAAAAATACCACAGTAATCCTCGCGTCGATACCTTCGAAACGAGTACCTGCACGTCCAATTCCGAGCTTCCTACACTGAGAAACAATTCCGACAAGGGAACCACCCCGAATCAAACTACACTCAAAAACTGTAGCAACAATTACTGTTCACAGATAATCTTCACCTTCGAGAAATATTCAGAAAATTCCAATAAAATTTGGGCATATTCCTCGTGATGTGTAGATGCAAATCGCCTCTTGAATCGCCCCAATCCGATGCCTGTGCGCGAAGATATCACCAAAACACCGCGCCGCTGTCCCAGAACTCCGCCCAGAAAAAGGGGTTACAAGATGATCCGAAAGACCCATGAAAAACTCGGAATGGGAAAAACCAGTAAACATGGGAAACATAGCCCTACCTGTCGTGAAGCCAACGGCGCAAGAATCACCGAAAAAGGTGCTCGGGGTAGGCCGGGGGAGTCCTCGCACCAAAACGCGACGAAGAAGACCACAAACGAACGAGCGTCGCGCCGCGCCGTAAAAATAGAAACCTCGATAAGCGTGCCACCAAAAATCCCAAAACTTTGCAGAAAGATGCAGCCAAACACGAGGATCAACTTTGCTGAAGACACTCCGGCGAGAGGAGGCTTGGAAATGGCGGAAAAAGGAGAAGAAGAAGGCTCGGATCGCCTTTTATAGGCTGCAGGAAACAATTGAAGAAATGCCGGATTTGTCCCCATTTTCGGGCGCAGGGGAACTTTCGGGCGCGCACTGTAGCAGCCCGAAAGATCACTGTAGCAGCCCGAAACTTGCCTGGGCCTCCACGTCATCCGCCCAAACAGGCGACAGCACTCCGGACCGTCCACTGCACGACACGTGGCTCGCTGCACAGCCGACACGTGGCACGCACCAAGTCAACGCGTCGCTGCCACGCCCACGTGCGCGCCTGACGCCGCCGCCTGCCACCCTGCCGCGCACAGTAGCCCCACCAATCGGGGAACGCCACGTGTCAGGCCACTTTCTAGTGAACCCGGTGCACGAAATCCTGTGGACCGAACCAATGCGAACCTGCCACGTGTCCAAGCCCGGTGCACCGTAAACCATGAGCCATCCCGAAACTGCGTAGACCATCCGCCGTGAACCCACCACTAGGATGATGCCACGTGTCACCCCCGGTCCACCGTGCGCCCCGCACTCCCCCGTGGACCGCGCCCCGCGGACCGGCCCACTCCTGAGCCGCCACGCGTCCAGCCCCCGGTGCACGCCTGCCGCGTGGACCGGGCGGCCCGCGCCTCCGTCCGCCGCGCTGCCTGCGGCCGCTCCGCCGCTGCCGCCGCCGCCGGAAACACTGTTCCGGCTGTGAACAGTGTCCGGTGCTCAAAAATGACAAGTGGGTAGTCCGTTTTAACCGTTTTCGCGCGCTGAATCCGAATCCGAAGTCCGATTTGCCAAATTCCAACTCCAAAATTTGCCGAAGGCATCCGGAAAGGTAATCCTTGGTCCAAACTTCGCACAGAGTCCAATTTAAATATCCTTGGCGCGCGAAACCACTTCTGGAGCTCCGACGGAGTCCAATGATCACCCACGTGATCCAAAAGCACACTGAGCCCAACACTAATGCCCAAATGGGGCACAAATCCCACCAACACGCCACATAGGCCTCAGGGTGCTGTAGATGATCCAGTAATCTCGTCGTGGGGATCCAGGTCCTCACACGGTGGGTCGGTGATGATCGCCTCGGGGGTGGGGTCGAGGAGGTGCCGAAGCACTTGATCGCCTCCGGGATGGGGAGTAGAGAGAGACCTTGAAAAGGAGAAGAGTGAGTTGTGGTGGGTTCGATTCGAAGAAGCCTGAAAGAGGAACCTCTCGCGTTTTTTCTCCTTGGTTGGCGGTGGGTCTCTTTCTCTGTCTCTGGCGTTCTTTCTCTTCGGTTTGCTCCGAACCTCCTCCCCGTGGGTGTCTCTCTCTGTTACTTCCTGAGAAGCGGTGGGTTCTAGGCTTTGCGGGTCGATCGAAAGGTTAACCCTGTGAGTCTCTCTCTCTCTGTCTCTTCCTGAGAAGTGATGCCTTCTAGCCTTTGCTCTCTCGGTGCCGTCCGATTGCCTTGATGTTGCATGTGCCGGTCGGTTGAAAGGTTAAATTTCAAATTAAAATTTGAGTTTAAGTTTGAACAGTTCTACTTTTTATTTTAAATTTGTTGTTAATTCTAAATATGTTTTCTGCTTCTGCGAAAATTTTATATTTAAATTTTTACTAATTCTAAAAATGTTGTCTGTTTTCCGGTTCTTATTTGGTGATTCCATCGCCTGGTGATTCGAGCTGTTGGGGTGTTCGTTGCCTGTTTGCCTATTGGTATGCTTTCTGTCTCTTTTTTCCCGTCTTTTGCCGAGATTTGTAATTGTTAATTTTTCGCTAATTGTAAAAAAAAATTGACTGTTTTCCTCTCATTTGCCTTCTGATTGTCTTTGTTGTCTCGGATCAATGGGAGCAATTATGTTGCCAATGAATGCGGCCGGCTGAGTTGTGTTTCGCGTGCAAGCTGCTTGTCGGCCTGTTGGGATTCTGTCTTCTCCTTCTCCCTCCGACGGTTCTTTTTTCCTTTCTCTATCTTATCTTTCTATTTTTTTTTTTATTATTTATTTAGTTGTATTTGGTACAGTAATTTAAATTTTAGGATTCCTTAATATAAACTTTTATTTTGTACAGTACGTTTATATTTAGGATAGGATATATTAATAGTTGAGAAGTTTATTTTTTTACATTTAATACAATATGATCAGTACTATTAAAATATTAAAATATAAATATGTCATTTGTATTATTTTCATATATTTTAGTACAGATTTTCAGATAAAATTATAAAAATATGATATATAATTTTAGTTAAATATATAATTTGTATTATTTTATATCATACAATCTTTATAGTCCAAGATTCACAAGATTTTGTAACTACTAATTTCCAATTATATATTATCTATATAAATAACCCATTGCCTTGATGTTGTCTGTGCTGGTCAGTTTGAGTTTAAGTTTGAACAATTCTTCCTTTTATTTTAAATTTGTTCTTAATTCACCATTGCCTTGCTGTTGTCTGTGCTGGTTAGTTTGAGTTTAAGTTTGAACAGTTCTTCTTTTTATTTTAAATTTGTTCTTAATTCTAAATATGTTTTGTGCTTCTGTGTTTGGTTGGTCGTATTGTGTCTGCTGTCTGGTTAGCTCATCCCTTCTGTTCATGGTTGCATATTTAATTTAAATAAGTAAATATTTTAATTAAAAAATAGTAATAACCTTTAGTGCAGGTTTAATTTAAATAAGTAAACATATGATTATATAATTTGTTTTCTAGATTTTGTCTTCTCTTTTGCTGTGTGTATCATAAGTATCTATTTTCTTCTTTCCAAGATTAATAAAAGATAATAATATATATTTTGTATTTAGATATATTAATATATAAATTAATATATAAATATATGGTTTAATTTGATTGATGTTGACTAGGTTAGATTTGCTATCATAAGTGCCTCTTTTCCAAGATTCACAAGATTTTGTAACTACTAATTTCCAATATATATATATATATATATATATATATATATATATATATATATATATATATATATATATATATATATATATATATATATATATATATATATATATATATATATATATATATATATATATATTACATATATAATATTATTCAAAAGATTTTCTATGCACATATATATTTATTACATATAATATTATTCAAAAGATTTTGCACAAATTTCCACAATTTAAAATGAATAAATATTTAAATATAATATATAAACATATGATTATATAATTTGTTTCCTAGATTTTGTCTTCTCTTTTGCTGTGTGTATCATCAGTATCTCTTTTCTTCTTCCCAAGATTAATAAAAGATAATAATATATATTTTGTATTTAGATATACTACTAATTTCCAATATATATATATATATATATATATCTTTTATTACATATAATGTTATTCAAAATATTTTCTAGATTTTGTCCTTAGCATTTTGCACAAATTCCCACAATTTAAAATGACTAAATATTTAAATATTGATTATGTAATTTGTTTTCTAGATTTTGTCCTTAAGATTTTCTGCAATCACGAGACATTTGCTATTATAGCTTCTCTATCTCCAAGATATCTATAAATATAATATTCAGATTTTGCACATATATATTTATTACATATAATGTTATTCAAAAGATTTTGCACAAATTTCCACAATTTAAAATGAATAAATATTTAAATATTTAAATATAATATATAAACATATGATTATATTTTGCACAAATTTTCACAATTTAAAATAAATAAATATTTAAATATAATATATAAACATATGATTATATAATTTGTTTTGTAGATTTTGTCTTCTCTATTGCTGTGTGTATCATCAGTATCTCTTTTCTTCTTCCCCAGATTAATAAAAGATAATAATATATATTTTGTATTTAGATATATTAATATATAAAATAATATATAAATTATGGTTTGATTTGATTGATGTTGATTAGGTTAGATTTGCTATCATAAGTACCTCTTTTCCAACATTCACAAGATTTTGTAACTACTAATTTCCAATATATATATATATATATATAATGTTATTCAAAAAAATTTCTAGATTTTTTCCTTAATATTTTGCACAAATTCCCACAATTTAAAATAAATAAATATTCACATTCAAAAGATTTTCTAGATTTTGTCCTTAACATTTTGCACAAATTCCCCCAATTTAAAATGAATAAATATTCTAGATTTTGTCCTTAAGATTTCCTGCAATCATCAGAGATTTGCTATTATAGTTTCTCTATTTTCAAGATATCTATAAATATAATATTCAGATTTTGCACAAATCCCCATAATTTAAAATGAATAAATATTTAAATATTGATTATGTAATTTGTTTTCTAGATTTTTTGCTTAAGATTTCCTGCAATCATGAGAGATTTGCTATTATAGGTTCTCTATTTCCAAGATATCTATAAATAATATAATATTCAGATTTTACATAAATTCCCAAAATTTAAAATAAAATATTTAAATATAACATATAAATATATGATTATGTAATTTGTTTTTAGATTTGGTCTTTAAGATTTCTCGATTCTCTCCAATCATGAGAGATTTGGTACTATAGCTTCTCTATTTCCAACATATCTATAAATATAATAGTTGAATATTTTAATTTTATTCCATAGATTTTTACAAATGAAATCATAAATGTACTCTTTTTCTATGCATGCCATTTATTTTCCAGATATATATATATATATATATATATATATATATATATATATATATATATATATATATATATATATATATATATATATATATATCTTTAAATATAATATTCAATATTTAATTTAATTTTATTCATATAAATGTGCTCTTTTTCTCTTTATCATTAGTACCTCTTTTCTCCTTCCCAAGATTAATAAGTGATAAAATATTTCGTATTTACGTATATTAATATATAAATATATGGTTTTATTTGATTGATGTTGATTACCATAGATTTGATATCATTAGTACCTCTTTTCCAAGATTCAACTATATATATTTATTACATATAATATTAGTTATTCAAAAGATTTTGCACAGATTCCCATAATTGAAAATCAATATATTTTAAGATTTTGACATTAAGATTTCTCGATTTGCTACAATCATATGAGATTTGGTATTATAGCTTTACTATTTCCAATATATCTATAAATATAATATTTAAATTTATTGCCAAGATATATCTATCAATATAATATTCAATATTTAATTCCTCTTTTTCCGTGCCTGACATAACTAGATTTCCATCCTCACATTTATTGATCTTCTCAAAAAAAGAAAAAAAAAGTGTTTTTGGATTTGACATTTGTAGATTTTGTCCATTCATTCCGCTATATTTTGTCAGATTCTCTATCCTCTTCCTAAGATTTCTATAAATAGGAACTCTTTCATTCCATTATCTATCAATATAATATTCAATATTTAATTCCTCTTTTCCCGTGTCTGACATAATTAGATTTTCATCCTCACACTTATTGATTTTTTTAAAAAAAGAAAAAAAAAGTGATTTTAGATTTGACATTTATAGATTTTGTCCATTGCTATATTTTGTCAGATTCTCTATCCTCTTCCTAAGTTTCTATAAATAGGAACTCTTTCATTCCATTATTATCTATCAATATAATATTCAATATTTAATTCCTCTCTTCCCGTGCCTGACATAACTAGATTTTTCATCCTCACATTTATTAATTTTTTCAAAAAAAGGAAAAAAAAAGCGATTTTGGATTTGACATTTGTAGATTTTGTCCATTCATTCTGCTATATTTTGTCAGATTCTCTATCATAGTTCTTGATTTGCTATTATTCTCTATCATAGTTCTTGATTTTGCTATTATTCGTACTCTCATTCTCTTCCTAGGATTTCTATAAATAGGAACTCTTTCATTCCATTATACCATATTACTACAGTATATGCTATCAAATATTTAAAGTATAAGAAAGGTAAGTAAATATGAAGAATAGAATTCTCATTCCATAAATAAGATACCTAGAATTTTTTACCTTATTGTTTTAGTATTTGGTAGGTGTTCTCTTGCTCCTCTCCTGTTGCATTAGTGTGTTCTACTCTTGTTTTCTTCACTATTTAGTTACAAGGTATGTTGGATTCAATATATCTGTTATGATGTTCTTCTCTTTTCCATTTTTACTTCTTCGTATTGGAGTATTTTGTCTTTCCGATGAGTTTTCTTTTTTCCTATTCATGTCTTTCCGTTTTTGGGGATTGTTGCTTCTCGCAGGTTTCTTGCATTTCCTTTTAATTTTACTCTCGGTTTTTTTAGTACCATACGATGTTTGGGCTGTTGGTTCTCATAGGTTTTTTGCATCCCCTTTTATTTTCGCCCTTGGTTTTTTACTACAACGTTGGACAGTAATGGTGGTGTTTGAGATGGTCCATTGACCAGCGACCGTCCCATGTAGTGTTGTTGGTGGTTTGAATGGCTCTTGATAGGCAACCAACCACCGCAGGATTGACGGTGGTTTTGGTCGGCCTGTCGATATGCAACCAACTACTAGCACGTGATATGTTGCCTTGGATCCTGTTTGCTCGCTGGTTACTCACTTCTGTTTCTTGAGTTTGCAAAGTATTTTCCCGTGGTTTCTTCGATATATGGCTGGTTATTTTTATCTAATGCAAGGTTCTCTTACCCTCTCTCTTGCTATGTATATGTATATATATATCTATACAAATATATATTTGGTGGTTGCTTGCTTAGGCAACCAGCTCATTAAGGGTTTCGGACGGTCTAATGCAATATATATATATATATATATATATATATATATATATATATATATATATATATATATATATATATATATATATATATATATATATATATATATATATATATATATATATATATATATATTTGGTGGTTCCTCCGGCGTGACGTGTTGCAATTGCGTGCATTTTGCTGAGGTGTCGCAATGTTGTGCATTGGGTGATGTCCTTATGCTGTCGTGGTTTTTTCATTTGTCATCCTGGGTGACTCCTCGGTTCCTTACGACCTACTTCTGAACCGGCCCTCTGACTCCTCGGTTCCCCCTATGCCTTCATCGGTTTTTCGGAGCGGCTATTTCCGAACCGGCCTCCTGGGTGACTCCTCGGTTCCCCTTTGCTGAGGTGTCGCAATGCTGTGCATCGTGTGACACGGTCCCTTATGGTCATGTGGTTTTTTTTTTTTTTTCCCCTCTCTTCCCCGTTTCTTTTACTGCCCCTCCTCGATGACTCCTCGGTTCCCCCTATGCATTGGGTGACGTGGTTCCCTCCTGGGTGACTTCTTGGTTTCCCCCTATATCCTGATCGGTTCCCTCGCCTGACCTACTTCCGAGCCGGTGCTCACTGTTGCACTACTGCTCCCAATGTTGTGCATTGGCTGGCGTGGCCTTCTTATGTTGCACTTTTGCTAACTTTTCAGTGGAGTTTGCCCCTCTTCTTGATTTCTCCCTCTTTGTGGCGTGACTCTCATTTGGTGCTCGCTGTGGCTCGCTTGTGCACTTCTGATCTATGAAGTCTTTAGAAAATACATCAAGTTTGAGTTTGATGTTTTTTATGATTAATGATATTGCTATATTCTACCAGCACATGAGGTATATATTATTAACTACTGTTGTCGTCAGGAGATGAGTAGAGTAGCATGTACCTGCATGAAAGAACAGTAGTCTGATAGAATTTTTGTAAGTATCTGTTGTTTCCTCTGTTAATAACTTGCATTATTGATATTGTTATTTTATTACTCATTAATATGTTCTAATCCCCTTTCCTTCCACACATAATATGTAGGTGATTATTGCCAAGGCTGCGAGAAGAAATATACAAGGTATTGAGAAAAGAAAAAAAAATGGGTGGGGGGGGGTGGGTATATTGTTAACTGATGTTGTCATCTCGAGATGTGTAGATGTTACCTGCATCAAAGAAAAGTAGCCTGATAGAATTTTTGTAAGTAATTGTTGTTTCCTTCTGGTAATGTCTTGTATTATTTCTACTGTTATTTTATTATTCATTAATATGTTCTACTCTCCTTTCCTTTCACACATAATATGTGGGTGATCATTAGCAAGGCTGCGAGGGGACTTAGCAAGCATAGATAAGTTCCTTCCGTGTATATCCTTCCTGCGGTGACTTCTCTTTTAGTGTTCTTTATTTCTTGCGCAAAATGCAAATAATTAGCAAGCTATACATCAAATGAGCATCAATACTTAATTTCCTTATTGAAAACACTTTTCTTAAGCATTCTTCCCTACTATGTATATGTACATCAATACTTAATTTTCTTATTGAAAATACTTAACCAAATGAGCATGCTTCTCTGCATTTGGATTGATAACTTTTGCACTGTTTCTTTTGATTTTTGCAGAAAACCTTGCTATTGGGGCCTTTAGCTTGAGTGCTGCTACTGCCTTGCATTCAGCGGCTTGTTTTGCTCTTGGAAAATATGGAAATTGCAAATTGTATCCTCTTAACCTAAGTGCAGCTGTTGGTCTAAGTGCAGTTGTTGGAAATTGCAACTTATCTATTACTGAGCCTACCCTTTACTATGCCATTTTTTATTTCTTTAGGAGTTTGAAGAGTAAGTTGGAAAGCTCGCAAGAGGCTGCAAGAAGGGCTTCCTCCTTGCTAAATTTTGCCTTGCCAATTTTGCTTTGCCAATTTGCCAATGTAGCTCCTTTTACTAACTTTGTGGTTTCTTCCGGGTGACCTTTTGCATTTCTATGCGTTTTACTAAAGTGCCCCAATGCTATGCATTCACTAGGGTTGCCTTTTTAGCTTACTCCTTTTACTGCCTTGAACTTCTCGGGTCGCCTTGCTGATTTGCTCCTGATCCCTCAGCGTGTCGCCTGTGCTCTTTTACTGATTTGGTGGTTTCTTCAGCGTGACCTTTTGCATTTGTACGCATTTCAGTAGTGTCCAAATTTTATGCATTGACTGGCGTGACCTTTCTACCTTAGTCCTCTTGCTCATTTCAGCTTCTGGATGGAGCCCTTGATAATATTTATAAATGTATACAAACAAACTTTCTAATTACTTTTCTACAGAAAACTCTATCACTGTATATATCAATGTATACGTAGCTATTGTGCATCTCTCTGTTGTGCTGCTTACAGAAAATTAGGGATATGTATCCTTTACTTACAATACATACTGTACTTAACAAGACATTGTGTTGCAAATTATACCTACTTTGATCTTTAAAAATACACCAGGAGAGTTCTAATGTAACACATGGTGATGGTTAAAATAAATTGGTACTATACCACACATAAGATATATATATATATATATAGGTAATAGTAACGTTGCAAAATATTCACACTTGTGATTGAATTAAGTGTAAATTAAATTTATGATTAGAGTGACGATCAAAGTATACAAGGATACATAAAATTTTCTTTATAAATAAATATTTTGTTTGTCCGCCCCCCTCCCCTCCCCCTCCCCCTCCCCTACTCCTCGGTTCCCCCTGCCCTCCCTCCCTTCCTACCTCGCTCCCCCTCTCTCTCTCTGTTCCTGTTCTTCCGAACTTACCGCCGAACCTCCCTCCGTCTCTCTCTCCCGCTCCCCGAAGGCGTCGCCCCCCCCCCCCCCCCCCGTCTCCCTCTCTCTCTCTCTCTCTCTCTCACTCTCTCTCTCTCTCTCTCTCTTCCTGACCTAACGCCTTGGTTTCTCCGCCCCCCCCTCCCTCCCTCCCTCCCCCCCATCTACTCCTCGGTTCCCCCTCCCCTCATTCTCTTCCTACCTCCCTCCATCTCTCTCTCTATTCCTGTTCTTCCTAACCTATCGTCGAACCTCCCCCCGTCTCTCTCTCCCGCTCCCCAAAGGCGTCGCCCTCGCCGCGTTGGCGACGCCGCCGATTTTCCCGATGCGGTCAAGTGCTTTGCACCAACGCCTCCTCCTCCGCTGCTTCTCGCATGAGCTGTGCGCGAGGCAGATTCCGCTCGACCTCAAGGCGGAGCTACTCCGCTTCTCCCGAAACCTTGGCCTCCGCCTCCGTCCCCGCCTCCGCTGCGGCGGCAACGCAAATATTACAATGCACATTAATAGCGTTTTAAGAGTGCAGCATATGAGATGTACTTAAACATGCAGCGTTGGCAATAGATTATTTTGAAAAGTTCTCCCTCCTCAGCTTTAGCTTTTCTCTTATTTTATTTTATTTTATTTTTTTATTTATGGACAATCTTTACTTTTAGTTTTTTAAAAATTAAATAAATTTAGCAAAAAAATTAAAAATTTTACAAAATTCTTTAACAATGTTGTTGAGTTTAATAATTTTAATTAATCTTTTGTCAATAATGATATAATATATAATGTTTAATATTTCATTAGTGAATGTTTAATGTCTAATACTTAATTAGATTGTAGTTTCCGCAGCGAAGCGCGGGTATTAAACTAGTATCCATAAAAAGGTGGTTTCTCCATTGTTAGATGGAAGGGGCATCAAAGTATAAAAATGGAATTGTGGATATTAAGCAGAAGGTGGCACATGCAGAAGTGCTTCTCTGTCCACCAGAGAAGTTTAATGAACTCTTCATTCAAGAAAGAAGCAAACAAGTAACTGAACACTTTGAACACTTCAACCTAAAATGTGAAAGGTCAATTTTATCCTTTTATTCTTTATTAGTAAATTTCCATTCATATTTTAAGGTCAATTTTGCCCCTCTTCTTTATTAGTAAATTTTCATTCACTTTTTAGATGCACTTTGCACCACACCCAAAAATCTAAGAAATCCTCTCATTAACTGTAGTACTCTAAAAAATTTAAAGACTATAAAATACTTTTGAAATTTATTTAATAAATAAATTTTAGTAAAATAGGGACTTAGTGGATCAATGATGGCCCGAGATTTTATCCGTGCGCCAAATTAGTCGAACAAATACGCTACCTGACAGGTCTCGACGAGCCGGACATCGTGACGAAGTCCGTTTCGCAAAACGGCGAGCGGATTTTCTCGAAATGCGTAAAAACCCCTAAAAATGGACTAATTTGTAAGGAAATTTAATATTTCATGTATTTATAATTATGGGACCTAAACAAAAGGGACCTAGGTGTAATTGTAACCTACAACAAGAAGCTCGGATGCTAAGGATTAAGTGTGAATAGGGATGTTGGGTAGAATCTTGCATTAACTCAAAATGGCTTTTGGGTTTCCTTGGAGCAAATCCGAGGAGTCAAGGGGGGGGGGGATGCTAAGCATCACCTTGATCCTGTGAATCCCCCAGACCAACCTCGTGTGCTTGGGGAGACCAAAGGACACAAGTCCTTTGAGCAAACCCGAGAGGAGGGAGTGGAAGGAGGAGCAAGTTCCAACACTGGTCCCACTGCTCTCTGGGAAGTTCCTCAAGCTCTCTTAAACCTCTGCTTCCTATCCAGACCAAGCCGAGAGCATAGAGGCTGTGGGACACCAAGTCTAGAGAGAGAAACTCGAGAGAGAGGAAGAGAAAGAAGAGGTTGGAACCAACTTCCATCAAGTCGGGTTTTGAAGTGCTCTGAGGCTTCCTCTGGGTCTGTGGAGTGTTCCTCGAGGTTGCCGAGGTTGCGCGTGGAGGAAGGACCCAGATTCTGGCTTCATCCCTTCTTCCCCGAGCTTGGCCAAGGCAAGGATCCCCAAACCAAAGGTTGTTTGAACCCAGGACCCCTAGCAGTAGGTTTTATATGTCCTTAGGATGCTACAGGCCAAGCCCCGAGCCCCCATGCACAGTGCATGGCCGGCGGGAGCAAGGTTGGCCAGAACCCTAGATTTAGCTCCACCTTGGAACAACTTTGCAACCGTGGACTTATATAGGCTGAAAATTGGTGTGCTTGGACTGTTGGTGGTAGGTACCAACTCCACCAAATTTGGTGGAGTATGGTTAATCCAGTGAGCGGCAGATTTATGCCCTAACTTTTCGAGATATGGCAAGTTGGCCGAGCTTCTTGCTCCGGCGCCGGCGTGCTTCCCCGCCGCCGGCCATGTGTCCAGAAGCATTGTTGGGACCAATAGGATCCCAGCCATGCTGTTGCATGGCTCCCATGCAAGCTGCGGAAGGCCTTGTTGAGTTGGGTTTGAAATTTGCACCAAGTGCGGCCGCCGGCGCTCCGGCCAACTCCGGTCGGGGAGGCATGGTCCGGAAGCTTCCTGGGAATGTCTTGAGACTTTCCATCCATGTTGGAGGTCTTCAAAGTGGCTCTGTGGAATTCCGCCATTAGAGGGCATGAGCTCCAAATCAGAGCTTTGCTCCGCCGCGCCGCCGCCGCACCCCGAGGCCAGCCAAGGGTATGGGAAGCTTCCAAGAGGCAAATGGCACCTATTGGTGCATTTGGTTGAGCCCCAGACCCTCTGGATGGAACATCACGAATTTCAAGAAAACATGTCATCTTCTTCCTCGAGCCAAGCCCAACTTGGAGGGTTTTCGAGTTGCTCCAGTTGAGGGGAAATGTTCCAGAATCTCTGGGGATCTAGTTGATCCAAGTTGGAAGCCCTCAGGTGCCCTGGTTGCAGAGAACCAAGTTTCCCATGGTGTTGTGTGTATGTGTTGCAAATGTGCATGCCACCTGTTTGTAAAAATGCCTCAAAGAACTTTGAATTAGAATTTGACAAAACTGTAAACATAAAACTTGCTTCCAATGAGTCCCTGAGCTGTGTGCTCACTTCAGTTCAAACAGAAACTGAGTGGAATAAAAGTTGGAGCAATGTGAACTTGTGTGTTTGCAAGATGAAGGATCTCTGTGATCCAGCACACCTGGGCTGCAACCAGTGCAAGCCCTGGCACCCTAGCAATGCTTAGAGACAGATTGATATACAAACTTTAGTTGTTTGAAGTTTAGAACAAAAGTTATAGTGAAATCTACTTTAAACTATAATGTTGGAACAAAACCCTATTTTAGGTTGTTTGCGAAGCCGCGACAGTGTACTCTTGGCTAATTTGGGGTCACTGGACGCGATGCTCGCGTTAAAAACTAATTTTGAAGTCCCGGAGAAACAAAAATGCAAAATGGCTATGTAGAGGTTTTAAAATTGATCTGGGTTTTAAGTTGAATTGGAATAAGTTAGAGTCAGAGTTGATCCTTGATCAATATGATTGATTCAGATTTATTCGGTGCCTCTGGTTCTGAGCATACAGTGGATACGGTTTAGTCGCCTGCGATTTGTCAGGTGGGTTTATCTTCGGTCCGGGCTTTATCATTTCGGCCCTCTGGGGTATAGTATTGGTTGGACCCCTGTTCTTGTAGCCTAGTTGATGTTTGAGCCTGCCTTCCTTTTGATCAGTTTTATTTTGCTATAAACGTGTTTTTATTCAACCAATGTTTTGTCTCCATGCATCGCAGAGTCGCCGGAGTCTGTTCTTGTTTGATAGGACGAAGGCATCTCTCTTCGAGGTTTGGATATAAAACATGTTTTCAAAATTGTTTTTCTAAAAAGGATTTTAGTTGTGCATGATTGATTCTCAGTTGCTTCCAAATATTATGACTCTATTCCTGGACATTTGCCATGCCTGATTGGTCATTAGCTAGCTTGTACATTTATACTTGATTATCAGTATATCCTGATCTATGCTTTAAAGGTTATTGATTATACTCTGCATTGCACCCTTATTGGGATTTTGGTCATTTGCTAATTTACATACCTGTTTATCAGTACCCCCTGATTATTCTGATCCATGTTATAGGAATGGATGATTATTCCTACATATGAGTTGAGATTTAGTTGATTCTGCTTTGCATTCTTGATTGGCTTGTTTCGGCTTGTTGTTCACCCGTTATGCTGCTAAATACATGATTTTATAAATTAAACGTTTTACCGAGCTTCGTAGGGTCGCCTGAGTCTGTTCTTGTTTGATAGGACAAAGGCACTGCTCTGCGAGGTTTGGACCGAAAACCCAAGCTTCGTAGTGTCGCCTGAGTCTGTTCTTGTTTGATAGGACGAGGGCAACGCTCTTCGAGGTTTGGACTTTTCAAAACAGTTTTCTTAAAAATATGTGTTTAAGTTTTGTATCATTTGGTTGGTTTGTGTGGTTGAGTTGAGTTTATCTGTGAGCTTCTGTTGAGAGAGATTTGCCTTGATCTTGCGTATGAGTTGAGATTTATTGTTGCTGAGTGTTCCTGCATGAGTGTTGAGATTCAGTTGATCTTGTCATTGCATCCCAGTGAGGATTTCCCGGCTTGTTGTCGATTACCCGGTCAGTGGACCGAGAGCTTGAGCATTTGCATTATGATCGCCCGCACCGTTGTTCTTCACGTACACTAGCGGGCTGATCCCCCGTAGCGGTGTACTTTACCGGTAAAGTGGTTAGCTGTGGCAACCCGTGACCCTCAGTGGAGGGAATGTCAACTAGGTGGTGCCAGGTGGGCAGCCTTGCCTGAGGTCTTGTGAAGGCCAATATGGTAGCTTGTGATTGGGTCTTTGTGTTTTCATTTATTTGATGCATGTGTTGTTAAGTTACTTTAACATACTTCCTTGATTCTTTGATCTGGCTTCTAGTTATCTACCTGTATATGATTCTTTGTGATGCATTTGATTATAGTTTCATTGTCATCTTGCTGATTGTCCTAACTCCTTGATGCGTTGATTATCCTGATACATGTTTGTCCTGTTTTAAATTCTGCTAAAATTATCTCCTATGCTTGTACCCAGATTATAAGTTTTGCTTTCTTTACAGCACTAGTTATATATCTGCTTTACCCTAACTCCTGATTATTACTATCCTCTAGTATTGTATACCAGTAGGTACGATCTGCTATTTCTCGGCTCGTCGTGCCCACTGGGATACACTCCGGTGTGTCTCACACCCTCGGGTGACTGTTTTTCAAGTCGAGCGGGTGTTGAGATGTCGGGACGAGTTGGTGAGATTCCGAGATAGAGATTGACCTTGGACAGCCGTGTATTTAGAAATAGTTAATTAAAGTGGTATTCAGATGTAATATATTTGTAAAGAAATCTGTAACATTGTTGTTGTTGTTGTTGTTGTTATTTGTAGTACGTAGTTAGTACTCTGATGATTGTTGCCAAGCTAGCCGTGCATATATAGAAAAGGCTCAATTCCATTGGGGATTGGGACTCTTCTATATATGTGGCGGTCTGTCATTGCCCTGATTGTTTTTGCAACTCTGATAAAAAAAAAAAAAAAAAAAAAGAAGAAATAAAATTATACACTAGTTTTTGAACTCGGGGCGTGACATTAACTTTTAGTAAATCTAAAAAAAGTCTCTCATTAACTTTTTAGATACACTTTGCACCACACCCTAAAATCTAAAAGAAATCCTCCCATTAACTTTTAGGTATCGTTTGGTTTGGGGATTAGTGAGAATTAGTAGTACCAGGTATAAGTATAAAGTTGAGTATAAGATAGGGATAAATTAAAATAGTGTTTGGTTGGGATTTAGGTTAGTACCAGGTATAAGAAAAATAGTGTTTGGTTGGGATTGAAGAATAAGAGGAATAGATAGTTGATTTTAGAGTAAAAAGACGAAAATGCCCTTACTTTTTTATATGTATAAAAAATTGATAAATAAATATTGTATTATAACTTTTTAAATATAATAATTGTAATATATATTATGTAATTAATTAGATAATATATAAAATTAGTGTTAATTATTTATATGTAAAAAATGATTAATATTATCTAAAAATTACAATAATTTTTTTTGGTAAGATATATAATTTTAAAAATTCAATAATTAGTGTTAATTAGTGTTAACATTAGTGTTAATTATTTTTTCTGCTAAAATTTTTATTAATTATTTTTTTTGCGTTGGGAACGAGGATGCGGTACGGGGGAGAGGTTTTTTAGCCGGCGGCGACGAAGATCTACAGGAAAGGCCGAGAGGCGGCGGCGGCGACGATAATAATAAGTATTTATTATTTATTTTGTGTTTTTTAAATAATTATTGTAATATCTATTAATGAATAAATTAAATGGTATATAAAATTAGTGTTAATTATTTATATTTAAAAATTGATTAATATTATCTAAAAATTATAATAATAGATATTACAATAATTAATATCGGGCACAAGCGGGTTGCGGCGACCAAGAGGGTCGGTACAACACACAGATCGGGCACAAGCGGGTCGCGACGACGACGACGCTACAGCACACAAATCGGGCACAAGCGGATCGCGGCGACGACGAAGCTACAGCACACAAATCGGACACAAGCGGGTCGCGGCGACGACGAAGCTACAGCACACAGATCGGGCACAAGCGGGTCGCGGCGACGATGAAGCTACAGCACACAGATCGGGCACAAGCTAGTCGCGACGGCCAAGAGGAAGCTCGGTTGCTTCCTTGTGTTGGGCGAAGCTCGGTTGGAGGAGGGAGTAGCTGGGAGCAGAGGAGTGGGGAAGAAGATGGGAGAAGAGGAGATGGGGAAGAAGATGGGTTTGGTGGTGGGAAGCGTGCAAGGGCATAATAGAGGAGAGAGAGGGAGAAATTAATTCGGGGGGTGGGGGGATGATTCCGGGTTGTCCCGGGTTAACCTGGGCAAGGAGGGGAACACCTATTATGGTAGTTCCCCCCCTTGTTCAATAGTGTTTGGGTACAAAGGGGGGATATCCCCCCTTTGTACCCAAACCAAACAAAACCTATGAGACTAAGCTTTATTCATGACTCGTAATTCCTCCAAATGAGATTGGATGTTGTTGGTAGATCCTATGTTCATCCTATGTGAGATCAATGAAAGTTGTTGAACCTTAGTCTATTCATTGGTGATACTTGATTGAATGTCCATGTTTAAGTGATATTAAATGATCTTTAGCATATCCATGTGAGAATGTGAGGTTTGATAAGTGTTGTACTCCTTCAGGTGATGTTGATGATAAATGATGTTCTTTAACCTATATTCTATGTGAGTTATTCCTTATGAGAGTATATACTATTCATGATCTAATCTGTGTAAGAACACAGTTAGATGCCTTTCTTTCATTCTACATGAGGACACTTGCATGCTTGTATAGACATCTAGATAGGTCATCTTTTTCTGCTACACTTTCATGTTGGAATCTGACTTAGGAGAAACCATGTTTAGCTGTTCTCCTTTTTATTCAGATGCATGTTGCTCGAGTTAGAGCAGGGGTTCGAGATAGTGTAGTTGAGGCCATTGAGTCTGGGACAGGTTAGACTCGATTATGGATTGTGGGGCATTGTGGTAACCGCGGACATTAGGCGGTTAGCCAGATGTTGATTACTTTATCAGATTTTGGACTTGTGGGGTGTTGCGGCGATCGCGGACATTGGGCGGTTGACCGGATGTTTACTTATGCATCAGATTGGGTATCTGATTTCTCTAGTGGATGGAGTTTCCCACTTATTGAGTATTATTGCACCAGATTGGGGATCGGGGTTTCATTAGTGGATGGATTTTCCCACTTTGATCATAGTCATGATCTAGTCCTGCTATATTGAGATACTTGACAGAGATACTTGTGATACTGATGACAGAGATACTTGACTCGTGTGGGTCGCTCCCCTCGAGTGCCACTCCGGAGTAGGCTTTAGACCGTGACAGATACCGGTCCATCTTTTCGGGATTTCGAGCCTTGTGTGCTGGTCCCTTGGGATTTCGAGCCATGTGTGCTGGTCCCCTATTGAGTTCTTAAGTTCGACAGCAGAGCAGGCAGTACCAGTTTTACTGGTGGTGCTAGATTGGGTTTACTTGGTCAGATACTGTTTTCTGATGCATTCATACAGTCATTTCTTTCGATACTGCATTTAGAGGCATACTAGTGGTAGCTTCCTCTTATCATTATTTATGTTTATAGCTTACCACCTCTCTTACTCCTTCTCTTGCCTCTGGTAGACTTAGTGGGTACGTCGGGATTTGAGGCTTTACCCACAGGGGGAGGCTACTGGTTTTACTAGTGGTTCTCACCCCCATTGTTGTTTTTCCCCTTTCCTCCCTTTGTCTTGCAGTGTCTGCTGCGGGAGTTGCTGACCTTTCGGTTGATGGTTCGAGGCGAGGGAGTCGCGAGATAGATCCCTACCAGTGTTGATTTCTACAGTGGGATAGATGTACCAACCCGGATTGTGGGTTTCACTGTACACAGTTGTATTATTATTATTTCAGTTTATCTCCCTTTTTGGATTTATAGATATTGTATAGGTGGCTTTTACTTGTATTACAGTTTCGGTGGACCGGATTATTATATCATTATTTATGGGAGATGGATATTGTACTTTATTTTTTAGGTGTACAGTGATTCAGACTTTTATTATAGCAGTTTTTCTTCAGCTCTGATATCCATTTAGTTGTTAGATGATACTTTGCAGGTTGGACGCTTCGCCTATGCGGGGTTTCGCATAGGTGGCGGATCTGTTGGCGAGCCCGGGTCGCAATTTCGACCCCGGGGCGTGACATTGGCCTTGCCAGGATGGTACAATATATCAACATCATAGTCCTTTAACAGCTCCAACCATCTGCGCTGCCTCAACTTGAGCTCCTTTTGTGTAAACAGGTACTTCAAGCTCTTGTGGTCGGTATAGATCTCGCAGTGCTCCCCATAAAGATAATGGCGCCATAGTTTCAATGCGAATACCACAGCAGCAAGCTCTACATCATGGGTGGGGTAATTCTTTTCATAATCCTTAAGCTGTCGAGACGCGTAAGCAATCACCCTACCCTCCTGCATCAGCACACAACCAAGTCCACTGTGCGATGCGTCACTGTAAATCACATATCCTTTTCCCATGACAAGGAGGGAAAGGATAGGAGCCGACATCAATCTGCTTTTCAAGTCCTCGAAGCTCCTCTGACAGTCCTCACTCCAGATAAACTTAATTCCTTTGCGTGTCAAACGAGTGAGGGATGTGGACACTTCGCAAAGCCTTCCACAAACCGACGGTAGTAACCAGCCAATCCTATGAAGCTACGTACCTCAGAAAAGGTCGTCGGTCGGGGCCAATCCCGGACTGCCTCAATCTTCGTGGGGTCCACTTCCACGCCGGCGGCTGAAATCACATAGCCCAAGAAAACTACCTCTCGAAGCCAAAACTCGCACTTTGACAACTTGGCGTACAACTTCCTCTATCGCAGAAGCTGCAGCACAATCCTTAAGTGCTACTCATGATCAGTGTCGCTCCGGGAGTAAACTAGGATATCATCAATGAACAACCATGAACCGATCTAGATACGGTCGAAAAATTCGGTTCATCAAATCCATAAAGGCGATAGGGGCATTAGTCAATCCAAAAGGCATGACGGTAAACTCATAATGCCCATACCGGGTCCTGAACGCCGTCTTCGAGATATCCTTGGTCTTCACCTTCAATTGGTGGTAACCTGATTACAGATCAATCTTGGAGAAGACACAAGACCCTTGCAGCTGGTCAAATAGATCATCAATGCGCAGCAAAGGGTACTTGTTCTTGTTGGTCACTTTGTTCAATTCTCGATAATCCACACAAAGTCGAAGTGATCCATCCTTCTTTTTCACGAATAGCACCGGCGCTCCCCAAGGCGATACACTGGGTCTGACAAAATCCTTATCCATCAAGTCTTGAAGCTGCGCATTCAATTCCCGCAACTCAGCCGGTGCCATTCGATAAGGAGCCTTAGAGATTGGCGCAGTTCCTGGAACTACGTCAATCAAAAACTCAATCTCCCTATCCGACGGCATACTAGTCAACTCCGGGGGAAAAACATCCGGGAACTCATGAGCAACAGGGATATCCCCTAGTCCCGGAGCCGTCGTAGGCTCCTCAACCACACTAGCCAAAAAGGCTACGCATCCACTGCGGATCATCTGCCTCGCTCGAGAAGTCGAAACTAAAGAGGCGAAGAAGGCACTCTGGCAGCCTCGATACACAAATATCTCCTGGCCTGGCTCGCAAAAAGTGACCGTCCTCGCAGCACAATCAATAGTCGCGAAATACCGAGCCAGCCAATCCATCCCCAGTACCACATCAAAGTCCCGCAGCTGTCTCAAGACCATCAGGTCCGCTGGCATAATCCAGGACTCAATCTGCACTGGGCAGGACCAACAACACTCCTCTACATGCAAGGTATGATCAGGAATCTGGACCTCTAATGCACGTGGCAACCGACCCACCTCTAATCTATGTAATGATGCAAATGATCGACTAATAAAAGAATGTGATGCACCGGTATCAAATAAAGTGCGAACTCTAATACCAAAAAGTAAAGTGATACCTGCCACCACATGGTCGGCTGCCGAGGAGTCCTCTATCTGGGCGGCGTAGACCCGTCTGCTCTGAGCTGGAGGTCGATAGTCGGTAGGGTGGGAGGAAGGCGCCCTGCTCGCTGGAGCATAGGGCCGCTGCTGAGCTGGCAGTCGCTGTTGGGGTACAAAAGGAGTTGATGCCAAAGAAGGTGCTGTTGATGTCGTAAAAGGGCACATAGCCCGAACATGACCAGGCTGTCCACATCGATAACAACGGCCAAACCTCATATCACACGTGTCCGGCGGATGCTGACCCCTGCAGAAAACACACCTCTCTGAAGACTGGGTCTGCCTCGACTGCTGCTGCTGTCTCTGAGACTGCCGCTGTGATCTCTGCTGCCTCGGATGGGACCTCTGCTGCTGCTGCTGCTGTGGTGGCCTCTGGGATCCACCAGGCCCTCGCCGCTCCGAACGCCCACGGCCCAAAAACTGAGGCCGTGGCGGTCGTGGCGGTCTCCACGAACTGGCCTGTCCCCCGTCCTCCGGTGCTGGCCGCTTCCTGTCGGAACTCTACGCAACTACACCGCCTCGCCTGGCGACTACATGGTCTCCTCTCTCTACCCACTGGGCATGCTCCGCGGCCTCCTCGAGAGTCTAAAGCCGCTGGGCATGCACCAAAGTATAAATCTCAGTGCGGAGACCTGCCTCAAATAGCTCCACCTGATGGGGTCCATCCCGAGCAACGAAAGGCACGCAGTTAAGCAACTGCATGAACTCCTGATAATAGGCCTGTACCGGTCGGTCTCCCTGCTGCAGGTTCTTCAGGTCATCTTCAAGTTTCCACTTCACACTAGTCGAGAAATAGGTGTCCAATATCATACGGCGGAACTCGGACTACGGTAGCTGCCGGGTAACCTGAAACTCCAGTGGCTCTACCTGCTGCCACCAGGCGTCTGCATCTCCGTCCAAACAGTGCACGGCCATGTGCACCCGATACCTCGGATCGATGAAGAAGTCCCTGAACAGCTTATCCATCGCTGCCAACCACATCCCGATCTGTTACGGCTGTGTATCCCGCCCCAAAAATCTAGGCGGTCCCCGCTGATAAAACTTGGTGAGTTTGTCGGCGATGTCCATCTCCTCAGCCGGGATCAACGGCTGGATCGCTCCCTGTGCCCCACTACTCGACGATGGCGCCGTCGGTACAGGTGGTACAACTGGTGGTGCCGGGGCCTCAGAAACAGTCGGGGGCGGTGCCTCTCTCTGGGCAAGCAACTGATCGATCCTCTGCTCCTGCCTACGATGGCTCCCTGCGAACTGGGCCATCATGGCCCTCAACTCACTGAGCTCAGAAGGTCTCGACTGCTCTGGCTCTTCCGGGGGTATAGGGGTACCCCAGGTAGGGATCTGACGTCGGGGAGGCAGCCTGCCACAAGAAACCACACGTCAGTAACAAAACCACACTCGACCTAATCCAGCGAAAGTCAAAGGCATCCCCCTATTTCTGCAACTTTATGTTGTCTGCAGCCAACATAATAGTTCACCAGAAATAGGATATGCAAATCCCTCTTCACTCATAGGAAGAGTCCAATAAATAAATCGCCGACTTCCGCAAAATGTCGCGTCACTCACGCCCTGCCATCCTAGGGTCTGCCAAAAGCCTAGGGTTTCCTAAGCCCCAACTGACCTATCCCTAAGCTCCGATACCAACCTAATCTGTCACGCCCCGGGTGTAAACTAGAACCCAGGCCCGTCCACAGATCCGCCGTGCACACGGAATTTTCTGTTTACACGAAGCGCTGGTAACCTGCTCAGATATAAAAGATAATAATAAAGGAGCAGACAAACAGAGCTGAACTAAAACTAATACATCTCAGACCACAGCTGGAAAGTAAAAGTATAATAAACTCTCAAATAAGTACAAATGTGTCACGCCCCGGGGTTTGTTTTAGCGGAAACGATTCATAAAAGTCGAATGTTTGACGTGTAAATTTTTTTTTGTTTAAAAGAGAACCCCTCTTCCCCGGCACGTGCCCAGACCCGCCACACATACAGGATCACTCTGCAAACAGACGGAGTCTCCCCTGTACGTGCACGGCGTGGCGTTCAGTACATGTTCCAACATACACAGCCAATCAATCACAACAATTAACCAGCATTCTAAACTAATAACAGAAGAGCTTATGGCCGGTCAATTTGGAAAGGATAAATCCACAGTTTTGAAAGAGCGCCTACCCGGCGCTTACGTTTTGAAAGCTAGTTTCGAAATTAGCATAAATCCACAAGGTTCGAAAGCGGTGCCCACCCGACACCAAGTTTTGAAATCCCTTTCGCAATCCATAAATCCACAGGGTTTGGAAACCAGTGCCCACACGACACTTAGATTTTAAAAACGGTTTTCGCAATCTTTTCTTTGGCTTCTGCTTTTTTTTTTATTTTTAAATGGCCGATAGAAATAAAAGGGAAAAATATTCCACCAGGGGCACTAAATGTAGCCCGTACCGACATCCATGCCGACCCCACGAGGGTATCGCGAACCACTCACATAACTACAAAGTAATGAAAAGCGAGAATAAAAGAATAAACACAGTCCAGGGTCCCCGGCGACCCAGCTGCTCCTGTCCCGTCCTCACCACCGCCTACCTCTCTCCCCGTCTGGACCCTGTCACGAAGTGGGATGTCAGTGACGCAGAAATAGTAAAGCATGAGAACATAGTAAAACAAACCGTGAAGACAACTGGAGCAACCACCCTCCCAAGGAGGAAAGGCAACCTGTACACCTGCATCCTGTAATACCCGGGCACGTCGGACAGCTAAACCGACGGCCCGCACCGTACCTGCAGAAACCCGACCACGCCGGACAACTAAACCGACGGGTCACACCGCTCGCACCTCGGCGCCTCAACCCCACCACTAATAAGGGGCCCCACTACGTCACCTCGTGGGTATACACGGGTCATAGACCACTTTTCCGGAAAAGCACACCCTTTGCGGTGGCCAAACCGCGGGTGCGCGTGTGGCAACCTCGAGCCAAGTAACCGTAACCACCATCATGTCAGCATCATAATATAAATAACAAAAGTAATGAGGTAAATGAAGTAAAGTGCATAATCGAAAACGAGGTAATATTGCGCGCACTCGAAGGTGGCCCGCTGACATATAAGGGTTAAAAAGAGAATCACCGTCGGTAACTGACGCTAATCACTATAGCGATCCCACTAACATGCATAAGCTATCGCCCATCATTATTCAACCCCAGTACACTTAGAATAGACCCCGTCCAACATGATAGAATTTAGAGGCTAGGAATAAAGTAAATACAACCCACCTGAATGTAGGCCGATCCCGAACTCCCGCTAGACTACCGGGAGGCTGGTGCTGAACTGCTGGGCCCCGAACAGATACTGTAGTCAGAACTAGACTCACATATACCCGTCCCGACGACACGACAGTAACAGAGTGTTTATACGGGGCAATATTGCCGACTTACCGCACAGAATCTAATTCTCGATCAGTGAGGACCTACTGAACTCTAACAAGATGCCTAGTAGGCGTGTCAACGCTGTCTAAGGATAGCCAGTAAGTCCGAAACGCATTTTAGTCCAAAAAGTATTTTAATTTGCCTAAAGTTATGCATTAGTCCGATGTTTCGACTCGTTCTCACAATCCGGGGAGTCCAAAAGCTGCGCCGTAACTTTCAGCGCGTTTGTTACGACGAGACGGAGGCCGTGCTCACAATATTTGGGCCGAGACCAGGCCCGTTTACAAGTTGGCCCAAAAACACAAGGGCCCCAATTTAGTAATGTTGCGACTTAATATATACTTGGTCTGCATGTGATCTAACTGGAGCATGGTATACAGTAGGGACTGAGGGTAATGGGGCTCACCTTGCGCGTGTCGGAGGCCGGCCGGAGAGTCGCCGGAGCAAGATGGGGCAACCACCAAAGAATGAGCAAGGCTCGGCTTGGGCAAGTTGGGATCAAACCAGGCTCAGACCTGCAGCAAGGGTGAGCATCGGGTTACTTGGAGTCCCAGAAGGTCTCGGGTCCACGCGGGGTCGAGCCCCGGCGGCCGGAGGCGGCGACGGCCGAGATGAGCCCGGGAGGCTTAGCTCGGGTGCAAGCTTTAAGACCAAACTACAGGGGGTCTCTGGCCTCAAAATAAAACCATGGAGTTCTTATAGTGGAGGTTTAGAGCCTACCTGTCGAGGTGGCCGGAGTCCGGAGCGCCGGAGTTTGGCCGGGACCGAAGCTAGGGGTTGCTCGGGTGCAATGCTGGAGGTAAGGATCCCGACGTTAGATCTTGCATGCAAGATGATGGGGGAGCTCTAGAAGGTCCAAGGAGCTTACCTGGGTGGTTCCCCGGTGCCGGGAAGCGCAGGCAAGGCGAGGTGGCGGAGCTCGGTTTGAAGCTCCAATGCCCAACAATGGCGGTTTCCCGGCCGACTTGCTCCGGGCCGGAGCAACTTGGACCAAAAGGGTCCACTCGAT
>CM055062.1:48944808-49002947 GCA_029204045.2 Tillandsia leiboldiana | reverse complement strand
TCATACTTTCTCGCATTTCATTCAGAACTGTAGGTTATTGTGTGGTTCTCGATACCTTGTGGGGTCGTGTGGATGTTGAGTACTTTCTTGCTGGTTATGCACTACTATTCCTATTGTTCCCGTTGGGCCCGTTTTCTAAACCTTGTGGATTTATGCCGTTTTCCAATCTGTTTTCAAAACTAAGGCTGTGTGGGCCTGTTTTCAAAACGGTGAGTTTATACTTTCAACTTGACTGGCCACGGGTATTGTTTAGTCTTCATGCACCATACTACTTCGAACTGTTGTGACTAAATGGGAAATGATGCTTATGTTTCGACTATTGTAACAGCCGCGACGCCGTGCATATACAGAGGAGACTCTGCCCAATTTTCGAGTAAATCTGTATATGTGGCGGGTCTGGGCACGCGCCGGGGAAGGAGGTTTTTAAACAAAAAAAAAAAAAAAAAAGATGTACGCACTTTACGCGTACTTTGAGGTATCGTTTCCGCTAAAATAAAACCCCCGGGGCGTGACAGATTAAGATGGTATCAGAGACTTTGCTTTAATCACAACAGTGACGGCCCAACATCCACCGAGATATCACACTTAACTACGAATAAATGAAATGTGCAGGGTTTAAGGGTTAAGACGTGAGAGATCGGGGAGGGGAAATTGTAGATAATGTTTCTTTCTCTCTCGATTTTACGATGGTTTATCTAGCAGAGATGAGTGCTAAGCTTTGGTTGGTATGTCTGTACAGACAATGGTACGGACCCGAGCGTCAGCCGGGGAGGTAGGGTCAGATGCGACGACATCAGCAGCTGCAGAGAACCAGCTCCTGCGGCAACAATTGAGGGAGATGGCGGGGCAGATGGCGACCCTTACGGATCGCGTGCGTCAATTGACGCAGCAGCAACCGGTCGCTCCCGCCCCTCCACCGGAACCAATTGCACCGGCCGCAGTACCGCAAGCGACAGGTGCTGGGTAGGGGCAACCCCTCTACCGGCGGCAACGCCGGGCTAGCATCTACCCAGACCACGGCGCCGATGGTAGCACCAGCATCAGCGTCCGTGGGGCCGCGCCGGGGGCTCTCGGCGGGAGCACCCCGCGGCCGCCGCCGTCGCCAGGAAGGGACGGTTACGCGGGCGGAACGAGAGCGAGTGCGGGCCAATCTGGCGGACTTCATGAAGTTCGAACCACCCACGTTCGAGGGGGAGACGACTGATCCCTGGGTAGTCGAAAAGTGGGTGGGATCAATGGAAAAAATTGTTTGAGGACCTACTCATCGAGGACCCCGAACGCGTCCCTCTGGCAGTTCACTTTTTGGAGGGAAACGCTCGTCTATGGTGGAAGACGGTGCGCCCTGATCCCACCCAGGGCACCGTGCTACTATTGTGGACGACGTTCAAGCAGGAATGTTTGGGGCCTTCTTCAAATAGCGTCAAGAAGAAACTGGAGGACGACCTGAACCACATTCAGCAAGGGAGCAAGACAGTTATGGAGTATCAGCGCGAATTCGTGCGCCTGGCAAATTGCGTCCCTTTCGTTATAAGGGATGAACCCCACAAGGCGCAACTATTCGTGGATGGTTGCGAAGTGATATTTTCCAGGTGGTCAAGCCGCTGATTTGCATACGTTTCAAAAAGTGGTCGACAGGGCCACTATCGTAGAGCGTGGGCTTGCCGTTACCTGCGCTAGGAGGAGGCCCCGGCATGCATGAAGATAGGAAGCGGCAACAGCAGAGCTACGGAGGGGGGTCATCTACTGGGAGCCGACTCCCCAAGCGGTGGAGGGCACAGTCGGGAGCACGGAGCGCACCTACGGGAGAGCCGAGGCCAAGAGACGGGCCTTGCGTGATCTGCGGGGGGAGCGCATGGAGTTCGGGTTGCTCCCAGAGAGCTGACCATTGCTTCCGTTGCGGCAAGCAGGGGCACTTCCGCCGTAACTGCCCCTTACCGTGGGATCAGCCTCCTCTGCCGCTTCCACGCCTTCACCACAATTTTTGGGGGCGGGGGGAAAGCACCTATGGGGTCGGCCTCTAGGCCCCCGGCTACGCGGCGCGAAGAGGATAGGCAGCCTCAACCGGGCGGGCGAATTTATTCCATGACCCGCCAGGAATCGGAACCGCCGGAGCACGTACTTGCAGGTATAACTTCCATTTTAAATTCACGTTCTAGGACCCTCTTTGATACTGGAGCAACACACTCGTTCATTTCTCGCGAGTACGTGTTTTCGCATGACTTCGAGGAAACACCTCTTCAAAGTCGATTGACGGTCCAGACCGCGGCTGGGACGCTGGAGGCGACTAATTTGGTAGCCACTTGCCCGATTAAGCTAGGGCGGCTATTTTGCCCTTGGGATTTAATAGTGATTCCCTTGAAGGAGTACGACGTTATCTTGGGCATGGACTGGCTCTCAAGGTACCAAGCGCTTATCGACTGCGATAAGCGGATGGTACAACTACAGGAACCAAGTTTCCCTAAGAATGCGTACCTACGTGCAAGAGCACCTCCTTCCCGGCAGTCATCTCAGCGGCTCGAGCCAGGAGTCTGATAGAGGGTGGGTGTGTAGCCTATTTGGCATCAGTAGATCTGGTTACCCGACCCTCGACGACACCTTCAGACATCCCGGTGGTGAGGGACTTTCCCGATGTCTTTCTGACGGAGCTGCCTGGGATACCCCCTGAAAGGGAGGTGGTGTTCCCTATTGAGCTCTTGCCAGGTACTCAACCTATAACGAAGGCACCCTACCGAATGGCCTTCGCGGAGTTGAAGGAGTTAAAGGCGCAACTGGAAGACCTCTTGGACAAAGGGTTTGTCAGGCCGAGTGTGTCACCCTGGGGCGCACCAGTGCTTTTCGTACGGAAAAAGGATGGGAGCCTGCGACTCTGTATCGACTACAGAGGAATAAACAAGGTCACGGTGAAAAATAAGTACCCCCTGCCCAGAATCGACGACCTCTTCGACCAACTACGAGGAGCGACTGTCTTTCAAAGACTGATCTACAGTCAGGCTACCACCAGCTCCGGGTTCGGAACGAGGACATTCCGAAGACCGCTTTCCGGACCCCGGTATGGCCATTACGAATTTACGGTCATGCCGTTCGGACTTACGAACGCCCCCGCAGTCTTTATGGACATGATGAATCGGGTCTTCAGACCATTCTTAGACCGGTTCGTGGTGGTCTTCATCGATGATATACTAATCTACTCATCCACCGACGAGGAGCACGAGGATCACTTACGAACGATTCTCCAACCCTCAGGGAGCAGAAGCTGTTCGCTTAAGCTCAAAAAGTGTGAGTTCTGGCTACGCGAAGTGGGATTCCAGGGACATGTGATCTCGGCAAAGGGAATCGCCGTGGACCCCAAGAAGGTGGAATCGGTGATAGACTGCAGCCGCCCACGACGGTGACTGAGATCCGCAGTTTCTTGGGGCTGGCGGGGTATTATAGACGCTTTGTCGAGGGTTTCTCGAAGATTGCGGCCCCTCTAACCGGTTGACCAAGAAAGGAGAAAAGTTTGTATGGACGGCCAAATGCCAGGAAAGTTTTGAAGAACTGAAAGAAGGCTAACCGAGGCACCGATTCTTGTACTACCAACACCCGGTGAGGACTATGAGGTGTACTGCGACGCTTCAGAATCGGCCTTGGGGGTGTTTTAATGCAGCAGGGGAAGGTAATAGCCTATGCGTCTAGACAACTGAAGGACTACGAGAGAAACTACCCAATACACGATTTAGAGCTGGCTGCGGTGGTCTTCGTTCTGAAGTTATGGAGACACTACCTCTTTGGTGTCCATTGTAACATCTTCTCAGATCACCAGAGTCTTAAATACCTATTCACCCAAAAGGAACTAAACCTGCGGCTGAGACGGTGGCTTGAGTTACTGAAGGATTACGACATAACGATCCAATACCACCCAGGGAAAGCAAATGTGGTAGCAGACGCGCTGAGCAGGAAGGGGCGATTGGAGGGAGGATCGGTAGGTGCGATAACTGAGCAGAGTAACTTGATCGCGGAATTCTCACGACTAGGGTTGGAAGTAGTGCCAGCAGGCACGGTTGCGCAACTTCTAACTCTGGTGGTCAAGCCAACACTGCTAGAAAAGATTCGAGAGGGACAGCAGGCGGACTCGCACTTACAGCTCGTAAGAGACAAGATCTCGCCGAATCAGGAAGGGGACTTTTCCGCGGAAGGCGACGGCACTCTACGGTTCCGCGGGCGAATTTGCGTGCCGGATACCCCAGAATTGAAGAGGGAAATCCTATCGGATGCACACAACGCCCCTTATGCAGCGCATCCCGGAGGTACAAAGATGTACAGGGACCTTAAGCAGACCTTCTGGTGGCCCAAGATGAAGAGGGATGTAACTCAATTTGTAGCTCATTGCCTGGTGTGTCAACAAATAAAGGCGGAACATCAACGACCGGCGGGAAAGTTACAACCCTTACCGGTACCGGAGTGGAAGTGGGATCATATCACCATGGACTTTGTCACCGGGTTCCCACGTTCACCACAAGGACACGACACAATATGGGTTGTGGTGGACCGGCTAACTAAGTCAGCGCACTTCCTGCCGATTCACACAACCTGGACCAGAGAGCGGTTGGCTCAAGTCTACCTCAGCGAGATTGTGAGACTGCATGGGGTACCGGCATCGATCACATCAGACAGAGACACGCGTTTTGTCTCAAAGTTTTGGCAGAGTCTGCAACAAGCCTTGGGGACTAAATTGCACTTCAGCACAGCCTTCCACCCTCAGACAGACGGGTAGTCGGAGCGAGTGATACAGACGCTAGAGGACCTGCTTCGGGCCTGTGTACTCAATTGGGGAGTCGGTTGGGAGCGTTACCTACCACTTGTAGAATTCGCTTACAACAATAGCCACCAGGCCAGCATACTGATGGCACCCTACGAAGCTTTATACGGGAGACGCTGCCGATCCCCGATCTGTTAGGACGACTTGGGAGAACGAAAGCTCTTGGGACCCGACTTGGTGGAAGAAACCGAAGAGAAGGTGCGCCTCATCAGACAGCGCTTACTAACCGCCCAGAGTCGACAAAAGAGCTACGCGGATCGAAGACGCCGCGATTTAGAGTTCCAGGTGGGAGAACACGTGTTTTTGCGGGTCTCGCCGTCCAGGGGAATCAAGCGATTCGGTTAAAAGGCAAGCTAAGCCCGCAGTTCGTGGGGCCATTCGAGATCCTGGAACGGATCGGCCCAGAGGCTTACCGCCTTGCCCTACCACCGAACCTCAACCGGATTCATGACGTGTTCCACGTTTCGATGCTCAAGAAATACCTCCCCGACCCGTCGCATGTGCTGGACGTCTCGACACTCGAACTAAGGAGGACCTAAGTTTCGAGGAAACCCCTGTGCGAATACTAGCAAGAGAAAGCAAGACGCTCCGAAACCGAGACATCCCCTATGTGAAGGTGCACTGGAACAACCACGAGGAGCGGGAAGCGACGTGGGAACTAGAATCAAAGATGAGAGAGGGCTATCCTTATCTCTTTACCGCAAATCAGGATTGAGTTTCGAGGACGAAACTCATTTTAAGGGGTGAGTGGTGTAATAGCCGCTGGTTTAAAATATTTTTAAGGGTCTACTTTTGGTTTCGTTAATTCCGCATTTCATTTCGGGGGCTGGGGGGTGATCGAATAATTTCCTATTTCCGGACAGACTTTCGGGGCCCTCGGCTATTTTTAGTTAATAGGGCTCGCGAAACGGAGAACGGCGGCGAAATCGGTTCTGAATTCCGACGCCGGAATCTCCCGGAATAAATTCCGGAAGGTAGCTAACGGTTCAGATGGTTAACGCGGTTTTTCAGACAGACCAGACCTTGGTTCGCACCCGACTTGTACCCGTTTTAACTTGAACTGGGTTGATTTCCCATTCCCCAACTTAACCGCTCCCGCCAACTTAACCGTTCCCGCTTGTTTTCCCCGTCGTGCACTCCCTATAACTACCCACTCCCCAAAACTACCGCCACTCCCCTTAACTACCCACTCCCCATAACTACCGCCACTCCCCATAACTACCCACTCCCCATAACTACCGCCACTCCCCTTAACTACCCACTCCCCATAACTACCGCCACTCCCCATAACTACCCACTCCCCATAACTACCGCCACTCCCCTTAACTACCCGCAACTCCCTTAATTCCCCACTCCCCACAAGTCCCCTGCGTACGAAACCCCAATTCCCCAACCTTTCAGTTTCCCAACCGAACCCTTCTGCTTCCTCACCGATTCCGCGGAGGATCCAAGCGGCGAGACCAAGGAAGGAGAGGGAGACGTCCTCACATTCCTTGTAGCCGAACTCGCAGGATCGGATCACCTTTCCCTCCGACAACCGAGGTGAGCACGCTAGGGTTTTGCTTTCTTGCTCCGTTCTTGGTTGGAGCGGACGAGGGGGGGGGGGGGGAAAGGAAGAGGCGAGGGGCACCGCCGGAATCCGGCGCGCACGGAGCCCCGCATGCGGGTGCGGGCGGCACCGCATGCGGGCGCCGCCACTTGCGGGCGGCACCGCATGCGGGCTGCCGCATGCGGGCGCCGCCGCTTGCGGGCTGCCGCATGCGGGCGCCGCCGCTTGCGGGCGCCTCCGCATGCGGGCGCCGCCGCTTGCGGGCTGCCGCATGCGGGCGCCGCCGCTTGCGGGCTGCCGCATGCGGGCGCCGCCGCTTGCGGGCGCCTCCGCTTGCAGGCTGCCGCATGCGGGCGCCGCCGCTTGCGGGCGCCTCCGCATGCGGGCGCCGCCGCTTGCGGGCTGCCGCATGCGGGCGCCGCCGCTTGCGGGCGCCTCCGCATGCGGGTGCGGGCGGCACCACATGCGGGCTGCCGCATGCGGGCTGCCGCATGCGGGCGCCGCCGCTTGCGGGCGCCTCCGCATGCGGGTGCGGGCGGCACCGCATGCGGGCGGCCGCATACGAGCGCCGCCGCTTGCGGGCGTCGCCGCATGCGGGTGCGGACGGCACCGCATGCGGACATCGCCGAACACGGGCGTCACCGCATGCGGACGGCCGCCCGCTGCTAGTACGCCGCCCAGCCGTGCGGGGCCAGGCGCGTACGTGTGCGAATTGTGCGCATGGTGAGAGGGCGCCGGGCGCTCTAGTCGTTAATCTGACAAAGTCTTAAGTTGCTGACTCCTATATGACAGATTCGTGTAGGTCCGGGCGGGCACCCGAGACGCGAGAGAACCTTACATCAGTCAGGAGCGCGACAACAAGGTGGGTTTATGGTCGTGGCTGAGTATTGTGTTGGTAATCCGAAAGGGACTTTTTATTGTTAATCGGTACTAACACTGACGGTTTCTATGATGTACTATCTTACCCCGTGACTTGGTTACTTGGTTACTTGGTTACTTATGCTCGAGTTGCGACACGCGCACCCGCGATTTGGCCACCGCAAAGGGTGCTCTTTTCCGGAAAGGCGGTCTTCGACCCGTGTTACCCCACGAGGTGACGTAGTGGGGGCCCCCATAGGTGGGGGGTTTGAGGCAGCGAGGTGCGAGCGGTGCGACCTGTCGGGATTGGATCCCGACGAGGTCAGGTGTGCGACCGCCGGGATTGGATCCCGATGTGGTCAGGTGTGCGACCGCCGGGATTGGATCCCGATGCGGTCAGGTGTTACAGGTGATACTGGGGTTGCAGGTGTTACAGGTGGTGCAGGTGGTTGCGAGTTACCGTTACGAGTAGAGCGGTTGTTCCGGCCAGTCTTACTTTTGTGACTTGGTATTACTTTACTGTTTTAGTACTATTCTTATGATAGTGTCGCTGACTACCCACTCTGTGACAGGTACCTCCAGGGGGTAGAGGTAGGCGACGGTGAGGCCGAGGTGGTAGCAGTCGGGCTGAGGGAGCCCTAGTATGCTGTATCATTTACTTTCTCTGCATTTCATTCAGAACTGTAGGTTATTGTGTGGTTCTCGATACCCTTGTGGGGTCGTGTGGATGTTGAGTACTTTCTTGCTGGTTATGCACTACTATTTCCTTTATTGTTCCCGTTGGGCCCGTTTTCTAAACCTTGTGGATTTATGCCGTTTTCCAATCTGTTTTCAAAACCTAAGGCCGTGTGGGCCTGTTTTCAAAACGGTGAGTTTATACTTTCAACTTGACTGGCCACGGGTATTGTTTAGTCTTCATGCACCATACTACTTCGAACTGTTGTGACTAAATGGGGAAATGATTGCTTATGTTCGACTATTGTAACAGCCGCGACGCCGTGCATATACAGAGGAGACTCTGCCCGATTTTCGAGTAAATCTGTATATGTGGCGGGTCTGGGCACGCGCCGGGGAAGGAGGTTTTTAAACAAAAAAAAAAAAAAAAAAGATGTACGCACTTTACGCGTACTTTGAGGTATCGTTTCCGCTAAAATAAAACCCCCGGGGCGTGACACGTGTATACCCAAGAGGTGACGTAGTGGGGCCGCTATAGTTGTGGGGTTTTGATGCGCCAAGGTGTGAGCGGTGCGACCCGTCGGTTTAGTTGTCCGACGTGGTCGGGTATTGCAGGGTTGCAGGCGACCTGTCGGTTTAGTTGTCCGACATGGTCGGGTATTGCAGGGTTACAGGCGACCCGTTGGTTTAGTTTTCCGACGTGGTCGGGTATTGCAGGTTTACCGGTGTTCGTGTTATCTTTTCCCTCTTGGGAGGGTGGTTGCTCCGGATAGTTTACGGTCGGACGCATTTCTTTACCCTGCATTCTTTATTGTTATTATTACTTAGTCACTGACTTCCCACTTTGCGACAGGGTCCTACAGGGGGGAGAGTTAGGCGACGGTGAGGCCGCGGCAGGAGCTTCTGGGTCCCTGGAGACCCCGGGCTGTACTTTCTCCTTCTTTTTTCGCATTCCATTTACTATTTGTAGACTATTGTGTGGTTCTCGACACCCTCGTGGGGTCGGTGTGGATGTCGGTATGGTTCCTCGTTATTTATTGAATTTTCCCTTCATCTCTGTTGGCCGCTTTAAGAAAAAGAAAAGAGAAAACAAAAGAAAGGATTGCGAAAACTGTTTTCAAACTTGGGTGTCGTGTGGGCACCGATTTCAAAACCCTGGGGATTTTTGGATTGTGAAAATGGATTTCAAAACCTAAGTGTCGTGTGGGCACTGTTTTCAAAACCCTGTGGATTTATGCTGCTTTGGAAACTGGTTTTCAAAATCTGGGCGCCGAGTGGGCGCCGTTTCAACAATTGTGAATTTATCCTTTCGAACTGATCGGCCGTGAGATTTATTCAGTTCTGTGCTTGTGTGTATGTTAGAAACTGTTGTGATTGGATTGTTGACTGTGATTGGATTGTTGACTGTGTTTGGATGTTGTACTAGCCACGACGCCGTGCATATACAGGGGAGACTCTGTCCGTTTGCAGAGTGATTCTGTGTATGCGGCGGGTCTCGGCACGCACCGGGGAAGAAGGTTTTTCAAAAAAATTTACGCGCCAAATACATACCTTTTTTGGGATTCGTTTCCGCTGAAAGAAACCCCCGGGGCGTGACAGATTAAGATAGTATCAGAGAAAATCTTGCTTTACAATCACAACAGTTTGTGCCGACGTCCACAGGAATACCTCACTGGGCTACAAATGAATGGAATGGATAGGGTATAGGAAAGTACAACGCGAGTGATCGAGGGGGGGGGGGGAAAGTCTAAGTCCTTTTCTCTCGGTAGGTGGTTCGTTGCTGGTTAGCGGAGTCTAGAGCTGACTTATGTTTTCTGTTGTGTACAGACATGGCCCGTACTAGATCATCGGCCGAGGATACAGGGGCAGATGCGACGGCGTCGGCGGCCGCAGAGAACCAGCTCCTGCAGCAACAACTGCGAGAGATGGCGGGGCAGCTGGCGACCCTCACAGACCACGTGCGTCAGTTGACGCAACGGCAACCGGAGGCGACGGTGACTATCGCCACGACCCCTCCGTAGGGCCCAAGCGCGTCGGCGACGGGACGGCAGGTGACGGGGGCCGGGGCGGCAGTGGCCCCTCCACCTACTGCAGCAGCCGAGGTACCGCCAACCCAGGCTACGGCACCAACGGCAGTACCCGTGACAGCGACGACTGGACCGGCGCCGGGGACCCTCGGCGGGGGTATCCGGGGAGAGAGCGTGGTGACACCTTCCCCCACGGTGGCCGCCGCCGCCACGGGGGAGGGGTCAGTTCCGCAGACGGAGCGGGACCGAGTGCGGGCCAACTTGGCCGACTTTAAGAAATACGATCCACCCACGTTCGAAGGGGACAGGACCGATCCTTGGTTCGTCGAGAAGTGGGTGGGATCGATGGAAAAATTGTTTGAGGACTTGCTCATGGAGGATTGCGAGTGGGTTCCCCTAGCGGTCCACTTCCTAGAGGGGAACGCCCGCTTATGGTGGATGACGGTGCGCCCTGATCCCATAAAGGGCACCGTGCTCCGATCGTGGACGACATTCAAACATGAGCTATTCGGGGCCTTCTTCACTAACAGCGTCAAGAAGAAATTGGAGGATGACTTGAACCACATCCAGTAGGGAAGCAAGACAGTTATGGAATATCAGCGAGAATTCGTGCGACTGGCCAACTGCGTTCCTTTCATTATAAGGGACGAGTCCCACAAGGCGCAACTTTTCGTGGACGGCCTACGAAGTGATATTTTCCAGGTAGTGCAAGCAGCCGATTTGCACACTTTTCAGAAAGCGGTCGACAGGGCCACGGAGGTGGAGCGCGGGTTCGCCGTTACACGCGCCAGGAGGGAGGGCCCGGCACACCAGGAGGAAAGGAAGCGACAGCAACAGTACCCTGGGGGAGGCTTCTCTAGTGGGAGCCGACCCCCCCAAGCGGTGGAGACCACAGTCAGAATCTCGGAGCGCACCTACAGGAGGACCGAGGACGGGGGACAGGTCGTGTATCATATGTGGGGAGGGCATCGAGTGGGAGATTGCCCCCAGAGAGGTAATCATTGTTTCCGATGCGGAAAACAGGGGCACTTCCGCCGCGACTGCCCCTTAGCCTGGGGATCGGCACCCTCTGCAGCTTCTACGCCTTCGCCACAGCTTTCAGGGCGGGGGAAAGCTCCTATGGGGTCGACGTCTAGACCCCCTGCACCACGGCGAGCGGAGGATAGGCAGCCTCAATCTGGCGGGCGAGTTTACGCGATGACCCGCCAAGAATCGGACCCGCCGGAGGACGCACTAGCAGGTATTACTTATGTTTCAAATTCCCGCGCTAGAACTCTTTTTGATACCGGAGCGACACACTCTTTCATTTCTCGTGACTTCGTGTTTGTGCATGGTCTTGGGGAGATACCCCTTCAAAGTCTAATGACGGTCCAAACTGCGGGTGGGTCCTTGGAGGCGAATAGCCTTGTGGCCGCCTGCTCGATTAAGCTAGGGCGACTACCTTGCCCTTGGGATTTGGTGGTGATTGTTACGGAATTTGAGTTGGCGTAGTTTCGTGAAAGTCTCAAGTCTTGAAGATTGAAGGTGAAGAAAGTTGGATCATTTAACTCAATCTCAAGAAAGAAGAATTCAAAAGGATCAGGTATGTTTAACTAAAGATTTTGTGTGATCCGAATACTTTTTGTAGTGTAGAAACACTTGGAAGAATCTTTCATTGCATAAAAATCAAAAACTGGACTTGGGACATGTTCAGGATCCGGATCAGGTTGTTCGATCCGGATCCCGAAGGTGGTTCGTTCATACACCAGTTCAATCCGGATCGTAGTCTCTTGATCCGGATCCCGAACAGTGAGTTTACCATTTTCCTTGAACGATCCAGATCATGCTTCGCAATCCGGATCCCGAACGTTGATGTTTGGTAAACTGTATGAACGATCCGGATCATGCACTTCGATCCGGATCCCGAACCTTCGTTTTTCTGGAACTGGCTGACTCGTTACGACGATCCGGATCCTAGCTAGTCCGATCCGGATCGCCGTCCGTAAAATTTCCAGAAATGTTAGGTTTTTGATTCTTATCTCCTTCCTAGGGTTTCTAACCTATAAATACACCCTATGACTCTTTTTCTAGGGTTAATCTACTGTGAATCGAAATAGCCGTCATTTTCATATATCATCTTTTACGGCTATAGATCCACATATAGAGAAGAAAGGAAATCATTAGAGAATACTCTATGTTTCTTCATCTATATTGATTAGTTTGATTCTAGGTTTTCATACTCACATCTTGAGTTGAATCAAACTAATGAATACTTAGATGGTATTTTCGATCTATCTTTGATCTAAGTATTCGGCGGATCATCACCACCCAAAACAACGATTTACCCCAAAAATCGGCGCGTGGATTCGCGTGTCCTTGTGGATTCAAGGTTCAACCGCTCTCGTGGATTCGGAGCGAGGCACGTTCGTGGATTCGAAGGGTGCTATTGGGTGAAGACCGTGGATTCGGTCGGACGTCGTGGATTCGACGTTGGACGCCGTGGATTCGGCGTTGGACGCAGATCGTGGATTCGAGAAGCGTCGCGGAGCGAGCGGAGAAGATCCTCTAGGAGCGTATGGAAAAGGTTGAGTCGTAAGTGTGTACGGTAAATCACCTTGTACGTGTTTTAATTCTAGTGGATTTCTGCCGTGTTATCGGTCCCGTGGTTTTTTACTCCGGTGATGGAGTTTTCCACGTAAAAATCTTGCGTATTATTTTAATTTCCGCATTGGGTTTTATCGCAACGATTTTTGAGTGTTTATACGTTTACACCTATTCACCCCCCTCTAGGTGTTTTTTCCCCTATTTAGATCCGTATTACATATAACCTAACAAGTGGTATCAGAGCGGGAATAGGGTTGTAAACAATGGTTGAAGGTGGAAACATCAACCGACCCCCATTCTTCGATGGAACTAATTATGCGTACTGGAAAGTACGGATGAAAGCCTTTTTAATTTCCATCGACGAACGGGTGTGGCAATCGATTGAATTAGGATGGTCTAATCCAACTGAATTTAATGGTGATGTTCGCACCTTAAAACCTAGGTCGAAATGGACCAAGGAAGAGTTAGATTCATCTTCTTACAATGGCAAGGGAATTAATGCTATTTTTAATGCCTTATCTCAAACTGAATTCTCTCGCGTCTCGGCATGTGAGACTGCGAAAGAAATCTGGGATGTTCTTCAGGTTACACATGAGGGAACTAACCTCGTGAAGATTCAGAAACTGCAAATGCTTACGAGCATGTTTGACTCTATCTTAATGGCAGAAAATGAATCTTTCACGGACTACTATACACGATTGCAAGACATCGTAAACTCATGTGCTAATCTGGGAGAGAAGATTCCAGAATTTAAGATTGTAAGAAAAATCTTAAGAACTCTTCCTGAACGATTTCGCCCAAAGGTTACTGCCATTGAAACTATTAAACACCCGGACGAAATACGTGTAGAAGAATTAGTTGGTTCATTGCAAACTTATGAAATGACATTTACTACTAACAATTCTTCTGGAAAGGCATCCACTTCTAAGTCTTCAGGTTATGCGTTGAAAACAACTAAGGAAGAAGATGCGGATACATCCTCCTCAGACGATGACGAGAACCTTTCTATGGAGGAATTTGAGAAGCAGCTCGCTCTCTTGACAAGGAAGTTTCGCCGCAACTTTCGAAGGGGTAATTCAAGCAAATCTCCATCCTTCGGAAAGTCGAACAAAGGCAAGGGTACTTCAGGATACAAGTCAAGAAAGCAAGAGAACTTCTCAAAGGATAAGAAAAGCTTAGAAGGACAACTACAATGCTTCAAATGTCGAGGCTACGGCCACATTGCAACGGAGTGTCCTAACAAGTATCCGGCAAAGAAGAAGGCGATGCAAGTCGTCACTTGGGATGACAACTCAACGTCAAATGAGTCGTCTTCGAGTGATGAAGAAAAGAGCTCCACCGCATTCCACGCGTCCGTATCTTCACCCTTCATGTGCTTTATGGCAAATACATCTGAGTCGTTGTCCAACTCCACTGTTGAAAAGAACGCAACGGACAACGAATCGGATGATTCGGAAGGTGAAGATTTTGCTCTAGCCTACCACAGACTTTTGAGGGACTCAAAGAAAGTGGCTAAGCAAAACAAGAGTTTGAGAGGGAGAGTGCATGATCTCGAAGAAGAAGCAAAAAGAGCGACTTCTCTCTCAAACGCTCTTGAAGTGGAAAGGGAAATCCTGATAAAGGCAAATGCTTCCCTTCAAGAGTCCAATGAGCAACTTGAGAAGGAACATACAAATCTGGTGGATAACGCGAATCACTTCTCAAAGCTCTACAACGAGGCTCGACAGGATAACCTGGAAATGACAAAGACCATTTTCCAACTCAAGAATGACTTACAGCGATTCTCTTCAGGAAGGAGTAAGTTGGATAGACTTCTTGGTCTTGGTCAATCAAATAGGTTCGGCCTCGGATACACTCAAACTGGAAACAGTCCAAGTTCGAGTGAGACAGTTTTTGTGCCTCAGTCCGTATCTCCTCCTCCGACACCGGAATTCAAGACAAACAACGACAACAAACCTACTTCATCCTCTTTGGGATCGTCAAGATCTAAGGTATGTTTTCGTTGTGGTGTTTCAGGGCACATAAGAAGATATTGCAAGACGGGAGTCGAACGCTCATCTCAAAGACCACTTGCAACAACTACCAAAATGGCTCCACCCCGAAAATCAAAGCAAAACTTTTCAAATGAAAAGAGATTTGGTAGTTCATCGCGCAAGACGATTACCTCAAGGAACAACAATCGCTATAACAAGACGCCTTCACCTAGGCATATAACTTCTCGACCATTACCGACGCACTCCAAAAGGGTTTGGGTGCGCAAAGGTGAAATTTTCCCTTGTCTTGTTTCCAATGTTTCCTTGCATGCATATGATAGTTCGTCTTGGTATCTGGATAGCGGGTGTTCCCGTCACATGACCGGTGACAAAAATAGTTTTCAAAATCTTGAGAAAATCTCCGGAGGACACGTTGTTTTCGGAGACGGTCGATCTTCCAAAATTGTTGGAAAAGGGACGGTAGCTATTCCAGATGGCCCGATTTTGAAAAACGTCTTATTTGTTGATGGCCTTAAGACTAACCTCATAAGCATAAGTCAACTTTGCGACAATGGTTTTTCAGTTAACTTTTCATCTGTTGAATGTGTTGTAACTGATAAGGACCATGTCTTCTTTCTAAAAGGGGTTAGATCTGAAAACAATTGTTATGTTGTTCCTAATAAATTTTCTGAAAATTGTAACTTAGCCGCTTTGAATAATGAAACTCTTTGGCATGAAAGGCTAGGTCACTTAAACTTTAAGGAACTTACTAGAATTTCAAACAAGGACGTGGTCAAGGGGGTTCCAAAGCTTTTATTTAAACAAAACATTGTGTGTGGTGGTTGCCAAAAGGGAAAACAGTCTAGGACTGCACACAAGAACTTGAACCACGTTGGTACAAAACGGCCCTTGGAACTTTTGCACATGGACTTAATGGGGCCGACCCGTCAACCATCCTTGGGAGGTAAATGGTACATTTTTTTATTGGTTGATGATTTCTCTCGGTTTTCATGGGTAGCATTTTTAAAAGAGAAAGCTGATACGTTTGACTCTTTTCATGAGATTTGCCATCGTATTATGATTGAAAAGAATGAAAAGATCATTCGTGTTAGAAGTGATAGAGGTGGAGAATTCATAAATTCAAAATTCATTGATTTTTGCACTTCAAATGGAATCAAACATGAATTCTCGGCACCCTATACACCTCAGCAGAATGGTGTTGTTGAGCGCAAGAACAGGGTTGTTAAAGAGATGGCGCGTGTGATGCTTCATAGCCGGAATTTACCGCTACATTTTTGGGCTGAAGCTGTGAACACCGCTGTCTATGTCATTAATAGAGTTTACTTGCGCCCAGGAACTTTAAATACACCATATGAGCTGTGGTTTAGTAGAAAACCCAATATCAAATATTTTCGTGTCTTCGGGAGTCGATGTTACATTTTACGTGACCGTGAAAATCTTGGAAAGTTCGACTCTCGAAGTGATGAAGGGATCTTTTTGGGTTATTCTACGAATAGCAGAGCATATCGAGTATTTAACATTGAATCTAAGACGATCGTAGAATCTATAAATGTTAAAGTAGATGAAGCTTTTCACTTTGAAACTGGAAAATCTACCCTCGATATCTCTCTAGATGATGATTCTCCTGCTAGTGCATCTTCTCATAATAATACTTCCAATATTAATGATGCATCTAATGGTTCTTCTAGTTTATCTGATGTGCAGGAATCATCTCATATATCTCCGAGTACTCCGCTTCAACAAACGTTACGAATCTCCAAGGATCATCCGGAATCGAATATTATTGGAGATCCACAAGAAGGAGTCAGAACTCGGAGGCAGTTGGTTTGTGGATTCGCTTGCTACGTATCTTTAATCGAACCAAAGAACATAGATGAAGCTCTTCAGGATGACTACTGGATTAAAGCAATGCAGGAAGAGCTCCATCAATTTGAGCGAAACAAAGTCTGGGAATTAACGAAGCCTCCAAAGCAACACAATGTGATAGGTACTAAATGGATCTTCAAAAACAAGAAGAATGAGGATGGTACTATCATCAGGAATAAGGCACGATTAGTTGCTCAAGGCTACTCTCAAGTAGAAGGTATAGACTTTGACGAAACATTCGCCCCTGTAGCTAGACTCGAGTCCATTCGTATACTGTTTGCTATTGCTTGTCATTTTAAAATCAAATTATTTCAAATGGACGTTAAGAGCGCATTTCTAAATGGGTTTTTAAATGAGGAAGTTTATGTGGCTCAACCGAAAGGTTTTGTAGATCATAAACAACCTAACCATGTTTTTCGTTTGAAAAAGGCTCTTTACGGTCTAAAACAAGCACCGCGAGCATGGTACGAAAGGTTAACAAAGCACCTTTTGGAGAAGGGCTATACTCGAGGGGGAGCTGATAGGACTCTCTTTGTGAAGCATTATCAAAACAATTTCATTGTAGCACAAATATATGTCGATGACATAGTATTTGGCGCAACAAGAGATAACGATGCTTCTAAATTCGCGGAGACCATGGAAAGCGAATTTGAGATGTCCATGATGGGCGAATTGACTTATTTTCTTGGATTGCAAATTAAACAAAATGATGAAGGTATTCACTTGAGTCAATCCAAGTATGCAATGGAGTTGGTCAAAAAGTTTGATCTAAAAAATTGTAAAGATTTTCCGACTCCAATGGGAACTAACCACAAGGGACTTGGAAGTGAATCACATAGTGAGAATGTAGACGAGAAATTGTATCGAAGTATGATTGGAAGTCTACTTTACCTCATGGCTAGTCGCCCGGATATATCTTTTGGTGTTGGGATTTGCGCGAGATATCAATCAGCACCAAAGGAGGTTCACCTGAAAGCGGTGAAAAGGATCATCCGGTATATCAAAGGATCAACTAATTTCGGAATTTGGTATCCTATGGGAACAAGTTTGGATATTGTTGGATACTCAGATGCCGATTGGGCAGGATCAGTGGATGATCGGAAAAGCACGAGTGGTGCATGCTTCTATCTTGGCCATTGCCTTGTTGCATGGCACAGTAAAAAGCAGAACTGCATAGCACTCTCGACTGCCGAAGCGGAATACATTTCAGCTGGAAGTTGCTCAACTCAACTCATTTGGATGAAAAGCGTACTGAGCGACTTCCGCATTTCAGCATCTTCGGTAACAATACTTTGTGACAACACTAGTGCTATTAACATTTCTAAAAACCCTGTGTTGCACTCTAGAACAAAACATATTGAACTTAGATATCATTTTCTTAGAGAGCTAGTTGAATCAAATACTCTTCAACTTTCATATATTTCAACTGAGGATCAATTAGCTGACATTCTAACAAAACCTTTGGATCAAAAACGTTTTATTCAGTTACGAAAAGCAATTGGGATGCTTTCCTTGAAATAATCTTCTTTTTGAAATCTTTGCTTAGGATAGGTTTTGTATTTGTTTTTGTTTTGTTCATTATCTATGTTTGTACATAGGACATTAATTGAGCATAGATCATAATTGACTTTAATTGCATCTTTTCGCACATTTAGAAATTTATTATGCTTTTGCCATCATAATATTTCACTGTTGCAATGATCATTTATGTTAATTAAATCATCTTCTAAAGTGATCAAAGTCAATTTCTCTCTCTCTATGATCTCTTGGTATAGTCATTATCTTATTTGACTGCTTAGTCGAGTATGAAATCGAGATCAATATTTGGTTGAATATTTTATATCTTAAATAATTGATAGCCAATTGAGGGGTAGTCTTAGAAAAGGTAAAATGCTCAAAAGATGTGGAAAGAGTTACATCCCAATGAGGAGTGTGAAAACTACCACCACATGGAGGAAAGAGCTACCACCTCGGTCGTCCGAGTATTGTGTGCAGCTACCACATGTATACCAAGCATGGTTGTTCAAATTTTTGATTAAGTAAAATGCATGTTGAAATACTTGACTCTGTCAAATTTCAAGGTTGGTATAAGGTGGGTTTTTAATGAAAGATGCTCAAAGAGCCACTCTCTTCAACAGATTGTCTAGATATATTATCTACTATATTTGGGATTTCAAACATCTATTGATCTTTGTATTTCATTTTCTTTACTGAATTGATAATTTGATAAAGGCATTACTCATAAGATCAAGTTAGATGTGATTGAAGGTGTTCAACTTTAAGGGATTTAATTTTTGTAAATTTTCGTTTCATTTTTGGATATTATTGATAGATTTGGCATAATCTAATTCTTGTTGTATGAAACGATGATTTTTGTTTAAAGTTGATACACATTTGTGCTTACAATCTTTTTCTGGTTTTTCTTGAATTTCTCTGAAATTTTCTAAAGAAAAAGTTGGGGCCGATCCGGATTGGGCTAGGTGATCCGGATCCCGAACGCAGGAATTCTTCTGCGGGCTGACGATCCGGATTGTATCAGCCGATCCGGATCCCGAACGCAGTTTCTTACTGCGGGTAGCCGATCCGGATCGCAGTTATGAACTGATCCGGATCGCGGCTAGGTTTTATAAGGAACGAAAGGGGTTTTTGATTTCTTTACTCCAATCTTTTGTTCCAAAGTTTCCAGAGCCTCTCTCTCTAGATTTCATCCTTCCTGGAAGCTTTCAAACTCAGGTTCTTCAACTCCAAGTAAGTTTTATTGATCAAAATCTCGGTTTTTCACCGTTTTTCTCTTTCCCTCCTCAAACGTGATAAATTTCTTGGATCAACTTTGTTTGTGGATGGTTTTTGATCAAATTTCTTTTGAAATAAGAACTCTGGGTAGATTAGTTTTGATTATATGCTAGGTATTCTCCTGATTAACGGATTTTTAGGCTTCGATTTCTAAAATTTCGGTTTTAGGGCATATAATAAGGATTTTCGAAAATCATGCAATTGATCTATTTTTAAAAGTCCTTTTGCAAAACTAATTTGATTCTTAGTCTCTCTACATGATTATGATTGTTTGGGTACAATTTTTTTAAAATTTTTGAAAACTAAGAATTTTTCATGTGCTCTTGAGTTGGTCTACACAGGATTCTTTTTCTCAAGAAACCATTAGCAATGGTGATCACTTGGATTGTTTTTCTACTTGCGGCTATGGTTCATACAAGAGACACCGTCAAGCCCAAGAGGGCTAAGAAAGCTAAGAAAGCGAAGAAAGCTAAAGATGATTCCGATACAGAATCTGAAACGGAATCAATTAATTGGGATGAACTGCAAGTCGAAGCAACGACTGTACCGACTGCTTCAAAGGGAAAAGCACCTGCAGAAACATCAAAGGCTCCGCCCACTGCTGTTGAGAAAGGAAAAGCTCCAATGGAAGAAACTTCTGGGAAGACAAGAAGAAAAAGTATTGCTCGCAAAAGAGGGAGTGCACAAGGAATCTCCATTGAGCAACCAGCTGCTAGCCAAGCACCTCCACATGACTTTATCAGCTCGGCTAGGATTAAGGAAAATGAAGATGGAAGTGGAATTCAAAGTACTGAATCCCTCTCTAGAGCATACTCTGTACCTAGCGAATTCGCATGGACTGAAGACCAGCATGCATCATCTGCCTCTACAACTCGTCCAGCGACTTCCAAGAGAAACGCTCTAGCAGCTACTGTATTGGCCGCCATTCATCAGGACCAGAGAAGACTTTCTGCTGAGCAAGAGAAATTGGCATTAGGTCTCCGACAAATGGCTGCTGACCAAAAACAGATGAAAAAGAAATGTTCCAAATTATCGCGAATGCTGAAAGGAATCTTGAACAAGATAGACGATACTAGCTCAGATAGTTCTGATTTGGCTTGATCTTTTATGCTCTAACCCTTATCGTTAATATTGCAGGTTTTTAAGTTTTAAGTGTTAATTTTAGTTCTCAGGATTTTCTTGATTGTGAACTATTTAACTCTCCTTAAATTTTGTAATTTTGGCTTTGTTTGTGACAAAAAGGGGGAGAGAGTTAGAGAGAACTTTGAACAATGAATGATGAAATTGAATGATGAAATATCAAGGTACAATGATGATGTGAATGAACATCAAGGTAAGGGAACTTGAACAATGATTGTGAAAATCTTGATGATGAAGATTTTGTATACATCAAGGTAAGTATCCCTTCAACTTCAACTTTGGTTTTCATCTTGTGATTGTTTGCATGTCTCGACTAACTATTCGACTAACTATTTGGGCATGTAATATAACTAACAAGTTGATGTTGGACTAACATTGTGTGACATTTGGTTTTTAGTTGCATAGAAGATATGTTGGTTTTTGACTATGATTCTCTTACATATCTGAATTCTCAAATGTCATGATGATTAGATAAACTCTATCTCTGTACTAGGTTTTGTATGCTAAATATTCTTGAGGTATCTAACGATCTCTTTTTGTCAAGAATGATTTCTTTGTGCAGAGAGTACAGATGTCTAAGTCTAGAGTCTGTTTTAGGAGTTTATCTCATGTTTTTAAATTTTTTGGATCTCCATTGTAAATTTTTGTTGTATGGTGATAGCAACAAAAATATCTTTTTGAATTTTCTTTAGTGGATCTTTGTTTTGTCACGAAACCGCCAAAGGGAGAGATTGTTACGGAATTTGAGTTGGCGTAGTTTCGTGAAAGTCTCAAGTCTTGAAGATTGAAGGTGAAGAAAGTTGGATCATTTAACTCAATCTCAAGAAAGAAGAATTCAAAAGGATCAGGTATGTTTAACTAAAGATTTTGTGTGATCCGAATACTTTTTGTAGTGTAGAAACACTTGGAAGAATCTTTCATTGCATAAAAATCAAAAACTGGACTTGGGACATGTTCAGGATCCGGATCAGGTTGTTCGATCCGGATCCCGAAGGTGGTTCGTTCATACACCAGTTCAATCCGGATCGTAGTCTCTTGATCCGGATCCCGAACAGTGAGTTTACCATTTTCCTTGAACGATCCGGATCATGCTTCGCAATCCGGATCCCGAACGTTGATGTTTGGTAAACTGTATGAACGATCCGGATCATGCACTTCGATCCGGATCCCGAACCTTCGTTTTTCTGGAACTGGCTGACTCGTTACGACGATCCGGATCCTAGCTAGTCCGATCCGGATCGCCGTCCGTAAAATTTCCAGAAATGTTAGGTTTTTGATTCTTATCTCCTTCCTAGGGTTTCTAACCTATAAATACACCCTATGACTCTTTTTCTAGGGTTAATCCACTGTGAATCGAAATAGCCGTCATTTTCATATATCATCTTTTACGGCTATAGATCCACATATAGAGAAGAAAGGAAATCATTAGAGAATACTCTATGTTTCTTCATCTATATTGATTAGTTTGATTCTAGGTTTTCATACTCACATCTTGAGTTGAATCAAACTAATGAATACTTAGATGGTATTTTCGATCTATCTTTGATCTAAGTATTCGGCGGATCATCACCACCCAAAACAACGATTTACCCCAAAAATCGGCGCGTGGATTCGCGTGTCCTTGTGGATTCAAGGTTCAACCGCTCTCGTGGATTCGGAGCGAGGCACGTTCGTGGATTCGAAGGGTGCTATTGGGTGAAGACCGTGGATTCGGTCGGATGTCGTGGATTCGACGTTGGACGCCGTGGATTCGGCGTTGGACGCAGATCGTGGATTCGAGAAGCGTCGCGGAGCGAGCGGAGAAGATCCTCTAGGAGCGTATGGAAAAGGTTGAGTCATAAGTGTGTACGGTAAATCACCTTGTACGTGTTTTAATTCTAGTGGATTTCTGCCTTGTTATCGGTCCCGTGGTTTTTTACTCCGGTGATGGAGTTTTCCACGTAAAAATCTTGCGTATTATTTTTATTTCCGCATTGGGTTTTATCGCAACGATTTTTGAGTGTTTATACGTTTACACCTATTCACCCCCCTCTAGGTGTTTTTTCCCCTATTTAGATCCGTATTACATATAACCCAACAGTGATCCCCATGAAGGAGTACGACGTAGTGTTGGGCATGGACTGGCTCTCAAAGTACCAAGCAATCATTGATTGTGAGAAGCGGCAGGTGCGGCTACAAGAGCAGGGTTTCCCCGAACATGTGTACCTGGCGTGCAAGAGCATCTCCTTCCCAGCGGTCATCTCAGCGACACGGGCTAGAAGATTGGTGGAGGGTGGGTGTGTGGCCTACTTGGCATCGGTGGATCTAGTTACCCGACCCTCGGCGACACCTTCAGACATCCCAGTGGTGAGGGACTTTCTCGATGTCTTCCCGACGGAACTGCCCGGGGTGCCCCCTGAACGAGAGGTGGAGTTCCCCATCGAACTCCTACTGGGCACACAGCCTGTTACGAAGGCGCCTTACCGAATGGCCTTCGCAGAGTTGAAAGAGCTTAAGGCGCAACTTGAAGACCTCTTGGACAAAGGGTTTATCAGATCGAGTGTGTCACCCTGGGGCGCACCGGTACTCTTTGTGCGGAAGAAAGATGGAAGCCTGCATCTCTGCATCGACTACAGAGGGATAAATAAGGTTACGGTGAAGAACAAGTACCCCCTTCCCAGAATCGACGACCTCTTCGACCAGTTACGGGGAGCGACGGTCTTCTCAAAGATTGACCTGCAATTGGGTTACCACCAGCTCCGGGTTCGAAATGAAGACATTCCAAAAACCACCTTCCGGACCAGGTATGGCCACTACGAGTTCACGGTTATGCCGTTCGGACTTACGAACGCTCCCACAGTCTTCATGGATATGATGAACCAGATCTTCAGACCCTTCTTAGACCAGTTCGTAGTGGTCTTCATTGACGACATCCTGATCTATTCACCCACCGACGAGGAGCACGAGGACCATTTGAGAACGATTCTCCAGACTCTTAGGGATCAGAAGCTGTTCGCTAAGCTCAAGAAGTGTGATTTCTGGCTACGCGAGGTGGGATTTCTGTTACGGCATTTTGGTTTTGGCATATTTCGTGAGTCAAGTCAGTGAGTTGAGTCGGAGTCTTAAAGGGATCAAATTGTCAATCAGCATTCAAAGACTTAGAGAAGATTCAACAAGAGCTCAAGTTGACACTCAGTGTCTTGAGTCTTGAAGATTGAAGTTGAAGAATTGTGGATCAGTTACATCAATCTCAAGAAGAAAGTATTCAAGAGGATCAGGTATGTTTAACTAAATAATTGTGGTGATCCGAATACTTTCTTATAGTGTAGAAACACTTGGATGAACTTTTAATTGCATAATAATCAAAAACTGGTGTTCGGACTTGTTCAGGATCTGGATCAGAGCCAACGATCCGGATCCCGAAGGTTGTTGCTTCATACAAGACTTCGATGCGGATCCATGCAATTTCCGATCCGGATCCCGAATGTTAAGTTTTCTGATTTGTATGAACGATCCGGATCGGGCAATGCGATCCGGATCCCGAACCCTTGGTTTTCTGGAATCGTCAATCTCGGTACGACGATCCGGATCGCAGTAAATCCGATCCGGATCGCCGTCCTGAAAATTTCCAGATAAGGTAAGTTTTTGATTCTTATCTCTTTCCAAAGGTTTCTAAACTATAAATAGACACTTAGGGTTTCTCAAAAACGTGGGAGCTACGGCCGATCAACTTATAAAACACTTGAGAGCAACCCTAGAGGCTAGGTTTTTATCGTTCCTCTTTATAGCCTCTTTTAGGTCAATTCGATGGTTCTTTCAAGAACATATCTTTTGTCGAATTGATATAATCTTTGCTTAGAGATTTCTTCTACGGTTCCTCAATGAGAATCTAAGCAAAGGATCACCATCGAAGTCAATATTCTTATCGACTGAGTTTGCGTCGTGGATTCGACATGGCATCGTGGATTCGGTGTGCTAAAGGCGTTTCGTGGATTCGAAGCGTGCGTTCGTGGATTCGAACGTGAGCAGTGGACGGGCAAAACGGTGGAGCGCAAGGTCCAAGAAATTGAAGGAGGGGTTAAATCCGTGGAGACGGTAATCACCTTGTTATTCTTCTTTTCTTAGGGATTGTTATTGCGTGGATATCCAACCGGTCAGCGCAAGGTCCGAAGAAGCTGAAGGAGGGGTTTGAGTCCGTGGAGTCGGTAATCACCTTGTTATTCTTCTATTCTTAGTGGATTGTTATTGCGTGTTGGTCCCGTGGTTTTTCTCCTGGATTGGAGTTTCCACGTAAATCTCGGTGTGCTGTTTTTATTTTCCGCATTGGTTTTTATTTTGCACTGAGATTGAGTTTTTATGTATTACACCTATTCACCCCCCCTCTAGTTGTTTGATAGTACCTATTTAGATCCTTGTGGATCCTATAAAAATTTACAATTGGTATCAGAGAGGGTTTTAGGTTTATCTATCATGTTGGGTGAAAGTGGTAATATTTATAGACCTCTTTTTGATGGGACTAATTATGCTTATTGGAAAGTGCGGATGAGAGCTTTTCTCATCGCAATTGATGAGCGGGTATGGCAATCCGTGGAATACGGTTGGGTGCATCCTGTTGAGGAAGTAGGAAATTCTACTACCCCAAAACCTCGCTCTAGATGGTCCAAAGAGGAATTTGAAAGATCTTCTTACAATGGGAAAGGTATGAACGCTTTATTTAATTCTCTTTCCTCGACTGAGTTCACACGAATTTTCGCGTGTGAAACCGCAAAGGAAATTTGGGATATTCTCAAAATTACACATGAGGGTACTAATCTTGTAAAAATTCAAAAGCTCCAGATGCTTACAAGTCAATTTGACTCTATTCATATGGAAGAGTATGAATTGTTTACAGATTATTACACTAGACTTCAAGATGTAATAAATACATGTGCTAATTTAGGAGAAAAGATCCCGGAGTCGAAAATTGTAAGAAAGATACTTCGGACTCTTCCGGAACGGTTTAGGGCAAAGGTTACCGCCATTGAAACCGTTAGTCATCCGGATGAGATGTGTATAGAGGAATTAGTAGGTGCTTTGCAAACTTATGAAATGACTTTTCCTACTAATCAAGTTTCTTCCAAGTCTTCTTCTAAGCGTACAGGTATTGCATTCAAATCAACAAAGGAAGAAGATAGCGAATCGAGTTCCGACGATGAAATCTCTTTTGCCGATTTTGAAGAACAATTGGCGCGGATCACAAAGAAATTTCGTCGGAAGTTTTGGAAGAATCGAACCGATGGATCTTCATCCACGAAACCTTCTAAAGGATCATCGGGTTCTAAATCCTCTAACCTCAAAAGCTTTGCAAAACCTTCTAAAGAAAAAGAAAAAGATGATTTAGAAGGGGAAATCCAATGCTATCGATGCAAAGGCTACGGCCATTTTTCAACTAATTGTCCTTCTCCGAAATCATATAAAAAGAAGGCTTTGCAAGCGAAAACTTGGGACGATTCTACTTCTAATGAATCGACCTCAAGTAAAGAGGAAAAAATCGTTGCTTCTCATTTTCCCTCTTCTAATAATTGTTTATCATCATTAGTCACTGACTCTACTCCTTTGATTTTGTATGAAACATCAACAACCGGCGGAGAGTCATCAAGTGAGGGGGAGTCGGACGAGGAAGAACTCGTTGAGGCATATCAACAACTTCTTGCGGAATCTAAGAAGATGGCCAAGCATATCAAGAAGTTGAGGAAGCAACGACTTGAGAATCAAGACGAGAATCATGCTTTAAAGATAAAACTTCATGATCTCGAGGAGGAACAAGGACGTTTATTGAATAACAATAAAATCCTCCAAGAAAAGCTAAACCAATCGGAGACAAACGCTAAATCATATACGGACAAGATTGGTTTTCTAGAAAAATAGTTTGAGGAGATTCATGTCACCAATCAATCTTTGACCAAGCAAGTTCATGAACTTAAATCTGACATACAAAGGCTTTCAACTGGTTCCAAGAAACTTGATTGTATGTCCGGATTAGGTCAATCAAGCAAGGTTGGTTTGGGATTTAAAAAGAACCAAACTGTGAAGGCTTCAAGTTCCACAACTAAATTGAAAGGAAGAACTTGTCACCTATGTGGACTTGAAGGACATTTGGTGAAGGATTGCCCGAAAAAGAGAAAGAAGAATTCTTCGGCAACTTCATCTACGGAGCGAACTCAACGGAATCAAAAGACACATCAAGTCAAAGGAGTTCACTCAACCCACCAAAGGTCCGAGCCACAACATCAATCATACAAGTGGATCATTGCGAGGCAAAGACCTAAGGTGGACCAACAGTCAAAGCGGACAACCCCCGGCCACAACGAATCAAGACAACCCAAAATCCAGCGATTTTGGATTCGGAAAGGTGATATCTTTCCTTATCTTAAGTTCTAAATAGCTTATGACTGTATGTAATGCTTTGATTGGTTTTCCCTTCATATCTTTCTTAATCTTTGCATTACATGTTTTTCAATGCTCTTCATTTTTATACTTTGTTTTTGAACAAAAGGGTTTTTACTGAACAAGTGCATTGAATAAAAAGGGCTTCACTTTTATTCACTCCAAATTAATTTTATTTGGATTATCAACTTTACTCCTTAATCATAATCTTGAAGATACTTCATTATAGGAGTTTTTGATTTTATAAGCATCAAATTTTAGAAATCATGTGTGATCTTTAGATGCTTAATCTATCTCGGTTGTGTGAATTCATTGTGATAAACGTGAGACAACCGATAGACTAAAATTTGGGATTTAATTCTTTCACGTAAGAGATTGCATTCTTTCAAGGGTATTGAAATAATTTGCAAAAGATGTGGAAAGAGTTACATCCGAAAGGAGTGTGAAAACTACCACCACATGTAGGAAAGAGCTGCCACCCCGGTCGTCCGGTTTGTGTGTGAAGCTACCACATGTTATGGATGCTTGATAGTATTTTATGAGAAAATCTTTAGTTGAAGCATTTGGAGATTTATATGCAAAACTCTTATATTTTGAACAATCTCCTGGTTGGTATAAGGTGGGATAGTTGAAAGATGCTCAAAGAGCCACCCTTAGGTATTTTAGTGCTTATCTCAATTTGAAAGGGTAGAATTCAAGATTGATGTCGTTTGGAAATCTCCGTATGTCATCTTTGTAAATCCGTTACATCTTGATAGACTTTGGATCTCAAGATTATTTTTGATGACTTGTGTTTGATGAATATAACATGAAAAACGGTTTATAATGTTTTACCTTTATTTTTCATGATTTTGGAGTAAATCTTTTTAATTTTGTGAAATTAATTGGATTGAATGACATCTGTGTGAATTCACTGTTTAAAGCACTTAAATTGATTTCTTGATGGAATACAAATCGGTATTTGAAAAGATTCTAAAATCTGGATTTGTTTCAAGAAATTATTTGATTTTTGCTTTCTGGTACCGGTACGCAATCTGCATTTTTGTTATATACCAGAACTGAGCTTTTATCTCTCTTTCTCCATGAACTAATTTTGTTAGTAATTTCCTTTTGTCTAGTATGTTCACTGTTTGACAATTTGTGACAAAAAGGGGGAGAAGAGAAATGACGGAGATGAGATCATCAAGAGAGGACAAACGAAACGAAAATGGAAAAATGGGGGAGAACGGAAAATGATGATCGTACCACAAAGGGGGAGAACATAGATGCTCAAGAACATGGAGAACATGTTAGAGATGCTCAAGATAGGGGGAGACAAAGAAAAAATTGAAAGAGCAGAAAAACAAAAGAACCAAAAGGAAGACGGATCAAATGTAGGATTTTAATTTCTAACAACTAACGTTTGATTTTGTTTGGACTTTTGTTTTGCAGGAATTACATCACTTTAAGACTCCAAGTCCTAAGTCATAGAGTATGTTCTAGGACTGTTTGGTTCAAATGTAATTTTGTATTTATTGGATCTTTCACGCAAAGAAAATCAATGTTTTGGTGATGACATTGAGTTTCGATTTTTTTTGGTTTAAGATGAGTGACTTGAGCGCTTTTATGTATTTTTGGGTTTTGTCACGAAATTGCCAAAGGGGGAGATTGTTACGGCATTTTGGTTTTGGCATATTTCGTGAGTCAAGTCAGTGAGTTGAGTCGGAGTCTTAAAGGGATCAAATTGTCAATCAGCATTCAAAGACTTAGAGAAGATTCAACAAGAGCTCAAGTTGACACTCAGTGTCTTGAGTCTTGAAGATTGAAGTTGAAGAATTGTGGATCAGTTACATCAATCTCAAGAAGAAAGTATTCAAGAGGATCAGGTATGTTTAACTAAATAATTGTGGTGATCCGAATACTTTCTTATAGTGTAGAAACACTTGGATGAACTTTTAATTGCATAATAATCAAAAACTGGTGTTCGGACTTGTTCAGGATCCGGATCAGAGCCAACGATCCGGATCCCGAAGGTTGTTGCTTCATACAAGACTTCGATCCGGATCCATGCAATTTCCGATCCGGATCCCGAATGTTAAGTTTTCTGATTTGTATGAACGATCCGGATCGGGCAATGCGATCCGGATCCCGAACCCTTGGTTTTCTGGAATCGTCAATCTCGTTACGACGATCCGGATCGCAGTAAATCCGATCCGGATCGCCGTCCTGAAAATTTCCAGATAAGGTAAGTTTTTGATTCTTATCTCTTTCCAAAGGTTTCTAAACTATAAATAGACACTTAGGGTTTCTCAAAAACGTGGGAGCTACGGCCGATCAATTTATAAAACACTTGAGAGCAACCCTAGAGGCTAGGTTTTTATCGTTCCTCTTTATAGCCTCTTTTAGGTCAATTCGATGGTTCTTTCAAGAACATATCTTTTGTCGAATTGATCTAATCTTTGCTTAGAGATTTCTTCTACGGTTCCTCAATGAGAATCTAAGCAAAGGATCACCATCGAAGTCAATATTCTTATCGACTGAGTTTGCGTCGTGGATTCGACGTGGCATCGTGGATTCGGTGTGCTAAAGGCGTTTCGTGGATTCGAAGCGTGCGTTCGTGGATTCGAACGTGAGCAGTGGACGGGCAAAACGGTGGAGCGCGAGGTCCAAGAAATTGAAGGAGGGGTTAAATCCGTGGAGACGGTAATCACCTTGTTATTCTTCTTTTCTTAGGGATTGTTATTGCGTGGATATCCAACCGGTCAGCGGAAGGTCCGAAGAAGCTGAAGGAGGGGTTTGAGTCCGTGGAGTCGGTAATCACCTTGTTATTCTTCTATTCTTAGTGGATTGTTATTGCGTGTTGGTCCCGTGGTTTTTCTCCTGGATTGGAGTTTCCACGTAAATCTCGGTGTGCTGTTTTTATTTTCCGCATTGGTTTTTATTTTGCACTGAGATTGAGTTTTTAAGTATTACACCTATTCACCCCCCCTCTAGTTGTTTGATAGTACCTATTTAGATCCTTGTGGATCCTATAAAAACCTACAATTTCTAGGGCACGGGATCTCGGCAAAGGGAATAGCCGTGGACCCCAAGAAGGTGGAATCGGTGATCGACTGGCAGCCGCCGAAGACGGTGATGGAGATCCGCAGTTTCCTGGGCCTGGCGGGATATTACAGACGCTTCGTCGAGGGTTTCTCAAAAACTGCTGCCCCTTTAAACCGGTTGACCAGGAAAGGGGAGAAGTTTTTATGGACGGCTAAATGCCAGGAGAGCTTCGAAGAACTCAAAAGAAGGCTAACCAGGGCACCAATACTTGTACTACCAACACCCGGAGAAGACTATGAAGTGTACTGCGACGCATCAAGGATCGGCCTTGGGGGTGTGCTGATGCAACAAGGGAAGGTAATAGCCTATGCTTCCAGGCAACTGAAGGATTACGAGAGGAACTACCCAATACATGATTTGGAGCTGGCTGCAGTGGTCTTTGTTCTAAAGTTATGGAGACACTACCTCTTTGGTGTCCACTGTAACGTGTTTTCAGACCACCAAAGTCTTAAGTACCTGTTCACCCAAAAGGAGCTGAATTTGCGGCAGAGGCGGTGGCTTGAATTATTGAAGGATTACAATTTAACAATTCAATACCACCCCGGGAAGGCAAACGTGGTGGCGGACGCTTTGAGCAGGAAGGGGCAACCGGAAGAGGCGTCAGCACGCGCGATAACTGAGCAGAGCACCTTGATCGTGGAATTCTCACGACTGAAGTTGGAGGTGGTACCAGCAGGCACAGTTGCGCAACTTTTAGCTTTGGTGGTCAAGCCGACGCTATTCGAGAAAATCCGAGAAGGACAACAGACGGACTCGCACTTACAGCTCGTACGATACAAGATCTCCCCGGACCAGGAGAACGACTTTTGTCACGCCCCGGGGTTTGTTTTAGCGGAAACGATTCATAAAAGTCGAATGTTTGACGTGTAAATTTTTTTTTGTTTAAAAGAGAACCCCTCTTCCCCGGCACGTGCCCAGACCCGCCACACATACAGGATCACTCTGCAAACGGACGGAGTCTCCCCTGTACGTGCACGGCGTGGCGTTCAGTACATGTTCCAACATACACAGCCAATCAATCACAACAATTAACCAGCATTCTAAACTAATAACAGAAGAGCTTATGGCCGGTCAATTTGGAAAGGATAAATCCACAGTTTTGAAAGAGCGCCTACCCGGCGCTTACGTTTTGAAAGCTAGTTTCGAAATTAGCATAAATCCACAAGGTTCGAAAGCGGTGCCCACCCGACACCAAGTTTTGAAATCCCTTTCGCAATCCATAAATCCACAGGGTTTGGAAACCAGTGCCCACACGACACTTAGATTTTAAAAAACGGTTTTCGCAATCTTTTCTTTGGCTTCTGCTTTTTTTTTGATTTTTAAATGGCCGATAGAAATAAAAGGGAAAAATATTCCACCAGGGGCACTAAATGTAGCCCGTACCGACATCCATGCCGACCCCACGAGGGTATCGCGAACCACTCACATAACTACAAAGTAATGAAAAGCGAGAATAAAAGAATAAACACAGTCCAGGGTCCCCGGCGACCCAGCTGCTCCTGTCCCGTCCTCACCACCGCCTACCTCTCTCCCCGTCTGGACCCTGTCACGAAGTGGGATGTCAGTGACGCAGAAATAGTAAAGCATGAGAACATAGTAAAACAAACCGTGAAGACAACTGGAGCAACCACCCTCCCAAGGAGGAAAGGCAACCTGTACACCTGCATCCTGTAATACCCGGGCACGTCGGACAGCTAAACCGACGGCCCGCACCGTACCTGCAGAAACCCGACCACGCCGGACAACTAAACCGACGGGTCGCACCGCTCGCACCTCGGCGCCTCAACCCCACCACTAATAAGGGGCCCCACTATGTCACCTCGTGGGTATACACGGGTCATAGACCACTTTTCCGGAAAAGCGCACCCTTTGCGGTGGCCAAACCGCGGGTGCGCGTGTGGCAACCTCGAGCCAAGTAACCGTAACCACCATCATGTCAGCATCATAATATAAATAACAAGAGTAATGAGGTAAATGAAGTAAAGTGCATAATCGAAAACGAGGTAATATTGCGCGCACTCGAAGGTGGCCCGCTGACATATAAGGGTTAAAAAGAGAATCACCGTCGGTAACTGACGCTAATCACTATAGCGATCCCACTAACATGCATAAGCTATCGCCCATCATTATTCAACCCCAGTACACTTAGAATAGACCCCGTCCAACATGATAGAATTTAGAGGCTAGGAATAAAGTAAATACAACCCACCTGAATGTAGGCCGATCCCGAACTCCCGCTAGACTACCGGGAGGCTGGTGCTGAACTGCTGGGCCCTGAACAGAGACTGTAGTCAGAACTAGACTCACATATACCCGTCCCGACGACACGACAGTAACAGAGTGTTTATACGGGGCAATATTGCCGACTTACCGCACAGAATCTAATTCTCGATCAGTGAGGACCTACTGAACTCTAACAAGATGCCTAGTAGGCGTGTCAACGCTGTCTAAGGATAGCCAGTAAGTCCGAAACGCATTTTAGTCCAAAAAGTATTTTAATTTGCCTAAAGTTATGCATTAGTCCGATGTTTCGACTCGTTCTCACAATCCGGGAGTCCAAAAGCTGCGCCGTAACTTTCAGCGCGTTTGTTACGACGAGACGGAGGCCGTGCTCACAATATTTGGGCCGAGACCAGGCCCGTTTACAAGTTGGCCCAAAAACACAAGGGCCCCAATTTAGTAATGTTGCGACTTAATATATACTTGGTCTGCATGTGATCTAACTGGAGCATGGTATACAGTAGGGACTGAGGGTAATGGGGCTCACCTTGCGCGTGTCGGAGGCCGGCCGGAGAGTCGCCGGAGCAAGATGGGGCAACCACCAAAGAATGAGCAAGGCTCGGCTTGGGCAAGTTGGGATCAAACCAGGCTCAGACCTGCAGCAAGGGTGAGCATCGGGTTACTTGGAGTCCCAGAAGGTCTCGGGTCCACGCGGGGTCGAGCCCCGGCGGCCGGAGGCGGCGACGGCCGGAGATGAGCCCGGGAGGCTTAGCTCGGGTGCAAGCTTTAAGACCAAACTACAGGGGGTCTCTGGCCTCAAAATAAAACCATGGAGTTCTTATAGTGGAGGTTTAGAGCCTACCTGTCGAGGTGGCCGGAGTCCGGAGCGCCGGAGTTGGCCGGGGACCGAAGCTAGGGGTTGCTCGGGTGCAATGCTGGAGGTAAGGATCCCGACATTAGATCTTGCATGCAAGATGATGGGGGAGCTCTAGAAGGTCCAAGGAGCTTACCTGGGTGGTTCCCCGGTGCCGGGAAGCGCAGGCAAGGCGAGGTGGCGGAGCTCGGTTGAAGCTCCAATGCCCAACAATGGCGGTTTCCGGCCGACTTGCTCCGGGCCGGAGCAACTTGGACCAAAAGGGTCCACTCGATGCCAGGAGTCTTCGGGTGCAGTTGGCCGGCGATGGGAGGCAGCGGCGGCGCCGGACGGCCGAGGTCGGCTAGTTTGAAGAAAACCAATTCCTAGGGCTTTCTCGCGCGGCACCGATTCTGATCCGATCGAGCTCAGATCTTGTGGAGAGGTTGCAGTCGTCAAGATTACGAGGTTCAACGGTGCTGATCGCGATCTCGAGGGTCGGATGACGGCGGCGCGCGCGGTCGGCCAGAAAACGATAATCTCCGGCGGGGTGGCTTCCGCCGGCGATCGGGACGACGGCTGTGGCTGGGTCTGCACCCGAGGGGTGGCCTCGATGTCAGGAGTGCAAGGGGTGTGCCCAAAAGCCGAAATAAAGAGAAGCGTCCCAAGAACTCACCTTCGCCGGAAATTCAAGAAAAAGGAGAGGACGGCCGCCGCGGCGCACGGCGGCGGCGGCGCCCGGGTTCACCTCCACTCGGGTTCCGCTATGCCGAGGGTCTCTCCAAAGGGGTCTGGGATCAGCCAAGCTCCTCGTACGGGTCTCCCTTCCTCCAACCGAGAGGAAGAAGAAGGCTTGATTCCTTCTTCTCCGGCGACGGGGGAGACGGCGGCCGGTGCGGCTGGGTCCGAGGGGAGCGGCAGAGGAGAGGAGTTTGTTGATGTTAGCGGCTAGGTCTAGGGTGTAGAGGCTTAGGTTTCCTAGGGCATTGCGATTACACCCCTATATATGTATATATACATAGGTTGATCGAAATTGCAATATAACCCCTCTACAAGTGGTATTTCACCCTAGGTCCCTCACAGCATCACTAATTTCTCACTTAGGTCCCTCCCTATACAGTGGCACGCTTTCCGAGGCACGTTTAATAGGGATTTAAAATGCAGAGTTCGCCTTTTTCGACGTATTTTACGCTTTTCGAGGTGATCCGGTCGTCGAAACGGAAAATGGACTGCGCCATGACGTCCGGCTCGACGAGACCTATCAGGTAGCGATTTCTAATTTTCGAAAAACTGCCCGGATAAAATCTCGGTCCATAAATACTGTGTCCAAATACCGTTTTCGCGCTTTTCGAGATTCCAGAGTCGTCAAACAGAATTTTCGACTGCGCCATTGCGTTCAGAACAATGAAACCGTTCGAAATGACTACCTGGATCACTATATTCGGATTCCGAACAGTGAATTAGTCAGCGTTGCAACCGCCGTAGTCCCGAAATTGAGGTTTACTGTTCATCTACAGTGGCCACTTAAGTGACACTGTGCACAGGCACTGTTACAATGATTGCGTTTATTTACTTGCTTCTTCATCGGTTTCAGGAAGATCCGACCGTCAGACCGAAAAGAGCTGAATATGAATCTCGCTCAGTTCGACGAGACGATCGCAACGGTCAGCTCGGATTTCCAAGATCATGTCCGGATTGGAAAGTAGCCTTTTTGTCTCGTAAAGCGTGCAATTCGCACACTGGCAATTGACTAAATAAATCAACATAGGTCTTTTGAAATCAAAACCAGGTCAAAAATCTCACCTTTTTGGCTATTTATTAAAAATAAAATATTTCGAGTTCTCACATCACTTACAACTTAAAAGAAGTTTCGTCCCCGAAACTTACAACTTGAAGGAGTTTCATTCCCGAAGCTTACATCCTGAAGTCATACTCTGTGAAAAAGCTCAAAAAGCTTAATCGAGGGCTACAAGTCAGTCGCAAGGTATCTACAACTCTCAGGCTACTAATTTAGACCCAATCTGATACTCCCCATTACAGGGTAGAGTATTTCCTCAGTTCTTTCGACAGTCCGTTGCCTGCAGCCAACGTGCTTACCAAAAGGAACAGCGAAATACCATAGATCTGTCGCCAACAACTAGTTGGGGACGTAACTCCTATCGGAAGGTATATCACATACCTCCCAACACGATCTCAGTGCTAAAAACATAACCTTTATCAAGGATTACTACCACCTCGTGGTCACAACCATCACCATGACTAACACATAGGCGAGTCCACGTCGATCCACAAAATCTGTGCAAACGGTGGGGTCAATTTGCATCCGCCCCCAAACAGGGTTACTATCGGGCCCATAGGCCAACGAATTAAGACACGGAGACACTGAAGGGTCAGCAACTTGTTCAACCCCTAAGCAAACTGTGAGGCTAGTGCAACAATAGCAGTCATCTACTGCTGTGCCATCAGCTGGACGATTACGAAGAGAACAGTGATTTAACCCTTAACCACCGTAACTGATCCGAGCACTCTGGATCCATTGAAACATCAAGCCCATGGCCAAAACCCTGGCCGCGGCTAACCCTGCACTAACAATGATCCCAAAAATCAGAGTGCGTACGACTAATAACCGAAACAGCGAGACTCAACTGTGTGAAACACACTCGGGGCTCCAAACCATTATGCCAATACCCTGCGCTCTCTCGTGAACGCAAGTCACCCTAGGGCTCGCTCCTAACCAAATACCCAGGTATCGAACCGGGAAGGCAGACTTTCGTGCATCGGAGACTGTGCAATTCACGTACCGGTGTGCAAATCGCTAAGGTTAGATCTGCTTCCTCGCCCGTAAGCACACCCGACCGGAACAGTCGACGAAACGAAAGGTAGAGCTAAAGGCAGGGGGGGGCTCGCAAGGGTCTGGTAGGGTCGGGTTGCTCCGGCCCAAACGGTGCTTCTACATGGCCAAGGGAAGGGAAGGCAACAAGGAAAAAAAAAAAAAAAAAAAAAAAAAAAAAATAGAAAATAAAATGAAGTAGTACCTGTCATTCCCTATTTCGGGACGACGCGTCGTCTGCCGGGGCGGCCGGGGGAGTCCGCCCACAGTCCTTGGGCCAGCGTCGCACCGCGTGTTGGGGTGGGGGTTTGCTGTCTAAAGAGTCCGCGCATCGTTGGTCGTCGGGCGAGTTCTTTGTCTGCACGGGGGCCGCCGCGCTCTCTGTTCCTCTTGGCGGTGGTGGCACGGCGGCGGAGGCGGGGGTGGGCCCCTGGGGGCAGGAGAGGTGATTGTGATCTGGCAAGCCGCACCGGTTACAATAGTGGTACCTCCAAGTGCATTCCGTCACTGGGTGCGCGCCCTTGCAGATGACGCAGGGTCCCGGTTGCACGTGCGCGCTCCCCTTAAGCCCTCGTTCGACCTTCGGTGCTTGCGTCGGGCGTGGATTAGGTCGGCTCTCTGGATCGGTGCCCCCTTGAGGGGTGGAGGCGGCGGTTCCCTTGGGCTCGACATGTCGCGGCGCCGGGGGTCTTCTGACAGACGGCTTCAGAGGGCACTCGTAACGCGTGTGGCCCGGCCTGCCACATCGGAAACAGTGTCCGTCCCGCCACGGGCAGCTCGTCATGAGGTGTGCGTTGCCGCATATGACGCACGGTTTCTGCGGCCTAGGTCTCTCCTCCGTCGTCTGCCCGAGGTTCTGCCCGGCTCTCGGGCGTTTGCTCGCCCGGCCCCTCCGATGGGGGTCCCCGGCCGACTCGGGGTAAGAGCATTCCTGCCGGGCGCACTCTGCGTTGGCGTGCACGGTCAGGTTAGTAGCCTCCTGGACGGCGGGAGGGCCCGTCGGTGGCATCCCGGGAGGGGCAACGCTTCTGCTGCCGCCCCGGAACCGGTCGACGCCCTCGAGTTCCTGTGTCAGCACGCTCAGGCGCTCCGCGAGAGTCAGTAGTTGCCCAGCCACGTCGCGCAGCTGGTTGCGGAGCAGGCGATTGGCTTCGTCGGCGATATCCATTTCCGTCGTCGGTTGCTGGCTGAGTCGGCCCTCGATCTGTATGCACACAAAGAAGGTCGGCTTTAGTCTTTGCTAATCATCAACGGTACAACGCACCACTTAGCGGGGGAAAGGACTCGGACTCTGACTCTGTGTCCCCGGCCGATGATCTAATACGGGCCATGTCTGTCGCACGCCACAAGAGTCAACCCTAGCCCACCTTACTAACAATAACCATAAGGTGAAAGAAAGGACTCAACTCCCCCCCCCCCCCGGTCCCTCACGTTCTACAGTCCTATGCCCTACCCGTTTCATTTGTATGTAGGCATGCGAGGTTTGTCCACGGATGTCGGCACTAACTGTTGTGATTGAAAGAACTCTCTGATACCATTTAATCTGTCATGCCCCGGGGTTTGTTTTAGCGGAAACGATTCATAAAAGTCGAATGTTTGACGTGTAAATTTTTTTTTGTTTAAAAGAGAACCCCTCTTCCCCGGCACGTGCCCAGACCCGCCACACATACAGGATCACTCTGCAAACGGACGGAGTCTCCCCTGTACGTGCACGGCGTGGCGTTCAGTACATGTTCCAACATACACAGCCAATCAATCACAACAATTAACCAGCATTCTAAACTAATAACAGAAGAGCTTATGGCCGGTCAATTTGTAAAGGATAAATCCACAGTTTTGAAAGAGCGCCTACCCGGCGCTTACGTTTTGAAAGCTAGTTTCGAAATTAGCATAAATCCACAAGGTTCGAAAGCGGTGCCCACCCGACACCAAGTTTTGAAATCCCTTTCGCAATCCATAAATCCACAGGGTTTGGAAACCAGTGCCCACACGACACTTAGATTTTAAAAAACGGTTTTCGCAATCTTTTCTTTGGCTTCTGCTTTTTTTTTGATTTTTAAATGGCCGATAGAAATAAAAGGGAAAAATATTCCACCAGGGGCACTAAATGTAGCCCGTACCGACATCCATGCCGACCCCACGAGGGTATCGCGAACCACTCACATAACTACAAAGTAATGAAAAGCGAGAATAAAAGAATAAACACAGTCCAGGGTCCCCGGCGACCCAGCTGCTCCTGTCCCGTCCTCACCACCGCCTACCTCTCTCCCCGTCTGGACCCTGTCACGAAGTGGGATGTCAGTGACGCAGAAATAGTAAAGCATGAGAACATAGTAAAACAAACCGTGAAGACAACTGGAGCAACCACCCTCCCAAGGAGGAAAGGCAACCTGTACACCTGCATCCTGTAATACCCGGGCACGTCGGACAGCTAAACCGACGGCCCGCACCGTACCTGCAGAAACCCGACCACGCCGGACAACTAAACCGACGGGTCGCACCGCTCGCACCTCGGCGCCTCAACCCCACCACTAATAAGGGGCCCCACTACGTCACCTCGTGGGTATACACGGGTCATAGACCACTTTTCCGGAAAAGCGCACCCTTTGCGGTGGCCAAACCGCGGGTGCGCGTGTGGCAACCTCGAGCCAAGTAACCGTAACCACCATCATGTCAGCATCATAATATAAATAACAAGAGTAATGAGGTAAATGAAGTAAAGTGCATAATCGAAAACGAGGTAATATTGCGCGCACTCGAAGGTGGCCCGCTGACATATAAGGGTTAAAAAGAGAATCACCGTCGGTAACTGACGCTAATCACTATAGCGATCCCACTAACATGCATAAGCTATCGCCCATCATTATTCAACCCCAGTACACTTAGAATAGACCCCGTCCAACATGATAGAATTTAGAGGCTAGGAATAAAGTAAATACAACCCACCTGAATGTAGGCCGATCCCGAACTCCCGCTAGACTACCGGGAGGCTGGTGCTGAACTGCTGGGCCCCGAACAGAGACTGTAGTCAGAACTAGACTCACATATACCCGTCCCGACGACACGACAGTAACAGAGTGTTTATACGGGGCAATATTGCCGACTTACCGCACAGAATCTAATTCTCGATCAGTGAGGACCTACTGAACTCTAACAAGATGCCTAGTAGGCGTGTCAACGCTGTCTAAGGATAGCCAGTAAGTCCGAAACGCATTTTAGTCCAAAAAGTATTTTAATTTGCCTAAAGTTATGCATTAGTCCGATGTTTCGACTCGTTCTCACAATCCGGGAGTCCAAAAGCTGCGCCGTAACTTTCAGCGCGTTTGTTACGACGAGACGGAGGCCGTGCTCACAATATTTGGGCCGAGACCAGGCCCGTTTACAAGTTGGCCCAAAAACACAAGGGCCCCAATTTAGTAATGTTGCGACTTAATATATACTTGGTCTGCATGTGATCTAACTGGAGCATGGTATACAGTAGGGACTGAGGGTAATGGGGCTCACCTTGCGCGTGTCGGAGGCCGGCCGGAGAGTCGCCGGAGCAAGATGGGGCAACCACCAAAGAATGAGCAAGGCTCGGCTTGGGCAAGTTGGGATCAAACCAGGCTCAGACCTGCAGCAAGGGTGAGCATCGGGTTACTTGGAGTCCCAGAAGGTCTCGGGTCCACGCGGGGTCGAGCCCCGGCGGCCGGAGGCGGCGACGGCCGGAGATGAGCCCGGGAGGCTTAGCTCGGGTGCAAGCTTTAAGACCAAACTACAGGGGGTCTCTGGCCTCAAAATAAAACCATGGAGTTCTTATAGTGGAGGTTTAGAGCCTACCTGTCGAGGTGGCCGGAGTCCGGAGCGCCGGAGTTGGCCGGGGACCGAAGCTAGGGGTTGCTCGGGTGCAATGCTGGAGGTAAGGATCCCGACGTTAGATCTTGCATGCAAGATGATGGGGGAGCTCTAGAAGGTCCAAGGAGCTTACCTGGGTGGTTCCCCGGTGCCGGGAAGCTCAGGCAAGGCGAGGTGGCGGAGCTCGGTTGAAGCTCCAATGCCCAACAATGGCGGTTTCCGGCCGACTTGCTCCGGGCCGGAGCAACTTGGACCAAAAGGGTCCACTCGATGCCAGGAGTCTTCGGGTGCAGTTGGCCGGCGATGGGAGGCAGCGGCAGCGCCGGACGGCCGAGGTCGGCTAGTTTGAAGAAAACCAATTCCTAGGGCTTTCTCGCGCGGCACCGATTCTGATCCGATCGAGCTCAGATCTTGTGGAGAGGTTGCAGTCGTCAAGATTACGAGGTTCAACGGTGCTGATCGCGATCTCGAGGGTCGGATGACGGCGGCGCGCGCGGTCGGCCAGAAAACGATAATCTCCGGCGGGGTGGCTTCCGCCGGCGATCGGGACGACGGCTGTGGCTGGGTCTGCACCCGAGGGGTGGCCTCGATGTCAGGAGTGCAAGGGGTGTGCCCAAAAGCCGAAATAAAGAGAAGCGTCCCAAGAACTCACCTTCGCCGGAAATTCAAGAAAAAGGAGAGGACGGCCGCGGCGGCGCACGGCGGCGGCGGCGCCCGGGTTCACCTCCACTCGGGTTCCGCTATGCCGAGGGTCTCTCCAAAGGGGTCTGGGATCAGCCAAGCTCCTCGTACGGGTCTCCCTTCCTCCAACCGAGAGGAAGAAGAAGGCTTGATTCCTTCTTCTCCGGCGACGGGGGAGACGGCGGCCGGTGCGGCTGGGTCCGAGGGGAGCGGCAGAGGAGAGGAGTTTGTTGATGTTAGCGGCTAGGTCTAGGGTGTAGAGGCTTAGGTTTCCTAGGGCATTGCGATTACACCCCTATATATGTATATATACATAGGTTGATCGAAATTGCAATATAACCCCTCTACAAGTGGTATTTCACCCTAGGTCCCTCACAGCATCACTAATTTCTCACTTAGGTCCCTCCCTATACAGTGGCACACTTTCCGAGGCACGTTTAATAGGGATTTAAAATGCAGAGTTTGCCTTTTTCGACGTATTTTACGCTTTTCGAGGTGATCCGGTCGTCGAAACGGAAAATGGACTGCGCCATGACGTCCGGCTCGACGAGACCTATCAGGTAGCGATTTCTAATTTTCGAAAAACTGCCCGGATAAAATCTCGGTCCATAAATACTGTGTCCAAATACCGTTTTCGCGCTTTTCGAGATTCCAGAGTCGTCAAACAGAATTTTCGACTGCGCCATTGCGTTCAGAACAACGAAACCGTTCGAAATGACTACCTGGATCACTATATTCGGATTCCGAACAGTGAATTAGTCAGCGTTGCAACCGCCGTAGTCCCGAAATTGAGGTTTACTGTTCATCTACAGTGGCCACTTAAGTGACACTGTGCACAGGCACTGTTACAATGATTGCGTTTATTTACTTGCTTCTTCATCGGTTTCAGGAAGATCCGACCGTCAGACCGAAAAGAGCTGAATATGAATCTCGCTCAGTTCGACGAGACGATCGCAACGGTCAACTCGGATTTCCAAGATCATGTCCGGATTGGAAAGTAGCCTTTTTGTCTCGTAAAGCGTGCAATTCGCACACTGGCAATTGACTAAATAAATCAACATAGGTCTTTTGAAATCAAAACCAGGTCAAAAATCTCACCTTTTTGGCTGTTTATTAAAAATAAAATATTTCGAGTTCTCACAAAATGTCTCTCCCAGCTCACCAAATAAATACAACCAGCTGGCTAAAGCCAGACCCAAAATAAAAGAAATTAAAACTATCTGAGTGTATAGGGGATACGACCAAAATACAGCTATGCTCGCAGACGGGGTAGATGACTATCTAGTCCGCTATCCTCTTAGCTCGATCTGCCGAAAATGGCCCAGCTACTCCCGCAGAAGACTGCAAAACAAGGGAGAACAAAAAGAAGAAGGACAATGGGGGTGAGAACTACTAGATAAACCAGTAGCCTCCCCTAGTGGGTAAAGCCTCAAACTCTGACGTACCCACTAGGACTACTAGAGGCAAGAAGGGAAGAACAGTGGTAAGCTATAAAGGCTGCTGATAAAAGAAAACTACCACTACTATGCCTCTAAATGCCATGCCGAACGAAATGACTGTATGTATGCATCAGTATCTAACATGCCTGCCTGAATAAACCCAATCGATGGACCAGTAAGAACTGGTATTGCCTGCTGTGCCTGCCGTATCGGGTATGCTGGCCAACGCATAACACCGATGTAAAGAAGGAGTCTCAAGGACTCAAAGCCTGCCTGTCGCACACTCCAGAGTGGCACTCGAGGGGAGCGACCCACACGAGCAAAGTATCTCAGTAACAAGTATCATAAGTATCATAAAACAGCAGGACTGGATCACGACTCTGATCAAAGTGGGAAAACCCATCCACTAAAGACAGCCCGATCGCCAATCTGATGCAAAAGTACTCAATGAGTGGGAAACTCCATCCACTAAAAGAAATCCGATCCCCAATCTGATGCACAAGTAAACATCCGGTCAACTGCCTAATATCCGCGGTTGCCGCAACACCCCACAAGTCCAAAACCTGATAAAGTAATCAACATCTGGCCAACCGCCTAATGTCCGCGGTTACCACAATGCCCCACAATCCATAATCGAGTCTAACCTGTCCCAGACTCTATGGCCTCAACTACACTATCCCGAACCCCTGCTCAAACTCGAGCAACATGCATCTGAATGAAAAGGAGAACAACGAGACATAGCTTCTCCTAAGTCAAGTCCCAATAATAGTGTAGCAATAAATAGTGGCCTAACTAGATGTCCATACAAGCATGCAAATGTCCTCTTTTTAAAACTAAAAAAGGTATTTAATATTCATTTTAAAAAGGATAATTCTTGATGTCCCAACATGAAAAGTCATTTTGCATGCGAGGTTATGCTATAACATTTGTTACACCAATAATGTCCCAATTTAACATAGATAAGTTGTCACATAATCTGTGGGGTCAACACATGCGATTCTCAAATAGGATATCAATTATCACTTTTAATTTAGGGGATCTCTAATATTCGAAGTGAGCAAGTCAAAAATAAGGTAAGCAACAACCACCCACCTCGAAATGTGCAATCCACACCCAAAAAGGCTCCTCGCTGTCCACAATCCTCTAACTCCGCAACCCGCCGAAAACAGTGCACTACTGCACAAAACATCGCACCTGGTGTAAAAATAATACTCAAAATACTGCCTTTGCTGTTTTTCCAAACAGCACGGAAAAGGAGGAATTTTCACCTCTATACAGTGCTCCAAAAAAATCCAGAAAAATCACGGTTGCGTTCCTTACGACGAGTAGATCTAAAATGAGTATTTATATGCCTTGATCCGATGCTCATAGACCGAGATAAAAATCGAACAAGCCCATGCTGTCCAAAAATCCACCACAGAAAATAGGGTCAAAATGTGTCTCGGGAACTATGCCAAAAGTTCGAAACGGAGCAAAGCGGTCAACACAAAAATCGAAGCCTTACCACTTAGGAACGCGCTGTCGCAGAAATCGCCCAAAAATTCCGCCTGGTTTGCGCACAGGAAATTTCCGACTGAACTGCGACGGAAACGGGCCGAAAAAGGGAAACGTCGAGGCTCACTGTAAAACCAAGATCGCCGCTGCCGAGCCTCCAAAAATCCTGGGGATTCACCACAAGATCAAAAATATCAAGAGGAACAAGTTTCCTAAAGAGCTCTCCCTCTCAATCTCTCTCTAAAATTCGGAAAGAGCAAAAAGAGAGAGGGAGGAGGGTATTTATAGGCCAGCCCAGCCCACAAAAGCCCGAAAGATTTCGGGCGCCCGAATCTTTCGGCCCCGAAATCGCGCCCCCGACCTGGCCCAAAACAAGCGCCCGAATCGCCCTGGGCATGACACGTGTCCCGAACACGGGACAGCGGCGCCCAGCGGCTCGGGCGCTGCCACGTGGTGCCTGCGGGGCGGCGGGGTAGGTGGCGCCCGCCAATGGCGGGCCGCCACGTGGCGCCGTGCCCGCCACGCCAACCGCCACCCTGCCAACCTCCGCCTGCCACCTGCCACACGTGCGGTAAGGCCCGCTGACCCGCGGTCCCGCGTGCGCCGAGCGCGCGTGAGCCGGCGAATCTGGGGCCGCCACATGGCGTGCCCCGGTCTATGCACCGGCCGCTCGCTCCCGTGGACCGTGCAGCGTGAACCCACCAATGGGCGGCCGCCACGTGTCCCCGTCGGTCCACCGTGCACCAATGGCACACCCCCGTGGACCAGACAGCATGCGCCGGCCAATCCCAGGCCGCCACGTGTCACCTACCGGTCCACGGCTCCCCCCGTGCACCATTTTGCACAGAAAACTTTCGGGTGTCCGTTTTTGGTCGTCCGGACTCAGAAAAATACAAATAAATAGCCGTTTTCAAGCGTTTTTCCACGCTGAATCCAAATACGGCCTCCAATCAGCCTGAAACCATTTTCTAAAATTTGACAAAAGTAGCCGAAAGACGGGCTTGACCCCAAACCCTCTCTGAGTCCATCCAACACATCCCTTTGACGTGTTGTGGCCCCAACACACCACTAACAGGTGTTCCACACCCCGAAACATGGAGGAAAGCTACACGGGGATCTGGGACACTACAATGTCATAAAACTAAAACTATAAAAGTATGATCATGTGGTAAAATTAAAAATATAAAACTATAAAAGCATGATCATGTGGTAAAACTAAAAATAAAAAACATGATTATGCGTCAAACTATAACTATTTCACTTCTGTCATAGATGTCACGCTCCGAGTTTTAAAATTCAGTCTAATTTTTTTTTTTTTTTTTTTTGAAATCAGAGTTACAAATACTGGGCGTAACAGACCGCCACATGCATAGGAGATTCTCTATCCAAACGAACAGAGTCTCCCTAATACAGGCACGACTAGGCAAGTACAATATCATACAATCAGAGATCAAGTACATATCTTAACTAAACCAACAACATAAATAACTGACTTAAACAACCAAAACTAAAACATGATAACAGTAACTCTTAACATCAGTTTTAAACATCATAATAAAACAAAAACTAAAGTACTACGATGTCATAATCAACTGCTAATAATCACAATCTCAAAATCCCAGATAGATCATCAGGGGGACAGCTCTATCGTGACAGTCTCACTCGAACGTCCCGACATCCCTCCACCCGACGGACCTGAAAAATGGTCACCCAGGGGGTGTGAGATACATCGACAGTGTATCCCAGTGGGCACGACGAGCCGAGAAATAGCTAATCGTACCTACTAGATACTAAAATCTGCGGATGGTAATAAGTCAATGGATAAAAGCTGAATAACCAAATAACAGGTCTACTGATAGTCAAAGTATACTGAGCAGAAGCTGAATAATCAAATAACAGATCTACTGATAGTCAAAGTATACTGAGCAGAAGCTGAATAATCAAATAACAGATCTACTAATAATCAAAGTATACTGATCACAAGCTGAAATAAGTAGAAATGTCTACTATAGATAATCAAGCATGATGACAGGAGTATAACTGCAGATATCAAATAAATGCTGATAATCATGATATGACTGTAAATAATCAAGCAAGAAGCTGAACAGATATGGTACAAAATAGATAGCTACAGATGACAGAACATGATAATAACAGTTATGCGTCAAGAACAGAAACTCAAGTACCCAATCACATGCCACTATCGGTCTCACAGAACCTCAGGCAATGCCACTGATCCGCACCATATCGGCTGACATAACCCTGCACTCACAGATGCATTGCACTCACAGATGCAATCGGGGGCTCACGGGTCCTTCCTCTAGACCACTTTACCGGTAAAGAACACTATGACGGTGGCCAAACCGTCAGTGTACGTGAAGTACAGCAGTGCGTGGCGATCATAATGCTATGCTCAAGCTCACGGTCCAACGACCGGGTAGTCGGCAACAAGTCGAGATCCCAACAGGGAAGCAGATGTCTGTATATATCAATCATAGGTCTATCATGCATATCTAGAATGTAAAAGCAAGTATCTCTAGATATAAATGCAGTATAACAAGGTAACAGATATGATAATCAAAATATGATAAACAATCAACAGGCATGATCAGACCCTGAAATCAACTGTACCGAGATATACGAACTGTTGAACAGATATACAGGAAATGCCCAAGTAAATGTCTATCATCTAGGAATATAAGACATGTAGGCATAATCAGGGCTAGATCAAGAAAAAGTTGTTGGGTTATAATTATATGGATCTGAACAGGGGAAAAAACACCTAGAGGGGGGTGAATAGGTGTAAACAATAAACACTCAAAAATCTTTACGTAATAAAACCCAATGCGGAAAAGTAAATAATACACAGAGATTTTACGTGGAAAAACTCCAAAACCAGGAGTAAAAAACCACGGGACCGATCACACGGTGAAATCAACTAAGATTAAACACGTACAAAGGTGATATACCGTACAAACACACCTCAACCTTTTTCCATACGCTCCGAGTTGATCTTCTCCGCTCGCTCCGCAACGCGCCTCGAATCCACGATTTGCGTCCAACGCCGAATCCACGGCGTCCAACGCCGAATCCACGACGTCCAACCGAATCCACGGTCTCCACCAAGCAGTAGTATCGATCACACGAACGAACCTCGCTCCGAATCCACGAGAGCGGTAACACCTTGAGTCCACAAGGCCACGCGAATCCACGCGTCGATTTTTGGAAAAATCGTTGTTTTGTTGGTGGTGACAATCCGCCGAATACTTAGATCAAAGATAGATCGGAAATACCATCTAAGTATTCATTAATTTGATTCTACTCAAAATCTGAGTTTGAAAACCTTGAATCAAATTAATCCATATAGATGAAGAAACATAGAATAGATCTAGTTTTTCCTTTCTTCTCTATATGTGTGGATTTTTCTAAGTTTTCTCCGTTAATTTTTTTCAGTCATTTACGGAGTACAAAACTTATTTTTGGATTACCCTAAAAGATAAAATTAGGGTTTACTTATAGGTTAGAAACCATTGGAAGAGGATAAGAATCAAAAACTGACTGTAACAAACTTTTTCCCGCACGACGGTCCGGATTGGATTTGGCTTGATCTGGACTGTCGTTGTTTTTCAGAGAATTCCTGAAAAAACATGTTCGGGGTCCGGACTGAAGTATCCACGGTCCGGACTGTTCATGCGATTTCTGCAAAATCCACGTTCGGGGTCCGGACTGAACCAAGGGTGTTCCGGACTGGATTTGCGCATGAACCTACCTACGTTCGGGGTGCGGACTGAAGTAGCCTGATCCGGATCCTGAACAAATAACAGTCCAGTTTTCTGATTTTTAAGCGATTAAAAATCCATCCAAGTGTTTCTACACTACAAGAAGTATTCAGATCACCAAAATTATTTAGTTAAACATACCTAATCCTTTTGAATTCTTCTTTCTTGAGATTGAGGTATATGATCCACACATCTTCATCTTCAATCTTCAAGACTTAACCACTTTCACGAAATACGCCAAGACAAATTCCTTAACACAAGTGTCCGACTGGACTAAAGCAACCAGAGGGCCGAAAAGATAAAGCCCGGACCGAAGATAAACCCACCTCAATGTAGGCCGATCCCGACTCCCGCTAGACTACTGGGAGGCTGGTGCTGAACTGCTGGGCCCTGAACAAAAACTGTAATAAAAAACGGACTCACTCATACCCATCCCGACAACACTATAATAACTTGTCGCTAATACGGGGAACTTAGCCGAAACTAGGCTTAAACCGAAATTCCCGGAAATCTACTGAAACACTAAACCTGACCCACCAACGGTCTACAAATATCCAAATACCACCAAACTACACCTGCTGACCCTAAACATCATAATTTTGATGTTCGGGCAGACAGGGACCAAATCGTAAATCTCTGTGTCAAAATGTTGCCATAAATACCCACGAAACTCCCGGAAAGCTCATTTTGGCTTTGGAGTCTCCCGACGAAAAACTAAAATCATTGGACCAGCCAGGACAATGTCGGGGATAACCAGAGGCAACTATCAATAATCACTAACTGATCTTTTTCACCAAAACACGCGAAACTCGCGCCGGAAACCGTAAAACCGACGATTTTGCCGATTTACGGGTCGATATCTGTTTTCCGCTCAACGGAAGCCTACGGACTTCTAACAAAATGCTTAGAAGGTGCGTACACACTGTCTAAAGATAGCCAAGAAGTTACATTTGCAACTTGGTCCATAGAAACTCTAAAATTTGCATAAATACACTTAATTTGAATGCTATTTCGACTCGTTCTTCCAAACCAGGAAGTTTTAGACAGCGTCGTAAGCTTCAGCGCGTAGGTTTCGACGCGACATAACTCGTGCTCACAAGTTTGGGCTGGCACGAGTGTCACGCCCCGGGGTCGAAACTGCGACCCGGGCTCGCTAACAGATCCGCCGCCCATACGGTGAACCCCGTATAGACGAAGCGTCAAACCTGCAAAAGGAATATACTATACTAAACAGATATCAGAGCTGAAAGTAAACTGCTAGAAATAAAATATACAACACAAGGTCATCACCAAAAGTACATAAGTCACTCAACTCTGAAAGAAAAGTACAACTCTATACCTCACTACAAGGTCTCTCAACAAGAAACTCTCAAAATAATAAGGGTACATCTATGTTACGGCTTTTTTGTGTTGGCATATTTCGTGAGTCAAGTCAGTGAGTTGAGTCGGAGTCTTAAAGGGATCAAATTGTCAAATCAGCCTTCGAAGACTCATTGAAGATTCAACATGAGCCCAAGTCAACTCCCAGGTATGATTAAATATAGATCATGGTGATTAAAGTTCGTTTATAATCATTAGAACCTGGAAATGATTGAAACCCGGTTTAGACTTGGTTTTAGGAACTTGTTTTTAACTTACAACTTAATTTAAGTTTGGATTCCGGTACTTGGTTTGTTTTGGATAAAGTTTATCTTGGAAAAATCAGTTTTTACATTGAGTACCGGAACCACACTTGAAGTTCCTCAAACCAGACACAGAATTTTCTGTAAATTGCATTACGTACCGGAACACAGACTCGCGTACCAGAACACAATAGAAAAATCTGTGTTTGCACCATTGCGTACCGGAACACGTTATTTGGTACCGGTACACAATGCCCTATCGGGATAAAATTACAAAACCGACTTTTATCTTTTTCCAAGGGTTATAAATAGACACTTAGGGTTTCTCGATACTTACCGATCAATTCAGAAACACTCGAGAGCAACCCTAGAGGCTGGTTTTTACCGTTCTTCTCTTTCGCCTCTTTTAGGTCAATTCGACGGTTCTTTCAAGAACATATCTTTTGTCGAATTGATCTAATCTTTGCTTAGAGATTTCTTCTACGGTTCCTCAATGAGAATCTAAGCAAAGGATCACCATCGAAGCCAATATTCTTATCGGCTGAGTTTGCGTCGTGGATTCGACGTGGCATCGTGGATTCGGTGTGCTAAAGGCGTTTCGTGGATTCGAAACGTGTGCTCGTGGATTCGAGTGGCGTTCGTGGATTCGAACGTGTGTAGTGGACGTGCAATCGGTGAGCGCAAGGTCCGAAGAAGTTGAAGGAGGGGTTGAGTCCGTGGAGTCGGTAATCACCTTGTTATTCTTCTTTTCTTAGTGGATTGTTATTGCGTGTTGGTCCCGTGGTTTTTCTCCTGGATTGGAGTTTCCACGTAAATCTCGGTGTGCTGTTTTTATTTTCCGCATTAGTTTTTATTTTGCACTGAGATTGGTTTTATAAGTATTACACCTATTCACCCCCCCTCTAGTTGTTTGATAGGGCCTATTTAGATCCTTGGGGATCCATAAAAACCAACAAATGGTATCAGAGCGGGTTTTAGGTTTATCTATCATGTCGGGTGAAAGTGGTAATATTTATAGACCTCCTCTTTTTGATGAGACTAATTATGCTTATTGGAAAGTGCGGATGAGAGCTTTTCTCATCGCAATTGATGAGCGGGTATGGCAATCCGTGGAATACGGTTGGGTGCATCCTGTTGAGGAAGTAGGAAATTCTACTACCCCAAAACCTCGCTCTAGATGGTCCAAAGAGGAACTCGAAAAATCTTCTTACAATGGGAAAGGTATGAACGCTCTATTTAATTCGCTTTCCTCGACTGAGTTCACAAGAATTTCCGCGTGTGAAACCGCGAAGGAAATTTGGGATATTCTCAAAATTACACATGAGGGTACTAATCTTATAAATATTCAAAAGCTTCAGATGCTTACAAGTCAATTTGACTCTATTCATATGGAAGAGCATGAATTATTTACAGATTATTACACTAGACTTCAAGATGTAATCAATACTTGTGCTAATTTAGGAGAAAAGATCCCGGAGTCGAAAATTGTAAGAAAGATACTTCGGACTCTTCCGGAACGGTTTAGGGCAAAAGTTACCGCCATTGAAACCGTTAGTCATTCGGATGAGATGAGTGTAGAGGAATTAGTAGGTGCTTTGCAAACTTATGAAATGATTTTTCCTACTAATCAAGTTTCTTCCAAGTCTTCTTCTAAGCTTACAGGTATTGCATTCAAATCAACAAAGGAAGAAGATAGCGAATCAAGTTCCGACGATGAAATCTCTTTTGCCGATTTTGAAGAACAATTGGCGCGGATCGTAAAGAAATTTCGTCGGAAATTTTGGAAGAATCGAACCGATGGATCTTCATCCACGAAACCATCTAAAGGATCATCGGGTTCTAAATCCTCTAACCTCAAAAGCCTTGCAAAACCTTCTAAGGAAAAAGATGAATTCGAAGGGAAAATCCGATGTTATAGATGCAAAGGCTACGGCCATATTTCAACGGATTGTCCTTCTCCGAAATCATATAAAAAGAAGGCTTTGCAAGCAAAAACTTGGGACGATTCTACTTCTAATAAATCGACCTCAAGTAAAGAGAAAAAAGTCGTTGCTTTTCATGCCTCTCAAATTCCCTCTTCTAATTTGTGTTTATCATCTTTAGTCACTGACTCTACTCTTTTGATTTTGTATGAAACATCAACAACCGGCGGAGAGTCATCAAGTGAGGGGGAGTCGGACGAAGAAGAACTCATTGAGGCATATCAACAACTTCTTACGGAATCAAAGAAGATGGCCAAACATATCAAGAAGTTGAGGAAGCAACGACTTGAAGTTCAAGACGAGAATCAAGCTTTAAAGATCAAACTCCATGATCTCGAGGAGGAACAAGGACGTTTATTGGAGACCAATAAAATCCTCCAAGAAAAGTTAAACCAATCAGAGATAAATGAAAAATTATATATGGACAAGATTGGTTTTCTAGAAAAACAGTTTGAGGAGATTCATGTCACCAACCAAGCTTTGACCAAGCAAGTTCATGAACTCAAATCCGACATATAAAGGCTTTCAACCATTTCCAAGAAACTAGATTGTATGTGCGGATTAGGTCAAACAAGCAAGGTTGGTTTGGGATTTAAAAAGGCTCAAACTGTGCATGCTTCAAGTTCCACAATCAAATTGAAAGGAAGAACGTGTCACCTTTGTGGACTTGAAGGACATTTGGTGAAGGATTGCCCGAAAAAGAGAAAGAAAAATTCTTCGGCAACTTCATCTACGGAGCGGACTCAACGGACTCAAAAGATACATCAAGTCAAAGGAGTTCACTCAACCCACCAAAGGTCCGAGCCACAACATCAATCATACAAGTGGATCATTGCGAGGCAAAGACCTAAGGTGGACCAACAGTCAAAGCGGACAACCCCCGGCCACAACGAATCAAGACAACCCAAAATCCAGCGATTTTGGATTCGGAAAGGTGATATCTTTCCTTGTCTTAAGTTCTAATTAGCTTATGACTGTATATAATGCTTTGATTGGTTTTCCTTTCATATTTTTCTGAATCTCTGCATTACATGTTTTCAATGCTCTTTGTTTTTATGTTTTGTTTTTAAACAAAAAGGTTTTAACGAACAAGTGCATTGAATAAAAAGGTTTTCACTTTCAATCACTCCAATTTAATTTTATATGAATTATCAACTTTACTCCATAATCATAATTCTTGAAGATACTTCATTATAGGAGTTTTTGATAGTTATATACATCAAACTTTGGTAATCATGTGTAACCTTTAGATGCTTAATCTATCTCGGTTGTGTGAATTCATTGTGATAAACGTGAGACAACCGATAGACTAAAATTTGGGATTTAATTCTTTCACGTAAGAGATTGCATTCTTACAAGGGTAAATAAATGAATTGTAAAAGATGTGGAAAGAGTTACATCCGAAAGGAGTGTGAAAACTACCACCACATGTTGGAAAGAGCTGCCACCCCGGTCGTCCGGTTTGTGTGTGAAGCTACCACATGTTATGGATGCTTGGAAAATATTTTATGAGAATTTTTAGTTGAAGCATTCGGAGATTTAAATTCAAAGTTCTTATTTTGAACAATCTCCTGGTTGGTATAAGGTGGGATAGTTGAAAGATGCTCAAAGAGCCACCCTTAGGTATTTTAGTACTTATCTCAAATTTGAAAGGGTAAAATTCAAAATTGATGTCATTTGAAAATCTCTGTAAGTCATCTTTGTAAATCCGTTACATCTTGATAGACTTTGGATCTCAAGATTATTTTTGATGACTTGTGTTTGACGTATATAACATGAAAAACGGTTTATAATGTTCTACCTTTATTTTTCATGATTTTGGAGTAAATCTTTTTAATTTTCATAATTAATTGGATTGAATGACATCTATGTGAATTCAGTGTTTTTGAAAGCACTTAAATGGATTTCTTGATGGTATACAAATCGGTATTTGAAAAGATTTCAAAATTTGGATTTGTTTCAAGAAATTTTTGCTTTTTGGCTCTGTTGTTCCGGTACCTGCTTTTTAGTACCTGAAAATCCAATCCGGATTAGAAAATCCAATCCGGATCCCGAATGTGAAGTTTTCTGGTTTTTCAATTGCGTACCGGTACTACATTTTTAGTACCGGAACTACATTGCGGATCCGGATCATCCCATGCCTGTCAATCCGGAACCCGAACGAAGGTTTTTCGGTTTTTACACTGCGTACCGGTACGCGACTTCTTGTACCGGTACGCGATCTGGAATTCTTTATATTCCGAAACTCCAAGTTTTTTAATTCATCTCTCCCACTTCAAAACCCTCCCTCTCTCTCTCTAAAACATCTCTAAGGGTTTTTCTTTTCAAGATCAAGAGATTTGGTGCCTTCATTTGTAAGTTTCTACATTAATCTTGCTTTCTTTAACTTCAAAACCCTAGTTTTTAGGTTTTGATGTTGTTTTTAGGGATTTTTGAGTAGATCTTTGCTTCAAATGAAATCTCTTGCATAAATTATCCTTAACTCATGTTTAGAACATAAATGCTACATCTCTATGCGATTAGATTCAGATTTTTCATGCTCATATGGTTGAATCTAACTTTATACATGTTCTTAACATAGAAAAAAATTGAGAATTAGGGCTTTTAATGTAAATGATTTTTAAATGATGAATCATCAATTGTGACAGTTTTAGAATGTTTCTTAGACATGTTTAAACCTCCCTATAAGATCAAATCATAGTGCATTGTGTTCTTTGTAGGAAATGGCTTTTTCATGGCTTCTTGCACTAGTAATTTTGATGGCCACTGGAAGTGGACGTGGTCACGGTTCTGGAAAGAAAAAGGCTACCAAACGATCACGCAACGAGGATTCAACTAGCTCAGAATCTGAACATTCCTCAGAATATGAAGAGGAATCAGTTCAAGGAAAGGGGAAAGCACCTTTGGCTTCAAGGAAAAAGAAGGGTGCAGATTCTCCTCCGCGTAGAAGTACCGGTGGACCGGTAATACGCGAGCGCTCTCAACTGAGATCAAATGTTGATGAAAGTGAACCGCATGTGAGTGCAAAACGCCGTGCCAGATTTGCAAACCGCACATGCATTGGAGAGCGACACGTGAATTTTAACGAGCTATGTCGTGAGGTGCCAGACTTTGCAAGGCTTTTGGAACGAAGCCATATTCGGCCACTTGGCAGAGTCCAACCTAAGATGGGTTTTTGTGTGGAGATCATCAGGGAATTCTACATGCGAGGTAACATACTTCAAAAAGACCATGACACCGGAGCCTTCGTCTTTGAAACAACAGTTAGAGACGTCAAGTTTGACATTACTCCAGCAGTAATTGGTGCAAACCTTGGATTAGCTGTTGACACTACTGGTCTTTATTATACTGATGGTAATTTCCAACAGACACCCATTCGGATATGGTTGTGGACTCTATTTGCAAGACAGGGACGCACACAACAGATCATATGTTGAATCAAAGGACCTAAACCAGAGTATCATATTCTGTCCTAATTGTATGCTACAACCTATTGCCCACACTGGGGACCAAAAGGATTCGATGGGATCGATTGTTACTTCTCTTTTTCCTTGGTCACCCGGAAAGTGCAAATGGAATTAACACCAACATTCCATTTCTCATTTGGCAGCAGATGGTACATGTCATTGAAGGATCTAGGCAACGTGACCTTCTACCGTATCCGATCTTGATTACTCGTATTCTGGAAGATCATGGAGTGGACATTTCTTGTGCCAAATATGATTATGGCTTGGGGGCAATTGATGGAATCACTTTAGCCAAGTCGATTAGCACTTTGAAGACATTTGGGCATACAAAAGCCTATGCAAGTGAAGCGACAGTGAGTGCACCACCTCGTCAAGAATCTCCCTGAACCAGATGAGGTCATAACTCTTCAAACCTTGCATCGGGATGTTCGTTCATTAAAGCAAAATATGGAGCAAAGGATGGAGCAAGGCTTCAAGAAACTTGAGGATGGTTTAAAGAAAATCTTCGATATCTTGGGTGCAAACATGATGATGTGGTCACTGGAGCAACAGCACCGAGTACATCGCATGGACCAACATCACATGATGATGATGATGATTCAAATGAGGATGAGTGATTTCTTTTCCTTCTTGTTTTTGGTTTTCAGTTTCTTTTCACTTTGTGATGAACAAGAACTCTAATCGTCTTGTAACTAAGAACTTATCCTCCTAGTATTTTTACTTTTTGTTTATATTAACTGTTTGACAATTTGTGACAAAAGGGGGAGAACGGAAATGATGGACATATCATAAAAAGGGGGAGACAGAAAATAATGATTGCATCACAAGGGGGAGAACATGGATGCTCAAGACAGGGGGAGAACATGGAGAACATGGATGCTCAGACTCAAGATAGGGGGAGATAAAGAAAAGATTGAAAGAGCCACAAAACAAAAGCTGGAAAAACAAAAGAACCAAATGGAAGACGAATCAAATGTAGGATTTTAACTTCTAACGACTAACGTTTGATTTTGTTTGGAGTTTTGTTTTGCAGGAATTACATCACTTTAAGACTCCAAGTCCTAAGTCATAGAGTATATTCTAGGACTGTTTGTTCAAATGTAATTTGTATTTATTGGATCTTTCACGCAAAGAAATCAATGTTTTGGTGATAACATGAGTTTCGATTTTTTGGTTTAAGATGAGTGACTTGAGCGGCTTTATGTATTTTGGGTTTTGTCACGAAATTGCCAAAGGGGGAGATTGTTACGGCTTTTTGTGTTGGCATATTTCGTGAGTCAAGTTGAGTCGGAGTCTTAAAGGGATCAAATTGTCAAATCAGCCTTCGAAGACTCATTGAAGATTCAACATGAGCCTCAAGTCAACTCCCAGGTATGGTTAATATAGATCATGGTGATTAAAGTTCATTTATAATCATTGGAATCTGGAAATGATTGAAAACCGTTTAGACTTGGTTTTAGGAACTTGGTTTTAACTTACAACTTAATTTAAGTTTGGATTCCGGTACTTGGTTTGTTTTGGATAAAGCTTACTTGGAAAAATCAGTTTTTACATTGCGTACCGGAACCACACTTGAGTTCCTCAACCCGACACAGAATTTTCTGTAAATTGCATTGCGTACCGGAACACAGACTCGCGTACCGGAACACAATAGAAAAATCTGTGTTTGCACCATTGCGTACCGGAACACGTTATTTGGTACCGGTACACAATGCCCTATCGGGATAAAATTACTAAACCGACTTTTATCTTTTTCCAAGGGTTATAAATAGACACTTAGGGTTCTCGACACTTACCGATCAATTCAGAAACACTCGAGAGCAACCCTAGAGGCTGGGTTTTTACCGTTCTTCTCTTTCGCCTCTTTTAGGTCAATTCGACGGTTCTTCCAAGATCTATCTTTGTCGAATTGATCTAATCTTTGCTTAGAGATTTCTTCTACGGTTCCTCAATGATAATCTAAGCAAAGGATCACCATCGAGCCAATATTCTTATCGGCTGAGTTTGCGTCGTGGATTCGACGTGGCATCGTGGATTCGGTGTGCTAAAGGCGTTTCGTGGATTCGAAACGTGTGCTCGTGGATTCGAGTGGCGTTCGTGGATTCGAACGTGTGCAGTGGACGTGCAATCGGTGAGCGCAAGGTCCGAAGAAGTTGAAGGAGGGATTGAGTCCGTGGAGTCGGTAATCACCTTGTTATTCTTCTTTTCTTAGTGGATTGTTATTGCGTTTGGTCCCGTGGTTTTTCTCCTGGATTGGAGTTTCCACGTAAATCTCGGTGTGCTGTTTTTATTTCCGCATTGGTTTTTATTTTGCACTGAGATTGGTTTTATAAGTATTACACCTATTCACCCCCCTCTAGTTGTTTGATAGTACCTATTTAGATCCTTGGGGATCCATAAAAACCAACAATTACTCTGGACGACGACTGGTAGGGATCTAGCTCGCGATCCCCCTCGACTACCTTACCTGATCTGAAGAAGCAACCGCTGGAGCAGCAGGAACAGGAGTAGAAGTCCCTGGGGAAAAGACACCACGACGGGTGTGGAACTACCTCACACAGTAGTTCTCAGTGGGTGCCGCCAACAAGCCCGACGGTTGCCCACTAAGTCTACTAGAGGACCAAGTAACCAATGCAGTGCTGAAAGGAAAGAGCTGAAAAGAATAACTCTACAGCTACATGCCCTATCTATGCTAGATGCTCAAAAATGGAACAGATGGAAAACATGAGCATCTACTAATCTCAAGTATAATCACCCAATCTACACTGACTGCCATATAGGGTCCAGTCAAACCTGCGCCCACCTACTGCCGCACCATCCTCAACAGGACGGGTCTACCGTAGGGTGTCTGTGACTGCCCAAAACTGGCTCAGCAGAGGGCTGCGTCGACAAGTCGCGATAACAAGTAACAGCCCAACTCCGAGTGGCACTCGAGGGGCGCGACCCCCACCGAGAAAAGTATCCGCGCATCTTTGTCGAGCTCAATATGGCTCATGCAGGCTATAGTCCAAAACACGATCAAAAGATCGACAGTAACTGATATCACATCTCTAACTCACTCGCTAGAAACTCACAGCCGGGACTACCGTCACCCGACGCTCTCCACAACAGAACACTAAACTCAGGAAGGAACCGACACCATAAGGGTTCGAAAATCCCGATAGGTCGGTGCCTAGAACCCTATCAAACAAGAACAGACTCCAGGCTCCGCCTATCGAAGTTCCCGACCCCATTATAGTTCGGGAACACGACAACCTCTGTACAACAAACGAAAGACACAACAGGGCCCGAAAGGTCCGGAAGACCCAAACACCTACAACCTATCAAACAAGAACAGGTTCCAGGCTCAGCCCCCTTGGCTTTCGTCCCGAAAAAGAAACGGCCCTAGAACCCAGATCACCCAACTCTCTCGGTGAGGAAGTTGTATAAATCGATGACAGTTATACTAAAATATTTTACTCTTTATTGAGGAACCCAATTCATATATTTTGTTCCTTTTAAGAAAATTAGTTTAAAATAAGTTTTATTTTCAAAACCCCGAAGGGCGTTGCCATCACCCAAAATCAAACAAGAACAGCTGCGACGACCCATGGACTTTGGAAGAAAACATGCGTTTACAGAAATCATGTGTGTCTTAAAAAGTCTGGGTCCTAGGTCCTGCTGACACTGGTAAACAACTGCCACAACACGAGTGGCGAAAATAATAAAAATTCGGACCGCCGTTACCCAAACGGCTCCCGCCATAGATGAGCGATCAACCAATCTATCAGACTCCACTCTGTCCAAGCACGAGTGTAAAAATGCACCCACACTAAAAAGAATTACGACCACCTCGGTCCACTACCCGGGCGAGTGTTGTGAAAACACTATGTCCAGGAAGAAAAGAAGTGTGGATGTCTAAAGCAGAATAAACCTAGCCCAAGTTGGAGTTTTCTACAGTCTGGCTGAACATGCTGCACTGACGGGGGTGCTAGGTCAAGTTCCACGATAACAATAATTTTACAGATAGTAGGAAACCGAGATACATGATCATCAATAACTCTAGAATTATCAGCTATCACCATTTAGCATGAACACAAGAATATCACTATCATGATGGTCCTACTGTAGCAGATTTCTGCAAATTCCATCATCTTGGAGACAGGGCCACCACTTGAAAGTGCACA